>CM076579.1:617719655-618162155 GCA_034641835.2 Pinus albicaulis
AAAAGAGTGAAAAAAGAACCCTCGTCACGAGATGGAAGGGTTTAAAAAACATCCTGGATCATGTGCATACATTCCAAGTGTAGACAGGGATGGTAATTCAAAGAAACCTATAAGAGTTGGCCCACTCAGCCGACCACAGATGTCCCGCATGTAGGGGCCATGGGTCACCTAGCCAAGGCGCCAAAAGAGGAACCAATCGTAGGAAGGAAACACATCATGTGGTTAGGGATACAGTTGCTGACATTGTCAAACGCCACCCCCCCTTACATTATTATTATCATCCTCTTTCTTCCATTTCCACTCAACCCCCCCATGGTGTTTCTTGTTTTAACCATAAATAACTTAATAAAATATGGTTTATTAAATTATTTCTTACATTGAAAGCAATTTTACTATGGTAAAATTGGTCTTACATGGTGTACTTTGATCCATCTAATTAGAGATTGTTAGATGACCAATTTTTAGAGATAATAGATTCCCCCCCAACGTGCGACCATTAGGAGAAAATCATATGACCAAAGTACTTTGTAAGAACACAATCTACACACCGAAGGGGAGTTAGAGAGAGAGATATTTGAGTGAAGTGAAGTGAGAGGGGACAATAACTGAGGGGATGAGACCTACAAAGTGAAATAGGTCCCCTTTGATGTTGGAGTACCTATTCTCAATGAGTTGGGGGAGGCATACCCCTAACTTCCAAGATGACAAAGTACAAAGAATAATGGTGAGCCGAGCAGTTTGGGACTGAGCTACAAAATCCATAATACATGATGCATGACATGTTGGCATCAATGGGCTAGAAAATAATACAATGGAATTATGGATCCCATATACATAATGTGCCTAGAAAAACATGTGCGAATACTAAATACAATAACATATAAGTACATAAAATATAAATATTCCTCCTCGATATAACATGGGGAGGGGGGGTGGGTATGAAAACCAAAGAAGCCCTACTGAATAAGAAAGGGATATGAAGATCTGAATGGATCATCTGAAAGAGACATGCATGATGTGGGTGTTGCAAGAGATTGAAACCAAACCCATAAAATCTGCAGAACTGCATCTTAGGCTGTAGAATAATCTAAGGTCATTTGTGCATGTGGGGGGATACCTGAAGGTCCACACCCTCCTGAGGTCTGAAACATATCACACACACCCAGGAATCACTGATACAATCAGTGGATCATTGGACCCTTAAGTATACAAATCTCACTCATTCTATTATGAGCTGAGGTCGAGCCACGTCGAGAAAATGAGAAACAACGAAGCCAAAGGGAAATTATGATTCCCTTTTCTTGATCCAAGGCACCAAACAAGAATGGAAGTTGGAAACAAGGTACACCACCCTCTAGACCTATCTTCTAGAATGAATGTGTTGATTTCGACAGAAGGAGGTCTACCATAGGTGAGGCAATGAGGAATCCTCAACTAAGGCATGAGGGATCGTAATGAAGTGACTGATGTACTCACACCAGGGATGATGATGGAATAAGGGGATACTGAGTAGCAGATAGACAACTTCACTTGTTAGAGCATAAAAAGCATGGTTAACCTAGAAATGACTGATTCAACTCCAAAGGTGATGAGGGATAATATGACTGGAGGCAAAAATGGGCAGCACATGATGAATGTGACACGAAGATGGATGGGATAATGTAATAGGAGATAAAGGGACTCAAGGTCGACTCCATGAATGTGATGATGAATCAACTTGAATGCTCTGAACAAGGGTGACTCAATGATGCTGCCACACAGGGTAGGCCCAAGGGGGCCATAAAAACATGAGAAAAATATGGTTACTCATGATGAAAATAGACACATGAGGTGAAAAGTGTGAAGGAAAAGTGGTGCCCCAAGTACAAGCAACCCATATGAAGAAATTCGATTTAAAAAGGCAGAAAAGTGACCCTTCGCAGAAAAATGGCTTCAGGGTGAAGTGTCAAATCACCGAAAAAGAGAAGAAGACCCACTATAGTGCTCGGTGAGAGCTTTACAATAGTGTTAACGATTCATCAAACCGAGCTACTGTTTGGTCGTAATTGGCGACGAAAAATTTGGGGGTTTTCCTATAAAAGGGAATTTTCCCTCCAATTTAATTCATTTGTTAAGTGAGCTATGGCTAATTTGGTGAGGAAGAGAAGCCCCTAAATCCTATGGATATCATAGCATACAACTAACCATTGGAATTAGGATCAGTGACTTTCAGGTAAGTGGCCTTACTTGTCTAAAGGTTCCCTTAATTATTCTTGGAAGGATGGTTCCTGGTGAATAATAAAGGTAAGAAAGGAATACAAGAATGAACTATTAGAGAAGGTCTAGAATCAATCCCACCCACCAAGTTAAACATGGGGACCAAGTGGTAAGTATTGTTTCACATAAAGTATAATATTTGAAGATATGGTATCAAACATATAAGATATATGGATCGCCAGAGATACCATTAGGACAAACTGTCCAAGGAATGGGAGGATAATCGACCATACCTAGATCAGTGGGGTCTAGGCCGAGACTTATGTTAATCAAGTGAGAATATGGCCAGGGGTGCCATTAGGCCCCCAAGCATTGGATACTTCCCCCAAGTGAATTTGATGGAGGGGAGTGATCTGGTATGCCAATGGTTGGAATGATGCCCCTAGATAAAGAAGTTTGTGGAGCTCCATGACATTCCAAGTGATAAAATAATGAATTCAAACAATCATTATCTTAGGCACTAAATACTCAAGAGGATGGTGAGAATATATAGGGGCATAGGTTCCATGCTATGGACATGCCAAATGTATTT
This sequence comes from Pinus albicaulis, assembly GCA_034641835.2. NCBI lineage: Eukaryota > Viridiplantae > Streptophyta > Pinopsida > Pinales > Pinaceae > Pinus > Pinus albicaulis. The sequence goes on from CM076579.1 coordinate 617,722,444, forward strand.
AGAATAGTGGACACCAAATAAATTTTGTTGATGTGGTTTTCCATTTGATTGTCAAATGGTTATCTTCCTATGGGAAGAATGGAGAGATACATTTAGAGAAAGGAAATAGTGGATTACCAATCTCATTTGGAACTTCTTATATGAATCAAAAGAACTGAATTTCTGGGTTCGCATACATGGTGTCACTATACCAAAGAGTGGCTTCATATATAATGAACTATGCTCACCTAGAAAAAAATGTGGTTAGTCATCAACAATGTCTAAGGGACTAGGTTGTTGATGTAAGATGAAGGAATGATTAAGTCGATCATCCCTAGTTTGATCTGAAGTGATATGGGACTCTAGATTTTCTTCTAAATGGGGAAGAATAATGGGACTAAAGTCAACACTACCAGATACACTTGGAGGGTTGGGGAGAATTTCTTCTCTTGGAATATCAAAAATGGGTGCCCCCTTACCCAAACATTGGGTTTCAATTTAATGGCCACAAGGTGTATTTGGTTTGAATGCATGGGTTCAAAGTAAGGGGTTATTGAACCAATCGACTTCACTATGGATGAAGTCTTTGGAATCCACAACATACTGATCATGGGTGTTCTCTAGAAGGAAATACACATGACGATGCATATCATCCTAGGGAAAAATAGGGGTGGTCATGGATTCCATGATGTATTCATATGAATGGAATATGGGTATATTGGAGGAAGGGAGACCACAAAATGTGGTGGAACTACTTGGCACATCATCATGAGAAATATGGTTCAGATACGCATTGCTACTATGGGTAGACGAAGAGCTAGTAGATGAAACATCTACTGATGTTGAGACTAGGGTGTCTGACGAAGTAGGCTCATCAAGAATAGTATGGGAAGCCCTCTAGGGGTATTCCTCCATGGATCTCATGGATGACGATAAATAGAGAATAACAATTGAAGATTCCATCATCTTAACATCGGATGGAGGTAACACATTGGGTCCATAACTATCCTCCGGTTCTGGTGAAGTAGAACGCACAAGTAGAGGAGTAGATGATCCACTACGAGTGGCCTCGATTTCACAAACCATGTGAAGGGTATCGCAAATGTCATTGAGATGGAGACAATAATGGGAATAGTGGTCATAATGATCGCATAAAGCAGAAGGGTGATTCATGCACAATGATTTGAGTTTCTTAGCCGAATCAGGTAAGGTAACATGGACCTATGGGATGTCAGATTCAGGAAACATTTATTTGACCACAAGTTTGACATGAGGAATTTTAGGACATTTATGGGTGGCATGTCCAACAACTTCACACAAAGCGCATGGAGGTGTCAGCTTGGGAGGCTTAGGTGGAGCTGGAGTTGTTTGGGGAGCCTTTCCTTAGGTTCCTTCTTTTTGGCTTTGCCCCCCTTGTTACAGGTCAAAATACCTCCTCATCAGCTGAGAGGGGAAGACAAATATGGAAGGGATACAAAGACCTAAATTAAACCTATTTCTGCCAGGGTAACGCCTATATAGAACAGAACAAGAGTGTTATAACGCAGGCAATCAGTACATTAGCCGCGTTAGTGGCTAGGGCAACGCTCTGTTTACACTGGAGGGGAGCGTTACCCGTGTTTTAAGTTTGAATTGGGAAAAGAGCGTGGAGAATGAATTGAATCTCCGACTTTCCCTCACAAAGGAGTCAGTTCACAAAGGAAACTGCAGAAGCACCAGTTCATTATTGGTCATTGCCATAGAAGACTGAACTCCAAAAGAGGCAAAAGCATAGAGATCAAAGAAACATCTTAAGCTTTTTCCATTCCAAACTAGTGGAAAGAGAAGGGCAACAATGGCCTTCTCCCTCTCCTATAATAAGGAGCTGAAGGCTCTTAATTGAAGGTCGAATGATTGCTCAAGGTTCTTGAATACTTGTGGAATAGAGAATAGTGTGACATTGTGAAGGCCAAGAGTCAAAGAGGTTCCTAGAGAGCTTGTTGACTTGGACTTCTTCACTTGAGAGAGAAGAGAGATTGGGAGACTGAGGAGGGCTTGGTACAACCGACGGTTGTAATACTCCATCTTTCAAAATAAATAAAACTGTGTTCGTTTTGTCCATTCAATGCTTAATATTGTCATTATTGTTTAAACATTTACATAGTATGATATGAATGGCTCAGATGTGTATAATCTAGATGTTTATTGTGTATTGATTTAATTGATAGGATACTTGTTATGTTAGAAATTACGCGGGTGCTTTGACTGATTGCAGGACTCAGACTTGGAGCCGGTGAAGAAGGACTCTTGCTTCGCTGCGCAGCGCTCCCCAAGGGACTCCAAGACTGTCAAAGAGGTAATTCTCTGTCATATTCCTTCAAGTTATTTCAAGCTAATATGAACATGCTCATACCATCTTTGTGAATAGCATAGCTAATCTTACTGTCTGCCTCGGGCATCGGAAAGCCCTGAGAGGGATATTCGAAAACCAACAACCCAAGCAGTTTACCCTATAGTAGAATTGGCGACTCCGCTGGGGAATTTTTTCCCACAGTTTCCGGACTATTTTTTCTTTCCTTCCTTTCTTCTCTCCTCTGTTCACAGATCCTTCCGACCATTTTTGATGCCCAGTAGACATACCAAATGCTTGCAGAGTTCAATCCTATTCCTGTCTGGCAAACTGAAGAGCTTTTCCCTGGTTAACGTGACCTATGCAGGTTATCCAGTGCATTATAACATGGTCTATGATTAAATACAGTGCGTTATAACATTGTATTTTCTCATAGACAGAGCGTTACTCAGCCAAAAACCTTACTGTTCACTGCTGTGATTGTGTTTTAGCTGTAGAGTTTCCATCAGTACCTTTCACTGACTGAATCCTTGTGCTTGTCTGCTAAGCTGGCATTGTTATTTGTTTCTCTTGTTTAGCTAGTGTGCAAAGCATTTACTTTTTAAGAGAAAATATTTTTTTTTATTTTTCTGCATCTAGCTGAGTTTATTCTGAAAGTTTTAGTTCATAAACTGTTAAAAGAGGTAGATAGAAGTTTGAATCTTTAAAAGTTGAGCTGTGTTATTTACATGTTGGTTAATGGATGATTGAAAAAGAAACCTCTCCCTGTAGAAACAATCTTCATTTAATTTAATATTTAGAGCATGTTTTGCATGGTTTCTTGAGTCAGAGTCTCACTATACTTCATACGTCCATTCCCCCTCCGCAAGACTAATAATAAAGTACACTAAAAATAAAGAGATACTAAAATCAATCTAATTACTCTTTTTGAGCTCACACAAACAGTAGTTCAGGCTAGGATCTTGGGTTAGGAAAGTGAGAAAACTACCCAAGATCTCAAAACTTGAAAACTAGAGTCATTAACGAGTGAAATCCTGTTGCACTCATATTATCGGGACCGTTCCTTTACCGGAGCTCAGCGCGAGACAACACTTGGGTGCACTAGAAGGTAGCCCGCCTTCGACTGCATCCTGTGGGTGTGTTATATATTGGGGTTCCCTTTGGGGATGTCGAAACTAGATCGGGGATCTAGGTATTCTGCCCATATAGCACACTGTCCTTGACCGTGGACCCCCCTGATGATGTCTATGATTTGAGGTATCCTTAGTGGCCATACTTTTAGGGAATTACACAAGGTGACTGGGACGGGCTATCCTGGTACCTGAAATAGACGGACCCACTCTATCTTCGGTCTTTAGGAGGGTACTCGTCTTCACGAGAGTTCTTACACCTATCGTCTGAGGTTCGGGCGAAGCTCTAGAGTGACCGTAACTGTACTTTCGACCAACCCTCTCTGTATACTATTGTGATACTGGATTTCATCACCAGTGAACGGTAGTACTCAGACAAGGCACCCTATTCTGGCTGCTTGCTGATTGATTTTAGAAAGTCCTTTTTCTTTTTGTTAGGTGTGTGGTTACTGTCATTTGAGACTTTATAATACATCACAATTTAATAAAATTTGTTAAAATTAAACCGGTCACCGTGGCATCCCCTGACCCACGCCGTCTGTCTCTACGACAGTAAGGTCTACCTCCTCTCAACCTTGAGGAAGAACTGAACCTTGGTGAACCAGGGCCTTCTACGGAAGAGCAGTCTCCTCTGACTAATCTTGATTATCACATAGACCCTTGTCAGCCGGAACTTCCAGAGGACCCTTTCACTGAAGGCGTTGTACCTAATTACAATCCTCCGCTCATTGATCCATTAGGGCCTGTGATAGTCTAGATTCCACCATGCCGAGATATGTCTACAGCCGCACCAACATATATTTCACCACCGGCATCCACAGGGTCGATACCAATGGCAACCATCCCTGGTTCGCCACCATCCTCCCCGCCGGTGGTCAGTTCTATGCCATTACTGGGTAACCCCAGTAGTCAACATATACCTACCCCCAATCTTATGGTCAACACAACTATCATTAGTTTACCAAACCCTTCGGCATCTACTCCTACCGTGACCATGTTGGGGCCCACAGTAGCTCCTTCCACGAGCATGACTACTTCGGTGCCCTTTAGCAACCCTTTCGGCTGGAACCCTCTGTTGAGTTCAAACCCCCTGGCCACTATACCAGGGGAAGTGTTATCAGTACACAGGTAGCAGGGAGTATTTCTCTTCCTATGCAATCCTTAGGACAAATGGGACAACCCATTGTAAATACTATCCCCGTAAGTGGTTCAAACATAGGTGTAGGATCTATGTCGTTGCCAAATTATGCAAGTACTAGTATGCCTCCGGGAAACTCTATTGCATCCATTTGGACTAACCAACCCCAACCTCCATCTAGAGTGGGAGGGCACTTTTATGCTGGGAGCAACCAACCGTTTTCTCCGCAATACACTATGCCCTATGGACAGCAACCGTATGTTCCTACTCCTCCACCTATGGGCGGTTTTTATCAAATTCCCACTTACCCTTCTGGTAACACGTGGATGGGGGGACCCTATGGTCTAAGTAGTCAGCCCATACTGCCTTGGTTAGACTCGAGGGAAAATCCACAATTTCCATTCTTGGCAGCTTTGGACATACCCGACATCCATAAGCTGACGAACGACCCCATCAACCACAACCCGCTTTGGCCTCCAATACCGCATAAGATTCCTTCTAATATCCCGAAGTTCGACGGGAAACATGGGGACGACCTGGCCGCACACATCACTACCTTCCATTTATGGTCCATATCCAATTCCATGGTAGATGATAGTGTCCGACTTCGACTGTTTCTCCGCACCCTTACAGGCAATGCCGCCAAGTGGTACATTGAATTGCCACACGCCACCATCAATACGTTTGGCGCTTTAGCGACGGAGTTCTTAAAGAACTTCCAACTACCAATTAGAGTGGAAACCGAAACAAAATTGTTAACATCGTTGCGCCAAGACACCGCCACCCAAATCTCCGACCATATTCATGAATGGAGACGTAGGAGGAGGCTCGTCAAAGCGCCAATACCGGACCATCTCTTGGCCAATTGGTTTTGCAAGTCTCTTTTACCCCACATCTCTAAAGACATTGGCCTTTCTAGTGCGGTGACAGAAGATCAATGTATTCATCGTGCCCAACACCTAGATTTAATCTATTCACAATCTGGCACGCTTTACGATCTTCTCCCCCATGCCCCTGGTAACCCAAACCCTCTGGCTACTCAGAAAACCGGAGCTCATGCCGATGGTCTCGTTGGTGCGATCTCTGGTGTAGTCACCAATCAATCTTTGGGGCAAACCTCCCAGCCATCCTCGGCTGCCACCGCCCCCCACCAAATGACTCCTCTTCCTCCTGCTGAGATAAATTCAGTGCAAATCTCACAAAAACCTAGCGGGAAAAATAAGAAGAATAAGAAGAAAACGTCTTCTTCGGAAGAGTAGTCGGATAATCAGAATAACCCTAATAAAAAAAATGCTGCCAGAAATGACAAAGGAAAGGATAAACCCATGAAATTTCCTTGCAAAATCTGTGCGGAGGATCACTTGACATACAAATGTCCTCGGCTGCAGGAATGCACCGATTTTATTGCTAACAAAGATTCTGGGCGAACACCTGCTGTTCTTCACAATCCTTTCCCCAATCAACCGCAGCAACATCAACACATGGTTGAAAATCCGCCACAACCCCATCAATGGGGCAACGGTGGTTCGTATCCTTCCGGCGAAGGACCATCTGCCATTTATGGCATTGAGAGTGTTGACCTTCAAACTCGCACCAAGCTTTATGGAAATCCTACCATAGATGCTCAGGAACCTGGAACTAGTTCCAATCCGTCGCCGCCCAATGATTTACATATCAAAAGGCCTACCGTTGAACTTGTAATTCATCCCCCCAAAGGGACACTTCGACGCACGACTCATAACACCTCCGCACGTGCAGCCCAAAACTACAATATTGTAGAAGATTTGGCGCAGGCACCGTCAGCTATGTCTGCTCTTGAAGTATTACAAACCTGTCCAGCACAAAGGAAAGCCTTGCTTTTGGCCATTGGTGGAATAGATCCCCAAGATTCCATGTTAGCAATATTTGATATGGAAAAGGCTAAACCTCGCCTCTCACATCAACTCGCATTCCAGGTGCAAGTTGTGTCGAAAGGGAGACCAATCCATTGCACTGTCATAGACGAAGGTGCTTCGACTTGCGTTATGTCACAAGCTTGCTGGCTCCATTTAGGTTCTCCTACTATAACCCCGCCATCGAATTCCCTCAAAGCTTTCGATGGCCACATTTTCCTACCAAAAGGATACCTTGCTAGCTTTCCCATCACTTTGAGTGGGAAAACGGTAAACGTGGACGTTGAAGTCGTAGAGCGTCATCTCGACTATAATCTATTGCTCGTTCGCAGTTGGTCTTATGCTATGACCGCCATCGTGTCTTCGGTCTTCCGACTCATCCTATTTCCATTGGATGGGAAAATAGTCACGGTTGATCAGCTATCCTTCTGCACCCCTGATTATGCCACTTTACCAAGTAGCATTGTACCCCTAATAGGAGGTGTCACTGGCTCTTACGTCAGTATCGGTACCGGTCTTCTGAAGGCATCTTCCCTACTGGGTTGTTTTCCTCTACCGCCGCCGCAGATCCCAAACACGGTTGCAATGATATCCACCTTTTCAGATGGCTCTATCGACCCATGAATCATCCCGGCACCTTCAGATATTGATTCTTATGGAGATTAGATGCCGCTTTCACCGGTCAAGTTGGCTTACCAAGCCATCCAAATCACATCTGAACCCTCCACTGATATGGTTTCGACCACAGGTACAAACCTGTCTCCCATCACAGTTCTCTCTAAGAATCTCCTCAATGAAGTCTGGCCTACAGACGAAGCTATTCGAGAGCTCATGTGAATAGAAGAACGACCTTGGGGAGAGTTTCACCATCGCACTTCGATGATTGATTCGGAGGCGATAAAAACTGAAATCCCCTCTTTGGACCAACCTAAGATAGTTCCCTTCTCTTATACGACCGTTCACACTATCGATTCAGAGGGGAACATAGGTAATCTTTCCAAGACGCTGCTCATTGATATCTCGGTCAAAATAGGTATCGTGGAAAATATTCCGTATTTCTTTTCAAATATCACACCTTTCCAACTTGCTTTCGGCCTAGAGGCAGTACTTCCAATCGAGTGCGAAATCACATCACTCAAACTTTCCGTTGAACTCCTGCCTGGCACCACCGCCACTGAAGAGAACTTGCTCTCACTCGATCATTTGGACGAAACTTGTCGAGATGCTACACTAGCACTCAAAGCTCACCAGCGCCGAGTTAAATCTCAATACGACAAATCTGTCAAGCCTCGTTCTTTCCAAGAGGGCGATCTCGTTCTACTTTATGATCAAAAACACGAACTCTTGGGGGCAGGAACACTCCAACCATTGTGGCTCGGTCCTTACATCGTTACTAAAGCCCTCTCAAAAGGAGCTTACAAATTCCAGGATTGTAATGGAATTCCACTCGAGGAGCCCCGCAACGGGCTCTATCTGAAGAAGTATTTTGCCGAGTTTTGCACTAGGCATATGCTTTGTAATTTTATATATATAAGTTTTCCCTATTTTATTTTGATGCTTCTGGATTATTTTTTGGTTTAAGGTGTTTTTCTCATGTAATATTTTTCTTTCACACAGATGTCATCACATTCGTTATCATACGTCGGATATGCGGACGGTGCTAGTCATCACACTAGACACATTGCTTCAGCTGCTTGGGTTCTCTATACTCCTGAGTCGGACCTTCTTGGTTCCGGGGGAATCTTCCTGGGTAACGCCACCAATAATGTTGCCGAGTACATGTCAGTGATCCAAATCCTCACAGAAGCGGCATCTCGTGACATCTCTGATTTAGTGGTCAGGTTAGATTCCCAACTCATCATTATGCAGTTAAATAATCATTACCGTGTCTGCCACCCTGTGTTGCTATGTTATTTTTTACGAGTGCGAATTTTAGAGCGTCAATTTCAAACAATCACATTTGAACACGTTCCTAGAGAATTTAATGCATTAGCCGATTCTTTGGCAAATTATGTGTTAGATTGGCATTTGTCACATTTATTGTAAAAGATTTACTCATGAGTACATATATTTTTATCACATCAAAAAATACATAAAAATTTAAAAACACAAATCACCAAAAATATATATACATATATATATGTCATGCCCAGTACATACTAAACATCGAAAAGAAAAATCTTCCAAAACTTGGGGTGTTTTACAAAAATTTGGCTACACTAAGCCACGCTCTGATACTAATACATCTACTCCACCAGCTAAGCCTGATGCTCATAATAGCATACAACTGCTCTAGCTATCCTCCTCAGAGGAACTAGGTATCTCTCCGGCACACCTACAGTATGCCGCTGCAGACGAACTGGAACCTCCCGCATAGGAAGTGGTGGTATACCCATACTTAGACCCTCCAGGTTCCTGGAGAGTTCATGTAAAATTTGGGTATCATCATCGTCGCTGGCTTCCGCATCCTCTACTGGTGCGTCAGCCCCAGGTAGCTGCAATCCTTGCCGTGCATAGCAAGGGGCCCCAACTGGATGGACAGGTGCCACATCTGTGTCAAGCAAGCAAAAGCTTCATGTAAAAACTTAATTTTCACCCCTTTTCAGCAAATTTTTTTTTACATAAACATTCAAAAGCTAAAAACACAAAAACTTTTTTGAAAAAACACTGATCATTTTTCTTACCATCAGGCCCCCACTGGGTGCCAGGGGGCAAGACTAACTTCGGATCGCCTGTGAAGTTCATCCCTGCATAGGGATAATCCTCAATCGTGATTATCTGGGAGTCTAGCCAATCAAAAAACCCGTCATCAAAACAGTGACGGACGGGACCCTCTCCAGTCCGTGGAAGCAAAGTGGCCCACCAAGCCTGCCTTGGCTCACGTGGACCCAATGGCGCTGTAGGGATCCTGGGCCTCATCAGTGGTATCTGCTCCAGTATGAAAGAAACAATCAGTGTACCGTACCCAAACTCTCTTTGAGTACGGGTATTGCATGCAGTAAGCTTTGCTTGGACCCGACGGACCACACCGTCACACCAGTCGAAAACCTGAGGCTGTATACAATCTAAGGCTAGGAGCATCTGAGCCTTGGTGGCCACATGCTGACTCTTGGAACCTGCCAAGTGAACAATCATCCATAGTATACACCGCAGTGGTCTCAGAGTCACCTGTGCAATAGGTATCTGGTTACTCACAGCCTGGGTGCCACGTATGCAGTGCGCATGGATCAGATCAGTAGTGGAACGAGGGTCAGCTCTGGACCCTGTCAAATTGGGCCTCGCCCCACGACATGATAAACCAGTCAAAAAGTACACATCATCCTTTTCGATGGCGAGCTCATTGCCCCCAATCCGAAAGACATGATGCCATTCGTCCCACTGCTGGATCAGCCGCCTCAGGAGGTCCTCTTGACCCCTCATCAGTTCTAAATGGGCATACTTGAGCAATCCGCACCTCCGGAGAGCCATTAAGCTTGCCGCATCCGTCACCATCTCTCGTTCTTCCCGCTCATGTTATCTCTCTCGCCAAATACTCATGATTAACAGCTGAACGCCTGCAAATGCAACATTTTCAACCGATTAAAACTTTCCTGGACCACCTCAAAATGGAAAAATTGAATTGTTAGAAAACACGATGCGCCTAACACTGGCTCTAGTACAAAACAGAGCGTTCTAACGCGGAACCCCTTCACGGGTTGTGCGTTTAACACGGCTATTGTACTCCTGACCCGCGTTAGGCGCAAATATTTTTCTAGGGCCTCAAAATTTCCTAATTTTGAACCAGAAAAAACTAACAAAACAACAATTAAATGATAGCAGGAGGTTCTAGCTCTTACCTGGATCTCGCGGAATAGAAAACTGTTTCCCGGATTGACCGTAATCGTCAGCTGAAATTTTCACCCCTTTTCCACTCCAGAGCTTCTTCACAGCACTCAAAACAGTGAAAATGAAAGTCTTCTGACCTTCTTATAGCAAATTCTGGGGCATGACTCTCTTAAGTCAGTCGGCAAAGTCGTGATTTCTTGCTGTACACATGTCACAACTCTCGAGATTTGGTACTGATGTTCTAATTAGGGATCAAGATTTATGAGCAAACATACTCATGTTTTATCGAGCATTCTTTTTACGGTATTTTTCTTGCTTGTTAATCCGAAAAACCTCGAGTTCTCTTCTTCAGACTCGTTAAACTTATACGAAGTTGGCATCGAGCGTTCTTTTTTTTTGGTCTTTTCTTGCTCGTTAATCCGAAAAACCTAGAGTTTTCTTCTTCAGAATCGTAAAAACTATGGAGAAGTATTGAGCATTCTTTTTAGGAATATTTTTCTCGGTCATAAAACCGAAAATATCCCGAGTCGCCTTTGTCAGGCTCGTTAAACTATCAAGACAGAGAACAAGGAGCCATTATTTTCCTCTTTTTCAAAGCTCTTTAAACAAAAAAAGTAATCGAGTTTTCTCCGCGTGACTCGTTAAAATTTCACGGAGGTACCGAGTTTTTCTTTCTTGGACTCGTTAAAATTTCACAAATAATATCGAGTTTACTTCGTCTCCTCGTACTCATAACAAAATGAGGTAGACGTCCATTGAACATAGATTTCTCACTTTTTCGGATTCGATGGACTAAATTACGGAAAATGAACTGGTTCGGGCTTACTATTATCCCTTTGCCGTGCCCGGTTATCAAGACATGACAAAGGTACCCCAATGGAGTCGTCTTTTACGACATTTTTCAGACTCTCTAAACATGAAAAATTCACCGAGTTTGATCATCTGGACTCGTTAAATCTAATCAGATGGGGCACAGAGTTGTCTCTCCTGACATTTTTCAGACTCTCTAAACATGAAAAATTCACCGAGTTTACTCGTCTGGACTCATTAAACTTAATCAGACGGGGAAAAATTTGGACAAAATGGATACTACCTCTATTACATTTCCAAAAAAGGTTGATTTGGCAGCAAAATTCTTGAACATGGCACTTCCCAGAAAACTCTTTCGCAGTTAGCCGAACCCTACCATCTATGAGTATTAACCTTCATTTCCCAGTGTCCCTGCACCAGTAAAATCCTAACACACTCTTTGGTGTTCATCACGCTTCAGCTGCCTAGTACCCTGCTAGAGTGCCTTCTATTGTTAAAAAAGATCTCGTTATCTACTGCTCCTGTTATCAACCAAACCGCTCATTATGCCAGAAATTATTTGTCGTCTGACGTTCCCATTTACTCTTCCTTATCTCAAATCATAAAAAAAATCAGTTGGTTTCTGTTTCGTGTTGATTGATGTAGGATGCCTAAGTGCCTACCCTTCAACAGATCACTTCCTATCGACTTCAACATCTTATCTAGGAAGTTGATCCAGAAACCCATCAGTACCCGGATACTTGCAGACATCAGTGGCAGGTAGTCTTGTGTTTGATCAAGGGTCTTCATCATTGGCTCTTGGTCGAATGATTCTACGAGTGTTCGACTGCAACTCCTTTTATTCACACTCGCTAGATTGTACTGGGCATCTTAGGGACCATCATCATTATTGGTGGCCACCTTCGCGTCTGTTAACAGTTTTCATTATCGACTGGTAATCAGACGATTTCTCACATGTTTGACGACAACTCCTTTATTCACATGTTGAGAAATATGCAATTTAAGTGAATCGGCGAACAAGACCTCGGGGCAAAGGCTACATCATTAAAGTTGTGTTTCCTTGCCCAAGTTGCGATATTGTTTATGGAGACAGCTTCTTCAGCCTGATCCTGTTATGACAGACACTTCCACATTGTGCCTATTGGTGGACAGATTCTTCATATCTCTATTCTAGAGAAATCATGTTGTTTAAGCTACTAAGCATGGGACATGCCCGACTCTAGGAAAATACTATATTTTCTGACATATGTTGTTGTTTCAGGTTTTCCTCAGTCTTTCAATCTCTCTATCTCTACAAATTATAAAGTATTTCAGCCATCGTCTTCGTCTCTAACCTCACACTTTAGGGGGCATCTGTTACAGGTCAAAATACCTCCTCATCAGCTCAGAGGGGAAGACAAATATGGAAGAAGTACAAAGACCTAAATTAAACCTATTTCTTCCAGGGTAACGCCTATATAGAACAAAACAAGAGCGTTATAACGCAGGCAATCAGTACATTGGCCGCGTTAGTGGCTAGGGAAACGCTCTGTTTACACTGGAGGGGAGCGTTACCCGTGTTTTAAGTTTGAATTGGGAAAAGAGCGCGGAGAATGATTTGAATCTCCGACTTTCCCTCACAAAGGAGTTAGTTCACAAAGGAAACTGCAGAAGCACCAGTTCATTATTGGTCATTGCCATGGGAGACTGAACTCCAAAAGAGGCAAAAGCATGGATATCAAAGAAACATCTAAGCTTTTTCCATTCCAAACTAGTGGAAAGAGAAGGGCAACAATGGCCTTCTCCCTCTCCTATAAGAAGGAGCTGAAGGCTCTTAATTGAAGGTCGAAGGATTGCTCAAGGTTCTTGTATACTTGTGGAGTAGAGAATAGTGTGACATTGTGAAGGCCAAGAGTCAAAGAGGTTCCTAGAGAGCTTGTTGACTTGGACTTCTTCACTTGAGAGAGAAGAGAGATTGGGAGACTAAGGAGGGCTTGGTACAACCAACAGTTGTAATCCTCCTTCTTTCAAAATCAATAGAACTGTGTTTGTTTTGTCCATTCAATGCTTAATATTGTCATTATTGTTTGAACATTTACATAGTATGATATGAATGGCTCAGATGTGTATAATCTAGATGTTTATTGTGTATTGATTTAATTGATAGGATACTTGTTATGTTAGAAATTACGCGGTTGCTTTGACTGATTGCAGGACTCAGACTTGGAGCTGGTGAAGAAGGACTCTTGCTTCGCTGCGCAACGCTCTCCAAGGGACTCCAAGACTGTCAAAGAGTTAATTATCTATCGTATTCCTTCAAGTTATTTCAAGCTAATATGAACATGCTCATGCCATCTTTGTGAACAACATAGCTAATCTTACTGTCTGCCTCGGGCACCGGAAAGCCCTGAGAGGGATATTTGAAAACAAACAACCCAAGCAGTTTACCCTATAGCACCCCTCACTGGATGCTTTCACAATAGGAGTAGATTCCTATTGAGGTATTTATGGAACTGAATAAAAGGGAGGGGTCATCGCGACTGGTTGAACTGGGGTCAATGTGTTATAATTTTTAAGTTGACTAGGTGGAGTGTTTTCTAGGGGGGTCAATGTACGATACTGGGATCCCCACGGTCAAATTGGGTAAAATCAATGTAGGTATAATAGGCACAGAAAATAATCCAGAAGGGGGAGCTAAAAATGGTATTTTACCTAAAGTTTAATGGCCTGGTGGAGCGACTCCCAGATGATTAAGGTTTGGGGGAACTATTCTTTACTGAAAGAGATTGGGAGAGACACCAAAACAAGGATAAGGTCCTTGAGGAGATGTTTCAGATGGCTGTGTCGGGTGAACAACAATAGGTTACAAAGGTGCTGGCTGCTGGCTAATCATACCAGGCCACTTTTGGCTCGCCTGAGATGCTTGCAACATGCAAACACTTGATGAGTTGGGCTCAGTGATAAGAGGGGGGGACCACAGAATGAACCAAGTAAGGTGGAATACTTATAGAATCCTGGTGATAAACTCTGGAGATGAGCGACTAATTGGTTATCGGCAACCAAAGAGATGATAGACTCAGGGGAGGCCTGAGACTTTAGTTCATAATATTTCAATTGATCGATGGTGACAATATTTTCATTGAGGGGGAATCACATATTGTGGTGAATTGCATATTGTGGTGAATCACATATGAAACAACTGAAATCACATAGGTGTAGCTATGACCCAAGAGGATATTGTAATCTAAGGGGATGTTAATGGATTCTATGTCAATACAAATAGTCTTTCCCGCAAGTGTGACTAGACAATTACAGAACATGCCAAGGGGCTAGGAAGGGTGATAAGCCCAAACATAAAGTGATTGTGGATGGGGATAGAGTGAAGGATCCAATATTCTTCCAAAAATAGGCGAACATTACACATGTGGATGCAGCCTCGTCAATGATAAATCTCTAAACATGGGCATTACAGATCTTTACTGGTATTTGGAAGGAAATAGATGAAGCTAAAGGGGGATGTTTTGACTTGTCAACATCAAATATGATCAAATGATCTGAGGGATAAACAACGCCCAAAGAAAATAGTATATATTTTCATTGTGATGGGAACATTTGGAGGACTTCCAACATTAACATGGCGATAGGATACTATGCCAAGTCATCTACTATGTTGTAGGTATGGGTGGATTTGGAAGAAGTATAATTTCAGCGTAATGGCCCTTTGGGGATCTTCAAAATGACCTTCACCTTAGGCTGAGGGATCTACAAGGAATAATTTGGTGTAGAAATGGACTCTGTGGGTACTTTGGTTTGGGACTCGATTGAATACATAGATGGTTTCTTGTCATACTGGCACACCTGGTGTTGTGAAACCAACTCCAAAAAGAGAAGAAAAGAGATATCAACGCCTTAGAAATAAGCCACTTCGAGGGGGAAACCTCCAATACATTACATGAATGAACAATTCTTGGATGATTGAAATTACAAAACCTCCTTTCTATATATAGGAGTCCATGGGGCCACAATGTAATCCTAGACGACATAACAATAATAATTTAAGGGCACAATAATAACAATATGAGGGTTACAAGGGTAAAATAATAACAATAAGGGGGTTACACTAACAACAATAAGGGACTATACTAGTAATATAGGGACCTAACATGCCCCTCTCCTTCAAAAAAAGTGTTGTCCTCAACGCTTGAGTAGCTCTGGGTGCTTTTGTATAAAATTCTCATCCTCACATGTAGAATCTTCAGTGGGTAAGTTCTTCCACTTGATGAGATACTCTGAAATTGATCGATTCCGTAGTTGTCGAGTTCTTTTTTCCATGACTGCTTCAGGTTCCAATATGATTTTCCCTTCCCCATCAAGTTCTGGCAATACTGTTTGAACTGGAAGATTTTCACCTATAAGCTTCTTTAAGCATGAAACATGGAAAACTGGATGTACTCGCGAAGAAGCAGGAAGCTCCAATTTGTATGCCATAGTACCAATCTTTTGCAACACCTTGTAAGGACCATAGTACTTTGGCGATAATTTATTATCCTTCTTAGCATGCTTGAGGGACATTTGTTTATATGGTTGTAGCCGTAAAAATACCCAATCTCCTATATCAAAACTTCTCTCGCTGCGATGTTGATCTGCCTGTTGTTTCATTCGATTTTGTGCCAAATTCAGTTTATCCTTTAAGAGTTGGAGAACTTCTTGCTGATGCTCGATGTGATCTTCCACTGCTTGAACCTTCGAATTTTCCCTTAAAGATGATGTGATGGATGGTGGATGATATCCATAAAGTGCCAAAAATGGGGTCATTTTTGCTGTAGTATGGAAGGAAGTGTTATACCACCATTCAGCAAGAGGTAACCACTTGACCCATTGTGTTTGTTTATCAGATACAAAACAACGAAGATATCCTTCCAAACATTTATTTACTATCTCGGTTTGACCATCGGATTGAGGATGATAAGATGAGCTATGAGCTAATTGAGTACCCAAACAAGAAAATAACTCCGTCCAAAAATTTCCAGTAAAAATGGGATCTCTGTCGCTCACAATAACCCTTGGGTTTCCATGTAGCTTTTGAATTGTGTCCATAAATGTAGTAGCAATTGTACTTGCTTTAAATGGATGAGACAATGCACAAAAGTGTGCATACTTGGTAAGTCTATCAACTACCACCATGATGACACTCTTTCCTTTGGACTTAGGTAAACCTGTGATAAAATCCATTGAAATCTCCTCCCAACATTGACTTGGAATATATAAAGGTTGTATAATACCCGGGTTCTTAATTGTCTCAACTTTATTCTGCTAGCAAACCAAACATTCTGCCACAAACTTTTGAATATAAGATTTAAGGCCATTACAAAAAAATTCTTTCTTCACCCTGTGGTAAGTTTTTAAAAATCTTGAGTGCCCTTCTAAAGGAGAAGTGTGCAATTCCAAAAGAATCTTTTTTTTTAGTTGGGAATTCTTACAAAGATATAAGCGATCTTTGTACCATAAGGAATCATTTTTCCAACTAAATGTATCAGATGTACTAGGATCTTGCTGCAAATTTTGAATGAGTTTCCACACTTCTTCATCCTTATTCCATTCATCTCTTGCTTCAGTTATCCAATCTGGTTGGATAATAGAAATAGAACAAAGTAATGCTTCCACCTCTTCATTCTTTCTTGAGAGTGCATCTGCAACAACATTTAGCTTCCATTTTTTGTATATTATTTCAAAGTCATAACCCAACATCTTTGTGACCCATTTTTGCTGCTCTTCTGAAGATAGTCTTTGTTCCAAAAAGTGTTTAAGACTATCATGATCAGTTTTTACCTTGAAGTGTCTTCCCATTAGGTAAGTTCTCCATTTCTTTAGTGCATGCAGCATTGCTAACATTTCCTTCTCATAAATAGGTTTTTGTAAATACTTTCCTTTGATTGGACAACTTTCAAAAGCAATGGGTCTTCCTTCTTGCATTAAAACAACACCAATTCCATTTCCTGAGGCATCACATTCCACAATAAAGGTTTTTGCGATGTCTGGCGTAACTAAAACTAGTGCTAGGCACATTTCCTCTTTAAGATATTCAAAGGCCTTAGTTGCTTCAGGAGTCCATGAAAATGAATCTTTCTTCAATAATGTTGTTAGAGGTGATGCTATTCTCCCATAATTCTTAACAAACTTTCGATAATACCCTGTTAACCTGAGAAATCCTCGCAACTGCTTTATGATTGTGGGGACTTTCCATTCCTTAATGGATATAATTTTGTTAGGGTCTACCTTAACACCCTCATGAGATACAATATGACCCAGATATTCCACCTCTTGTACTCTAAACAAACATTTGGATGTTTTTTCATATAATTGTTTCTCTTGCAATAGTTTGAGCACCCTGTCAACATGTTGAACATGATCCTTCCAAGACCTGTTGCAGATTATTATATCATCAAAAAATACTAGCACAAATTTTCTAAGGAAGGGTTTGAAAATGGAATTCATCAACCCTTGAAATGTAGAAGTTGCATTGGTAAGGCAAAAAGGCATGACTAAAAATTCATAATGACCCTCATGAGTTCCAAATGCTGTTTTCGGAATATCTTCAGTCTTCATTCTAATTTGATGATACCCTAAACGAAGATCCAATTTGGCAAAATAAATTGCTCCATGTAATTCATCCAATAATTCATCAATCACAAGAATGAGAAATTTATCTTTAATGGTGAGCTTATTGAGCTCCCTATAATCTGGACACATGCACCATGATCCATCCTTCTTGTGTACCAATATTACAGGAGTAGAGAAAGAACTTTGACTAAGCTGAATTATACCTGCCTCTAACATTTCTGCAATCATACATTCAATTTCGCTCTTTTGGACATAAGGATATCTATAAGGCCTGATGTTTGGAGGAACACTTCCTGGAATCAAATGAATAGCATGATCATGATCACGAATAGGTGGGAGTCCTTTTGGAGTTTCAAAAACCTTGGAATGATTATCCAAGACTTTTTGGAGATCTGCAGAAATAGATGATTTTGATGTTGGAACTTCTAGTGAGCATAATTGTGCAATTATGCCTCGTTGTTCTTTCTTTAGAAGATTTTTCATGACATTAGAGCTTATTATCTTTCTTCGCTTCCCTGCAATACCCTGTAATTCGACTTCCTTTCCTTCTAAAAAATTTTTCAAGAAAATTTCTTGAAAATTAAAAGCTACCGTCCCCAAATATTGTAACCATTATACTCCTAGTACAACATCAACACCTCCCATAGGAATGAAAAGCATTGTAATATTCAATACATATTCCCCCATGGTTAACTTGATATTATGACATTTTCCAGAGAAATTTATAGTTCCTCCATTTGCAGCCATCACTTGACATTCTAGTGCTAGGTATAGGAAACAATTCAATTCCTTGGCTACCTTACAATGAATTAAATTATGGGTACTACCTGAATCAATCAACACTATTACCTTTTTCTTTTTGATATGTCCTTCTATCTTGAGAGTTTGAGGAGTGGTAATTCCTTCCAATGCATTACATGATATGTTTAGACTCATTTCTTCCTCTTCTTGGGTTGGTTCCTGATGTATATCCTCTTCCTGTTCATTTTCTTCTTCCTCTTCACAATCTATGTAAAATAATTTCTTCTCAGCACACTTATGACATTTAGTGTATTTTCTATCACAACTATAGAAAAGCCCTTTTGCTCTTTTTTCTTCCAATTGTTGTGGTGTCAACCTTGTAGGTTGTGGAAATCTAGGAGTAGCAACACTTCCCTCTTTATATAAGTGAGTGGTAGCCTTCCTTGTCGCCATAATTTTACATTCAATTTTTCTTGCCAACCTGAATGCCTTCTCCAATGAATCAGGTTCTAAAACGCGAACTTCATGTTGGATGTTATCCTTTAAAGTACCTATGAAGAGATCAATCCTATATTCCTCTGGAATATCAGTTACCCTTATATTCAATTTTTGGAATTCCTCAATGTGCTCCCCCATTAAAGCCTTTTGTTTGAGATTTATCAATTGGCTAAAGAAGGTGGTTTTCTTTGTATCCTCATAATGTGCTATAATTTCCTCCATAAAAATTGACCAAGAGACAATTGTTTTATGGGAGCAAAGCCATCGATACCATAAAAATGTATTTTGTTCTAAATGTAAAGTTGCAATGCGTACCTTTTGTGTGTTTTTCACATTATGGAGATAAAAATATTGCTCCATCTGTAATATCCATGTTACAGGATCCTTTCCATCAAACTTCCTCATATCCATTTTTGGAATATGGTGGTTCTTCCCGCCAACATTAGATTTTATGAAATCACGATTAACATTTATTTTGTTCTCATCATGAGTTTCCTCTACTATCTTTTCACCATTAGGAAACATTTCTTGTATCAACTTTGTCAAACCTTCCATTTCTGCTTTTATATCATTCTTCATGTTTTCCATTTTCTCATCGATCTTAGCTTCCATGTCATCCATCTTAGATTCCATGCCAGTTTCCATGCCATCTATCTTATATTCCATGCCATCTATGCCATTATTCAAACCATCCATCTTAGATTCCATGCCTTTATTCAAACCATCCATCTTATTTTCCATGCCTTTCTTCAAAATTTCCATGTCATTTTTTGTTTCTCTTTGCAAGAGCGAAATTTGTTGCACTTGCTCTTGTAATTTTGATATGTCATGTTGCCATTCTTCGTCTTCATGAGTCATAGTAGAGCTTTCTGAAGGCTTAATAGGTGTTGAATTATTTTTAGGGGCCATTTAAGAATCCAATACTAATATTTATTCTACAATATGCCCATGGAATCAATTCAACTTAATTCTTCAAACAAGACTTATGCAATTCAGAAAAAAAAAATACACACCTTTTACTTGCTTTGGAGGATCTTGATATTGAAATTTAATTATATCTATAATTTCAGATCCTCAATATCTAACATTCAACCCTGAAGTAGCCCTTTGAAGCTTCTTTTAGATGCCACAGGTCTGATCTGATTTGGATTCTTCAAGACAAAGTTATATCGAATCTCCCACAATGACCCAATTTTGGACTGGTTCAGTAGAGAGAACTTGTACGACTTGCCACGTGTCAATTTTCCCCCCTTTGGCTCTAAAATTGATAATAAAAACACTAAAATATGTGCACTTGTGACTTCTTTTTACAGCATTCCAATCTGTTGCTCAGGGAGAGAGCTATGAAGATTTTCCCACGATCACCTCTTTGAGATGAAATTCAGAAGCTTCAAAATGCCCTAACTTCCACATATTATATCTCTGAAAATATTATGAACCAATATCTGAAATTTTTTGACGATGTTCCTCGGGATTGTGGCTTTGCACTATAAAAATTTCAGCTTCTGAACCTTCGTAGAAAAAAATTTATTATGAAAATACCACGATGACCTGTTTAGTTTAAATTCAGGAGCCTGCAAAATCACCTAAATTGCACATATCATATCTACAAAAATATTGCGAACCAAGCTCTGAAATTTTTGATGATGTTCCTCATGATTTTGGCTTCGCACTCTAAAAATTTCAGATTCTGAACCTTCGTAGAAAAAACGTTATAGCAAAAATTCCACGCTGACCTATTTGGAGCAGCGAAACCCTAGAATCTCAAAGCTCGGATACCAAATGTCGTGAAACCATCTCCAAAAAGAGAAGAAAAGAGATATCAACGCCTTAGAAATAAGCCACTTCAAGGGGGAAACCTCCAATACATTACATTAATGAAAAATTCTTGGATGATTCAAATTACAAAACCTCCTTTCTATATATAGGATTCCATGGGGCCATAATGTAATCCTAGCCGACCTAACAATAATAATTTAAGGGCACAATAATAACAATATGGGGGTTACAAGGGTAAAATAATAACAATAAGGGGGTTACACTAACAAAAATAAGGGACTATACTAGTAATATAGGGACCTAACACCTGAGGTTTGAAGGTTGATATCAGCGGTATTGACCTCATCAGAATTAATCATGAGAATATGGTAATTAGGGGTAGCATATTGCTAAGGTTGAGGAGCATCTTGAACTTTATATGGTTGGGAAGCAACATATCCTTGTTGAGGGAAATAATTGGTGAACATAGTTGGTTGAGATGGTGCATTTTTTGGAGGAAGTGACGGGGTGGACTGTTGTCCTTTGGACGTTTCTTGCGCTTCCCACAACTAGCGCATCTAGGGTAAAAGGGGAAAATCAATATTACGAAGGGTCTTATTCTACTTGGGATGATCGCCCTATTGTTGGTTCGCGGTGTTAAGCTAGTTCCCTTGGTGTGCATTCGGTTGATTACCTTGGCGACCTTGGTTACCCTGCGCTTGTTGGTTCTGGTTGCCTTTCCATTTATTTGTTTTCTTAAAATTAGGGGGATTAGTCGCACTCTGTTGAGCATACAATTGAACTTGACAAGGCGATGGATGTTGTGGTAGATATTGAGAAGGAACAGGAGGCATGAGCATTGATGCCGAAGGGGCTGGAGCATTGGGATGTGCATAAGGATAGAAAAGAGATGATGAAAAAATTGGGTAAACAGGTTTAGAAATAGTTGGCCCTCACATCGACTGATGTGGTTGGGAAAATGCGTAAGGCAGGCTTTGACCAAGATACAAGTTTCTCGGAGGGGGATAAGTGTTGAAGAAACTAGTCCACTCCTGGAAGTATCCATAACTCATGTGAGGAGGAGAATATGGATGTGAAAGAGATCCAATGATACCGTCGGTGGCATGAGATGCCCACGGTGCATTGGCACCACTAGGTCTAGAAATATCTAGTAAAACGATATAAACATAACTAGATTGGTCGTAGATCAAGTCATATTTCAATGCGACTTAGAGAGCTTATTCCTCAGACTAAGGAAAATTAGATATGAAATATTTACTAATGGGGGCTAATATCATTCTAAGAAACCAATCCATATAGACATGGTCATTGAATGTAGGGGCTCTACACAAGCTCCTTCTTCTACACCATTCTTGGACATGGTCAGAAAGGTGGGTGGCAGAACATTGACAAAATGAGGTCAAAAACTCGGTACCAGTATCATAACAGAGGGGTAACTGGAAATACGACATAAACGCTTTAGCAAGAGTTGGAAAAGCAGTATGAGATGCAGCGAGTTGATAGACATACCACTTTGCAGTTTCTCCAGTGAGCATGTGTTGGAACAACTGAAGGTGAATGGAGTCATTGATGATGGAATTAGATGAACTCCACATATGAAAGGAGCAGACATGATTAGTGGGGTCCTCTATAGTGTTTCCTTCAAACTTAAGAATATAGGAAGGAATCTTAGTTGGCATAGCTAGCCAACCTACATTGTGGAGTATGGGGTCATTGATTAACTTGCTAAAATCAGTAAGGCTTAAACTGTCCATAAAAGGTAGCAAAGGAGTAGCCCAGACAGTTCCAATAGAAGTTCTGCTAATAGTGGCTTCAGCATTAGGGCCAGGGCCACCAGTGGATTGAGGACTTGCACTTGCATTAGCACCTGACATGGTGAATATATGAGGTTAAGGAGAATCGGGTTCAGAATAAGAGGAAGAACCCGATGAACGAGAATCAGAGTTGGTATGGAGACTCAGAGGAGGACTAAATTGGACCCTACGGGGTGGAGTAGGATGTCCTAATGGAAACTGAGGGTGAATACCTTGGAGTCTTCGTGACAAATGCTTTCAGGGTACAATGATGGAAAGTCGCAAATGACCCGTAAAGTTTGAAGAGTGATAAACAAAGGATCTGTGAGACAAATTAATTAATTATAATGTTTATGTCTTGGATTGATGGTGTAAACCAAGCGCTCTTCGCTTTAGGTGTGAGTGTGTGCAAGCCATGTGTTTATTTTAATTAATCCCAGACAGTTATTTAAAGAAAAAGAAAAAACGTTGAAAAACTATAAATGAAACTGAAATGACAGTAAAACAAACAACTAATAATGCATAAATCCCAACCCAAATGAGGCTCTAAAAAAATAGACTAAATCAGGCGAAATTGACTCAAAACACACTAAAATAGCCAAGATATCTAATGTCTATGAGGTTGGAATGTAATGACTTGATACTGCAGGAAATGACACAAAAAACAACAAGAAAACAAAGGGGAAAACTCTTTTACAACATAAGGTTAAAGGTTAAAAACCTAGGGTAAAAAAAGATACCCTAAGGCAAAGAACAAACAAAAATCAAGAGAGGGTTTTGGATGTGACAATAACCTATCAAAAAGGATCTAAAAAAGGATAGATCAAACCTTGAAACAACGACTGAAAGTGTTGTAAATCTCATACTATCTACTCAGCTTAACCCTTCCTAAAAATGTGGAAGTGTACTGAAACCCTAGGGGGCTTGTTTCTACTTTAAGGAGACAAACTAAGCATATACAAGCCTAAGACAGACTGAAACCAAGGTCATACAACCCAAAACAGTGCTCTCAACAAACCCTTATAGTTTAAAAAAAAAACTTAAAAAAAGATTCCAGATTGCAGTTATTGACCTGTAAATAGGTGAGCTCACACTTTTTGAGTAGATAAGTGCGATTACAGGGGGAAATCACATTATTTGGGAAAAAAATATTATTTCAACTCCTTGGTTATTGGGCAGTAGGTTGCAGAAAAAGTGTCATCTCTAGTGCGGTTGGTATTTGTTACCTACAGAAAACACCAGAAAACATCTGAAATTTATAATTTTGACTAAATTATGGAAAATAATTTAAGAAAAAGGATCAAGAGACTGAAAACAGCTGAAGAAAAACCCTTGTTTTTGAAGTTGTTGGTCACACAGGAATTTGAATCATAACAATGGATTCACCATTTTTTGATGCCAATGTGTAATTAAAACACCAGCATAGTTGTCATTTGTTAGTGTAAAATCCTATCGAAGGTGTACAACAAGATCCTACTTTAGATATGCATGACGAATATTCCTAACAACATAAATGGCTGCGTAACTCTTTAGATCCATAATAGACAATTAGAACAAATCCTGCAAAAACTCAGATCTATGCAATAACAATATTTAAATAGCAAGGAAATAGTAGCTGATGAAAAAATAACTCCAAGTATTGAACATACAAGAAAATATTAAAGAATTATTTTTATATTATAACATCTGGTAAATGAAACAAGTATATGTTAT
Source organism: Pinus albicaulis (assembly GCA_034641835.2). Lineage (NCBI taxonomy): Eukaryota > Viridiplantae > Streptophyta > Pinopsida > Pinales > Pinaceae > Pinus > Pinus albicaulis. The sequence goes on from CM076579.1 coordinate 617,746,671, forward strand.
GAGTCCCCCTCAATTGGATGGGTTTTTGGTTGTCCTTAATGTTTCAGCTTCAGAAGTTTCTCTCTCTCAATGGTGTAGAAGACCCAAAGCATGTGTTGAACTCAAGTGGGAGCTCAAATGGTAAAATAAAATAATAGCGACAATGAGAATGATAAAAGTGAAGAATGAATGGAAAAACTCTCCTATTTATAACAAAATATTGAGTTATCTTCGATAATGGTGAATACTAAAATATTATTAACCAAGATCTACATCTAACTGCTTGGAATATTTTATTATATTTTGTTGGAGGGAAAAGGTATTTAAATTGGTTAAATACATTTAATTAGAAATAATAAGCAAATAAATTATTTATATATCATTTCAAGAATGTGGTTAAAGTATAATAAGCAAATAATGATTTGATTAATTATTCTTAGGTGATTTAGTCAAATTTAACAAGGAATAATAACTGAATAATGATTTAATTAACTATTCCTAGAGAAAAATAGGAAAAATAATGATTTATATGATTATTTCCCATAAATGGGTTAAAAATGACCAGGAATATTATTTAAAAATGGTTTAATTAATTATTCCTAGAGGAAAATCAAATAAATAAGGATTTTTTTAGTTATTCATCATGGGGTTTCTTGTTTTAACCATAAATAATTTAATAAAATACGGTTTATTAAATTATTTCTTATAGTGAAAGAAATTTTACTATGGTAAAATTGGTCTTACATGGTTTACCTCAATCCATCTAATTAGAGATGGTTAGATGACCAATTTTTGGTGATAACAAATAATGTCCTCCACTTCCTCACCATAAGTGACACCCTCCTTCCTCCAACTGCCTGCTAGAAGAGTGTCAATGGGTTTGCTAATCTCCATGTGTAATTTATTTAGTATCTCGTTGGCATACTTTTCCTGAGGGAGAAATAATTCCCCATCTCCTTTCCATACTTCCAAACCGATATAATACATGAGTCCCATGTCCTTCATTTAGAATTATCTTGCAAGATCCTATTTTCAATATTTCATGAATTTCTTAGCGTTGGTTAAACTAAAATCATCGACATATAATGCTATAATAAACAATTTACCTTCAACAAAAATATGGTAAAGGTTTGCATCTACTTCAATTTTGGTGAAGCCTAACCTGGTGAAATATTTGTCGATCTAGGTGTACCAAGCATGGGGTGCTTGCTTCAATTCATACAATGCTCACTTTAGTCTACACACATGGAACTCCATGTAGAAGGTCTCAAATCCTTTTGGTTGTTCAATGTATACCTTGTCCTCAATCACTCCATTGAGGAATATTTCCCTCAAATTCATCTGATGGATCTTCCATCCCATATGCGCTACAAGTACTAGAATTGATCTGATAGAATATTACCTTGATACTAGAGAAAAGGTCTCCTCATAATCAATTCCCTCCACCTAAGAGAACCCCTTAGTGACAAATATATCCTTTTGTTTCTCGATGTTTCTATATATTTCTTGCTTCACCTTGTAGATCCACCTCGAATATACCATTGACTTCTTCTCTAGTCTTGTGACCACTTCCCAAACACTATTTCTGAAAATTGAATCATATTCATCTACCATGGCATCAATCATATTGGTTGTTGCAATGCTTCCTCAAATGAGTATGGTTATGTCTCAACTAGCTCACTCATCAGAGACATGTACCCAATGTACCAATTCGGTGACCTCCTCTGCTTGGGCTAAGATGTGGGTGCTCCCACATTCTATGTACCATTATGCAATAATCTATTAGCTTCCCCGGTGCACTTCCTTTGTTCTTTGCATGTCTTTGCATGAGTGGGTGACTCCACTCTCTTCTCCTATATATGTGGCTTCTCCACAACATCCTGAGGTTCTTTCTTTGGAGCCAAAATCTTCTCATCTCCATGTAATTGAATATCCCTCTCAATGGTATACCTCATTGCATTCTCTTCATCGAACTGCACATCTCTAAGAACAACTATCATCCTGAGTGATGGAATGTACACCCAATAGTTGTGAGGTGTATCAATGTACCCAAAAAATATTCCCAACTCAGTTTCCGACTCAATTTTTCTTGATTCCTTGGAAACATGACATTGAAATAATGAGCCAAAGATCATGAAGTGTGAAAAATTTGGTTTCTTCCCTGAAAAAAACTTCTTCTGGTGTACTCATCCCAAGAATTCAATGAGGACTCTTATTCTACACATATAATGTTGTGTTGCATGCTTCAACCCACAAGGGTGGAGGTAGGCCCTGATCAAGCAACATCACCCATGCATCTCTAACGATACTTATGTTCTTCCTTTCATCCACCCCATTTTGTTATGGGTTATGGGGTGGTATTAACTCCCGTCGAATGGCTTCCTTTGCACAGAAGTTCTTAAAGTCATTTGACACATATTTTCCACTGTTATCACTCTTGAGAGCCTTCAATTTCCTACCAATTTCTTTCCCAACAAGTGCTTTAAATTCAAGAAAATTGGATAATTTTTTATATTTATTCTGCATGAATAAAATCCAACACTTATGTGATAAATCATCTACAAATATAACATAATAATTATTATTTGTTGTGGAGGTTGTGAAGAAATTTCTACACACATCTGCTTTCAAGGACTACTTGTGCTGTAATGTCTCGATCATGAAAGGTGTCTTTGGTGTACTTCTCCAATGTACACCCTTTGCATTTATCTTGCTTCTCTAATGCACCCTTGGGAAGTCCTGTAAAAATATGTTGCATGACCTTCAAGGATCCAAGGTGAAAATTTCCAGCTATCATATGTCGTAATTCATCGATGTCTTAGCTCTGCACCTTCTCTTATTTCGTTCACAAAGTAGCACAATCTGCTACATCCAATTTTTAGATTTTATTCATCTAAACCTTGATCTGCTTCACTTGTCTTGTGGTGATGTGTCTAAGGAAATCCTTACCTTTTATAAATATCACATCGTATCCATGGTCTTCTAAGATAGCAACTGGAACGTACATGACATCCTTGAATTTGATAGGGAAACTAGAATCCCTCTTAAAAGTATTTGTACCGATACTATTCACACTATACCTTCCATCATCTCCCATCTCGATGTGCATCTGGAGGTCCTTCTCCTTCAAGTCACTGAAAAACTTTTTGTTTCTAGTCATATGGAATGAGGCTCCACTATCTATATACCAAATAATACCCATCACCAAAATCACCATGAAAGTGATGAGGGTGAAATCAAACTTGAAATTTGAAGCTAGATCTTCACGTACCACTCATCCTGTTAGCACTCCACTGGATCTCCAAAGGCTGAGAAGGAGACCAACAAAGGTAAGTGCATACCACTTTGACCTAGTATCTAGCCCTATTAGGGTAAGAGGGCTCTCTTAATGAAATTCACAACCCAATTGATTGGATCAGGGAGATATTAGGCTAGATATGTAGATTAGGGTTTGATTGATTTGGATTTGGTGTTGGATGGTAAATTAGGTCTAGGAAAAACTAGGTTAGGGCACTGAAAATAAAAATTGCAGAGATGTGATGGGGCAAGGTAGGCACACACTTTAGAACTTTAAGGTATCCTAGTGAATATGGTAGAATGATATGGTTTCAAAACAAGCATAGGAATTATGAATTCATTTATATTAGAGAAAATTGAAACATAACTGTGATAATTTCTCAAAAACATAGAATCAAAATAATGAATTCTTCTTATCAACTTAGAAATCAATCACATAAGACATGGAAATTAAATATGGAGAGCACAATACTTTCATACATGTGGAAACATAACAATAAACACTTGTAAAAAACATACCACATGAATCCCACCACAATAGCTACAAACTCTCTTTATTAGTTCCTATCAAAAATCACTAAATACACTAATGTTCAAAGATCAATTCTATAACATCCAATGGGCCTTTCAATGAAAAAGAAAATGAAATATATAGACCAAAAAAAAATTCTCCCACTCTCCGAGGTCAAATCCATGACTTTTGGAGTTGTTCTCTAAAGTCCTCAATTGGAATCCTAATGAGTAGGGAGGTCAACAAATTCATCCCTATATTTGATGAGACTAATTCACTTGACCCAAAAATACAATTTTACTTGATGTATCTACCTCTAGTAACTATAAAAGACGTAATTACATTTTATTTTGACATTTAAATCAGTAAAAATCCATGGAATTCATCAACAAATTGAGAAAAATTCAAATTTATGAAGAAAACAGAAAACTGGAAAAAGTGCAGCGTGTGTGCAAAAAGAGCAGCATGCCCCTAAGAAAAGCATAGCGTGAGCTTCTAGTTGACTTTTGACTGCCTTACTGAAGTCCAAATTGAGCCCACGATAGCTCATTCGAAAGTTGTTCATGTCTAGTTGTCCAAACTTTTCTCAAGAACTGAAAAATGATGGAGTTAAGCTACTCAAAAGTCAATTCTCCCAAGATTGTTAAAAAAGCGCAGCGTGTGGCTGAAAACACTGGCAAAAAGGTGTTTTTTAGGTGGGTTTTGGGCTTTTCCAGCTGCCAAAAGCTTAGATTTTGGATTTCAAGTAGTAAAAATGTGATGCAAAGGCCATTATCTATCCAACCATGCCGAGTTTTCTTCATTTGGAGGCCTCCAGAAAAAACACAGTGTGGCCCGCGCTGCACTTTTTGCAAGCTAACTTTGCAAAACATTTGCTAAAATCTGACCAAAATGCCCAAAATTCCAGAAACTTGTCCAAAAAATTTCAAAATTGTTGAAAGAGGTCCTCATGAAGTGTGTCAGGAAACCAAGGATGCATCATATATTAAGTCAATTTTACCCTTCTCCTTTTGGCTGATTAGGGTTTCCTTGAGCTTATCCTGCAATTGCTTAACCTTGACATTACAAATCTTGTTTCTTGTATGGTAGTGGTTAGCCATGTCCCTCAACATTTGATTGTCCTTTTTGGATTTTTGAAAGAGCTTCTCCAGGTGTATGTTTCCTCTATCAAACCACACTTCCCTATCTTCATTAATTTCTGTGGCAATCCTTTCCTCAACAGTGAGTTCCTCTACAAGAAGTACCTCTTGTTGTTTTCCTAACTTCAGTGCTCTTTTTAGGCCCCTTGTTCTTGGTATTTTCCTTGTTGTGTAATCCTCATATTCATCAGGGTTATCATGTCCAATAACTGCTTTTCCTTTGACATATTTCCTCTTAGATTTCAAAAAGTCCATTTCCAAGAGTATTTTCTTTTCCTTCAACTGTTTGTTCTCTTGCTCAAAGAAGGAGATAACAAACTTAGACCTTGCCAAATTGTCTTGTATCTCTCTGATTTTGGAATATTTTTCTTTTGTGACTAGGTTTAGGGTTTCCTTTTCATATTGGGACTCTAAGTCAACCATATAAATGTCATGGTTAAGGGTTTCCTTCTCTTGGACAACTGTCTCCTACTGCTTATGATATCCCCACTTTGCTGATGTAGAAGGCAAGGCCCCTTCCACAATTTGTGGTGAAAACACTTGCTTCTATCCTCTCTGATAATTTCTTACCTCTTTGTCCTTTTTTCTCTTCTTAACTGCAGCCTGGTAGATGACCTAGTTTTTTTTTTTAGTAACTGATGCTGATGGTGGAATAGGTATAGCAAGATGATTGGGTGGAGATGTGAAGAAATTTGTCTCAATGAAAGTCTCCCATGAAATGTTTAGTTGTTTGAGGTGATGAAGGAAAATGATTTTTATGAGTGAATGATGGAAAATATTGTTCATTTGAAGCTCGTACTCTGTGTTTTGTACCTTGTAGGCCATCTTGTCAATGCTCATATGCAAATAGGGAATGTTGAGCAATTTCACCTTGGTAGAATGCATGAGTAGCCTAATGTTGTAACTGTATAACCTGGAGAATCTGCCGTCACAAGTAAATTATTTCATGATGATTTTCATCATGGGAGAAAACCTATTAAGTAGCTGACCAAAAGGGAATATTTTCTTAATGTTGTCTTTGTAGGGTGCTTTGAGGTAGGGCTCATACAGCTGGGCATCCAAATCCTGAGTTTTAAACCACTTTTCACCTACATTAGGTATCCCTATTGTTGCTGCAATAATGTTTGTAGAAATGGTGAATGTCACCCCTGCAATGGTGACTTGATCTTTTAGTAGGTTTGTGATGAATATTCTGGTCAAATTTAGATGACTCTTCACTCTTTGGACCATTTCAAAAAACTCAAAACAACCTACATGTTGGAAGCATTTGAATGCTATGGCTGATGACATCAATTCCTTGGTGTCTGATGGTTCAAGCCTTAAGATTCTCCCTCCTTTCGTGTAGGTCTTTTTCTCTTCCTTCATGGTGTTTCTTTCTTCTTCCATGATGGTTAATCTACTAGAAGACCTAGGGGAGATGAGGAAGGAAAAGGGAATGAGATGATGGGGTTAGGGAATTGGGATAGGTGTGAGAAAAGTTAGATAAGGGTGTAATGGAGTTAGGAACCTTAGGGAAGTGGAGGGGAGTTAAAATGACAAGGGAGATGGGCTAGAAAGTTTGATTACATGGGCATAGTCTAGCTACCTAGAAAAGAACAACGTAGGGGTGGGGTTTTAGGGAATAGGATTTAGGAGTGGGGAATGAAGGGATGTGAGGGTTATGGGGATGATTAAGAGTGTGAGGGAGGTAAAAGAGTCTAGGAGAAAGAAAATTAACCTTGAAAACTTGAAAAATAGGGTTTAGCCACTAAAACATACCATGGAGACAAATGAAGGATTTTCACCAAATAGATGTTAATAGGAGATGTGGAAGACCTGAACTTACTTGAAAATGGTTGATGAAAGTTTTAGTTTCATCTCATAACCCTTGCAAACAATTTTTATGGTTGTAGGAGTGAAAACACTGCTTTAATGAAAAAAGCACAACGAGCAGAGAAAAAGCGCAATGTCTTTGAGAAAATCACAACATCTTTGGAAAAAACATAGCATCCTCACCTGAAAAGTGTAGCACCTTGAGGAAAAGTGCATTGATGGACTAGAAACTCAATTTATTGAAGCAAAAAATCATTTTTGACTTGTGCAAGTTGAGAGCTCGATGATGAAGAGTGAGAATGAATGTATTTTTTTCTTTTGGGGCCTTTTAAACTTGGAGAAAAATCATTAAATGAACATGGACCCACATTTCCATTTTTCAAAATCAACCTTTTATTTGATTTTTTCTTTTAACCTTGAACTTGATCTTAGAACTTTGAACTTTCGGTGGCTTTGGAACAATGAATTTCTTCTTGGAACCTTGAACATATGCTAGTGGAACTTGATCATTTGCAACTACTTGTAACTCTAAAGTAGTTATTACAAATTAAGAATATGAAATTACATTGAACATAAAATTACATTTTTCTTTGAAATCAAATTTATTGATGAAATTACTTTATTTTCACTCCTTCACTTGTTGGACTTTATGCATGGAATGATGATTTAATGACCATGGAACCCTATATACCTAATGGAGACTCTGTACTAAATTAAACCATGATTAAAATGACTGTAATGATGATGAAAACTTATGAGTGATGATACACTGAGCTGAGAGGTGAAATGAACCAACAATTAGTAAAATTTTGGAAGGAGTAAAAACATACCTAGATCTACATTTAGTGCTCGAATTTTTGCATGATTTCCTAATGGAATGACAAAAATTTGACAATGGGGAGCTAACAAGACATGATAAGAGTCCATTTGATCACTGGTGGCAGGATACAAAACCTGACACTAACATTGGCTCCAATTGGGGATGGAAACTCCTTGGAGGTGTCAATAACATCACAGAACAAGTAGCCTAACCATAGGGCATGGAGTCGAAAGTTAAAAACGAAACTGAATACTGAAACTTGAGTTGATAAACTGGCTCAAAAATAGACTTACTCAAATAAAAACTTACAAAACTTATTGATGGCAACATATCACCGATATTTGAGGGCTTCAAATCCCGATGAAAACCACCTGCCTGATAAAGACATATGTACAATATTGTGAAGTGATATTTTTGGTGTAACCAATCCAACATATGGCTACTTACTTTAATTTTTCTCTCACTTTCCTTGAGCAGGTAGGAAAAAAAAAAGATAGGTAACTCTGAGTGTCCACTAAAAATATGCTCATGATCCAGAAATGCAAGAAAATTCATCTCCCCTATTGACTATAGAAAATAAGTATAATTATATTCAAAAATCTAAAATTTTACCTTGTCTTGAGATCCAACAGAAAAAATACAAGTACTCCCTTAGTTTTAATATGAAATAATACTTGGTTGTTGATCCATAGGAAGGCATAGGGAAGTATGACTTTCTGTTATCTGAGTGTTGGTTGCAAATTCCTTAAGCATGGTAAAATCTAAGTCTATCTCTTTCACACTATCTATCTTAGGCTCATACTCCTCAAATTCATAGTCTAAATCATCCTTGGACAGAAAAAATTATTCAAGATTGTTAAACATGACAACGTTATCCTCTTCATGAAATAAAATAGTCCCTTTTAGCTAATCTCTTTGCAGGAAATCATCATCACAAATTGGCTTACTCACAACAAATTCCTGTATAGTTTCATCAATTTCATGAATGTCATCATTTAAACACAGATTTTCATTTTCAATAATGGAATAAGTTTTACTAACACATTCTTGACTGTATGAACACTACAAACCTGCATTATCTTGGGCTGTAACATAAATTTTTCGGAGCTAATATATGCCATTTTCAAATATAGGAGAAACTTGATTTTTATAAAAGTTAACATTGGCTTGATGATTTTAATTTTCAAGATCAGAAATAGCCATTTCTCTTTCTTGGTCCTGGTCTTTTTCACCCAAGAAGGAAGCTATTGATTCTTGTTGCGAGGAAAAATCATATAGGGCTTCTATGATCTCATCATCTAGACACTCTTCATCCCCATACAAATTTTCAAGAAACTCAATGAAATTATTAGAGATCTCACAACAATTATCAATCATCGACATGGAAGAATTAGAGCTTTGATAATGTTGAAAGAAAACTAAATGAAAGTCCTTTAGAGAATATAAACTAGAAGATGGTAGACTCTCATACCATGATCTCGCCTGTTCCTCCAAGGTAGCCATGAACATCTTCATCAGACAATCTTCAAGAAACCAATCTTTAGTCTCTAAATATGAGAATGAAATTTGACCAAATGAAAACTAGCATCTTCTCCATCCCGACCTTTAAACTTTGGCAGTCATGTTTTCCAATCTATTCAAGGAATATGGTTCAAAAAACCAGGAATATGAACTCGACTTATTGGAGCATACCTTCAAGAAATTGAATCCATTTTGACAACAATGAAGTCACCAAGAATTTCTTCAAACTATTGGTTCTTGAAAGTGGAGTCACCATGAAAATTCTGAATCTTTGGATTTTTAGACACTCGAGTCACTAGGTGAATGACACACAACCTTCTTTGTGTGTTACCGTTGTTCACCATCAACAATCATATCTAATCCTTTTCGTTCTTTCCTAGGGAATATGTCACCTTTCTCCCCAGTATGGTCGCAAAGATGTTATCACTCCACTGTATTTCCAAAGGCTTAAAGGAGGCCAACAAAGGTAGACACAAACCAACTTTGACCTAGTATCTAGCCCTACTAGGCAGGAGAGGGCTCTCTCCCTAAGATCACAACCAAATTGACTGGATAATGAATATTTTAGGCTAGATATAGTAGGCTCTATGGTTTGAGTGTAGAAGCTTAGGGATAGAGTGTGAGAGATTGTAAGTGGTTTAGGGAGTGTAGTGGAGTGTGGGGAAACTGAATATTTTGGAAATGAGTTAAACCCTAGTGACCTAATGGATGAATAATAAACTGAATGACAACCATGATACTGAGACTAAGAGGACCATAACACTTTAGAGAGATGGCACATCCAAATTTATGATGACAGTGTCCAAAACATGGAAATTTTGTAAAGTATTAGTTGGCAACCTAGACACACTAACTAGTAACCAAATTTTTTTATTGAAAACTTAGTTAAAACTACAAAAAATTTCAAAATGACTCAATCAACACACTTGGTAAGAGCACATTTGATCATCGGTGACTGGATAAATGACAGGCACTAACACCTCCTAAGGGTTTCTTTCCAGCATTATCGTGTGGAAACTTTGTGGCATGGTTTCTTAGCTCATGACAGTGAAAGCACTTGATTTTTGACAAGTCTTTCTTCATTCCTGTTTGGACAGATTCTACTCTAGATTGGGATTTTTTTCCTTTCAGTGAAGGCATAATTATCCTCATCCTCAACCTTAGATGAAGTCCCATCTCTGGTGTTACTCCTGTACTACTCCTACACTAAATCTGAATATAATATTTCCTAGTTTGTTAGCCACCCATCTCATTTATCAAAACCAGTTAGTTGTGCCAACTCTTGGGAAGGCCTAGAAGTGCTAGGCTTACCAGATAAAATTCTACAACTGTAACACCAACACTCCCAATTTCATCATGACATTTTGTGAAATTGCTTAGGTATTGTGGTATTGTGTCTCCCTTCTGCATTATGATATTCTGAAGCTTGTCTTTGAGTACCAACTTCCTATGGTCACTACTGTTCGGGAACAAACATGTCAATTCCTGCCACATTGCATGAAACGTTTCTTTCCCGCAGATATTAGAGATAATATGGTCTCGTAATCCCTCTAATAAGGTACTCCTCACCTTGGCTACACTCTTCTTCCAATTTTCTAGATTCTGAGCATCCATTTTTGTTGGTATCAAAATATCATTATCAATGAATTCCTTGAGCCCATTATCTTCCATGGGTGCCTCCATCTGGTCCTTCCAAGAAATATAATTAAAGCTACGATAAATGGTATACTCGAGCCTTAGTGCATAGAAAGCCATGCTACTAGCTCTGAAGAACAGATCCTGCAACCTCCTTCCTCCTACAAGGAAAACTTTGAATTCTCTTCTCTACTGTGAATCTAGATCTGATACCATGTAGAAATTAATTGTAGATTCGATATTGCTCATGTAATGCTATAAAACATAATAATCAAATCTGTTGTACTCATTTTTGGAAAGAAATTCACAATTGATAACATATATCAAAATAATGCATCATGATTTAACACACATACACGAGGATTTATCTAGGGGAAAGAAAATTCTCAAAACCCCTTCCTATCTGCATTGCATTAGTCAAAAAATAGATAATAAATACAATGTGTGCTCAATCCTGAGCAACCTCTACACAATTATAATCTATCTCACTACCTCACAAACTAAATCTAACCAACACTTAGCCAATTTTCCTACTTGCCAATCTCCTATTTCCTTGCGCTTATTCTCAAGAAATTAGCCCCCCTATTAATTACGGAAATCCCCATCCAGAACTACATAATTCCTATAGGCCCTTCTCTGACTGCATGCACCACTTGCACATCTTGGATAATTATACAACTGATAGTACTGAGCCCTTGAACTCCAATATCAACTAGGTAACTGGAATTTCACACATGCATGAGTTAATTAAGGCTGATTGGTCAATTAACTAGTTGACTACTAAAGCCGCACCCCACTACTAGACATTTTACTAGTTCCTCCAATGGCTAGAACTATTTTAGCTAACCTTAACTCTATTTAACTTAATTAAATTGTTACAATTTAAATTAAACTCAACCTAGGATCATAAAATTTAGGAATCATTGTACAAAACTCAAGTTAAGCTAGAAACTCGAATTAACTAAGCTAACCGAGTGATCACAACTCAGTTAACTCATTCAAGTTGTCTTGTGATGCAGAATTTAAATTTTATCCTAATTTAATTCAAGAGAAATTTAAATTACGAATTTATTGCTACATTTTCTCAACACATGATGGGTGGATACCTTGTAGGACCCTCAACTAGGCTAAGTTGGTGGAAGGCGCATAAGCTGGGTGAGTCTTCCTGGATTCCATGTGGGAACATGGCATGGCTATTTTTTTGATGTTGCATGGTAACAACATGAAACATGGCAAGAAGGAATGGATTTTTTGGAAGGCCATGTGGTTGGAATTTAGATGACACATGGCATTGTGAGATGATGCAATGTGGTAGGATGATGTCACCCTGAAATAATCATGACGTCATTTAGTCGGTGGAAGTGGATAACATTGAAACTTGTGCTAACATGGCACCTGGGAAACATGTGGAGGTGGTTATTGGCACCACCTGGTGTGGGGTTATATATGGTGTTGATGAGGTGTTGAACTAGCCTAGAGCCATGTTTTCATAGAGCTTGAGTCCCTAGAGAGGTTTTGCAATGCACTTCATAGGTAGGACATGGTTGAAAAATTCCACCAAGAAAACATAAGTTGTCTGATGGAGAATCACCCCCATCATTTAACATGAAAATGTGTGATGTGCCACAGAGGTTTGAATGGGTCACAATTATGAATAAGTGGTGTGGATGTTTTGGCACTATGTTGATAATGCATGGTAGGTGCCACAACGGTCCTCATGTGAGGTGGTGATGCCACGTGGTTACCGCATGGTAGATGGATTATTGATGTGGTAAGGGATTTAATAGGGTCAATTTCAAATGAACCTATCTTTTTATCTAGGATTCAGATCGAGATAAAATTTATATCACTAGAAATATCTTAATGATATAGATGTGATGGTGTCATCCAAATTTGATTTTGGAAAATTTGTGAATAAAGGAAATTTTGTAACCCAATTTCCATGATCAAAACTATGGAGGTTCAGTTAGATTAAAGTAGCACCTCCCACTAGGCTTAGGGAGTCAAATGAGGTTTTAGGGAGCATTACATAGTGCTTGACCTTTGTGTTGGAAGAGATTCCTAGTAAGCATATTATTGTAACTAAATTTACACTTCCTAACTCAAGATTATAGTGTTTCTTTTATGTCCTTGCATAATTTCCTCACCAACCTATTATGAGGCCTAATATCCTAATCTAATGTTCATGTGCTACCAGAGAAATGGAAAATGTAAAACAATTGAATAAATCATTAATTTTAGTGGTTTTTTTTAAGTCATGGGTATATGGCATAAATGGAATCTTTTCTTTAAATGAACATTATATAAAGGATTGTTAGATCTTTCTAACGAAAAATGAATAAATTCTTACAAATCTCTCATTTTTCATTCTAACATAAAATGACATATTAGAATTGAAAATCTCCAACAAAAAAATAAAAATCCAAAGGATGTAGAAAGAAACACACCCACAACTTAAGGCCCTAACTATAAGTAAGCATGCATGAAAGAAATAGATTTCAATATTATAACACACTTACAAAAACAGGGAAAAAAGAAACATGGCTGCAAGATAATGATGACAAAGAAATGCTCATCCTCCATTGTCATTGTCAGGAATCAAACCCAAGAGGATTCAAAACCCCTATACAAGACTCCAATCCCACCTATTTGAAATGGAGTTGAAGGTGTTTTGATTGAGAAGAGGACTAACATAACTAGATATAAAGTTGGTCGAACCATAGTATGAGACTCGTTGACATGTGACCGCACACCAGGTGGAGAAGTGGCCCTTATAAGAAAATCACAGGGATGAGGCATGATCCACTTTTAATGATGGTGTGGGCCCCTTCTTCAATCGCCGATCGCATATCGCAAAAACTCCATGCATGTTGCCATCGCACTCCTTCGCAAAAAACCCTATGCGATAAAACCTTAGCACTTTTCTCCTTTTCCGCATGAACCTTTATCATTCATAATTCATTTCTCTCCACTCTAAACATTTATTGGTATCCACTTACCTTTTCACTTCACCAACTGCATTGTACTTACACTTTTTAACTCCACCTACACCATTTCCTTGATTGCGATGTAAATGGGACCCACCCTTCCGCCACTTCACCTTCCACTCATTGTGCATCACACTTCGCAAGTCGTAACCTTTAACCCCCATTTCCCATAACAAAAATCTCCCAATTGTGACTTGTGGGTGGCCCCACCTTTGTCATGCCATCTCACCTCTCCTCTCATTGCACATCACACTTAGTAGATCATAACCTTTACCCCCTGCTTCTCATAACAAAAAAATATTGATTACGATTTGCGGGTGGCCCCACCTCCATCATGCCACGTCACCTCTCCTCTCATCGCACATCGCACTTCGAATATCATAACCTTTACCCCCCACTTCTCATAACAAAACAATGCCAATTGCGATTTGCGGGTGGCCCCACCTCCATCATGTCATGTCACCTCTCCTCTCATCTCACATCGCACTTTGCATTACTTAACCTTTACCTCACACTTCTCATAGAAAAACACTCCCAATTGTAATTTGTGGGCAGCCTCACCTCTATCATGCCATGTCACCTTTCTGCCCATCAAACATCGCACTTCGCAACTCATAACATTTAACCCTCGTTCCTCATAATATCAAACTCCTGATTCCTCGATTGCGATTTGCAGGCGGCCCCACCTTCATCATACCACATCACCTTTTCACTCATCGCACATCACAGTTCACATTGCTTAACCTTTACCCCCCATTCCTCATAATAGAAAACTGTCGATTCTTCGATTGCAATTTACGATATGAGTTTGGGCCCCACCTCCTTGCCACATCATCAAAGCCCTCCCACGACCTTTGTCCCATTGTTTTCAGTTTTAACCATCCCGCTGTGTGTTAGTGCCGTAGGCCTCACTTTTAGCTCCACCATCTTCCCCTCATATCCGCTCCCTGTCACACATCCGATGGCTCATGATCTAGTTCATCCCCCCTCTGAAACATGGTCTTCAGTTTTACAAGTCAAATACAGCATGGGTTTTCGATGGGACAAGCACAACTATGGTATATTTAGTTTGTCCAAGAACTCCCCACTAAAGAGTTGGGCATGCACAACATTACTAGCCGTTTCGTAATGGTTAGTGGAAATCATGAGAATAAGGGAGTGGAGGCTTTAGACGACAGGTGGAATCACGTGATGGAAGCCAAAATAACCACCTATTCATGGCTACTTTTTTCCACCTCATTTTGAAGATTCCAGGATTTGGCCTCCGTGGCCAACTATGTTGTTTCTTTGATTGTTTGATTATGATGTTTTGTTGTTGAAATCTCTATTTCACCTGATTCTGTTTTGATTTTTTGATTATGGGAGTGATTTCTAAATCCATACTCTATGATTTGGTTATGATATTTTTATTTTCACATGTGTGGGTCGATCATGAAAGTTTATTCGAATGTAAACCTTCAAGGAGAAATATATATGTAGAGAGTTCAAAGATGAAAGAATGGTTCTGAATTTTGGAGAATTTTTGTTGTAGTTCTACATGAATGTGCTCTTTATGCTCTGAGATACATATTTGGGAGAGTTTTTTTGAACATAATGTGATACACAATGTTGTTTATTTGGATTCCATATGGAGCAATGAGTATTATGTATCTGTATTCTCTTATTTATCAGTAATTTCATATTTATGTATAATCATCTTTCAATGTTCTATTTCTTTAATGCTTCGTGTAATGTAGTTGCTGGTGGTATGAATTTTTATTCATGAATTCGTGTATGAATAATGCTCATGTGTTAAAATTGTTTTGCCCCCTTAATTCGCACTCCATGAATCTCTATTTTTGGTCACATTCCACTTACACCCACTTCCTCTGAGTTCACATGAGACAAATTCTTAAGACTTTTAAGCCTATCTCTCGCGGGCTCCCCCTCCATTCCTTCTTAGCACCTCTGCATATTTTGGAAGCCTTTGATTATTGTTTCATAGTTGGCCCATTTGAAAAGCCACCAAGCCATACAACCTCCTGAGCCCTCTCGCAGTATAGGTTAATTCACATGAATCAAAATCCAAATTCTTCATCATTCCTGAACCAACACAATCATTATCCTATTAACCCATATTTTATCAAAGGCATCCTTAAAATTGTCTACATCTAACCTCTAATTTCAAGATGTCTTAGGCACTGATATTTGGCAACTCAAGGTTGTCTCTAGGAGAAAAAACAAGACTAATGCGAGAAATTTTGAGAAATTTCATAGGAAGCCCCTATAAAACCCAACTTTGTATACATCAATAGTATTTCACTGATTAAATAGAGAGTTGTAATTCTCTTCCACAAGCTTTAAAAAGCATTGCAAAAGTCGACATTTCTCTATCAAGACTACAAAGGAGAATTGAAGGGTTTTAGACACTCTGAATTTTTTTTGAAGCATACATTTTTATAAAATAATCTTCTAAGACCCATAATGATGACTCAAAAGTGAGAAAAGTAAACAAAATCAATTAAATGAGAAAACAATGTCAACAAAAACATGCATTGAGAGTCCCCATTGGAGTCACCAATTTTATTTATATTGAATTTCCTTGGTAGTAACTGAGTACTTTTAACCCATAGGCCTACCGATGGATTATGACATATAGTGTGTGACATATCTACTTAACCAAAAAAAAATATGACACATTCATACTTAATTAAAGTAATTAGAGACGAATAAGGAAGTGTAACTTTCATTGAAGGTGGATGCTTGGTGTTTGCAGTGATGAAACTCTTAGAGATATTGGATCCTGATCAGGTTCTTAGTGTTAAGCTCAAAAATGGAAGTGCTCAAAATCATTCCGAACCAGAACGGGCGTGAATTTATCATCACTGGGAATCTGACACACTTCATTTCATTGAAAACTGACTCCGTATGTGAAAGTTAGAGCCTGCTGTCCATTTTCTCAAATAGGTAAAATTTAAAAAAAAAAATGACAGATAATTTTCCAGTCTGCAGTCTATACTGTCAACATGGCAGTTGACTATGTAGTTGGTCAAAATGTTAAAAGTCTCCTCCAAGAAAATCAGGTGGTGACATTTTTCATTTTGTGATTGGTTGCAGAGTGGGTGATTTGTTGCATTTTTATTGGTTTTTGGAATGAGCCAATGGGAAGAGGACATGTGCTGTAGCCAGGGGCCGCCATGTTGCCCCTCCCAAAGGCTGAAATATGGTTATGTCAAAGGTGGAAATCATATATTATGGTGCCAATATTTTATTCGGATCTCGAGCGGAGGCCGAGGGCGACCCCACGACCTCCCCCACACAAATAACACAACTTACCGCTATATGCATGCTGAGTTTCTTTCATACTGTACGGTTGAATATATATATATATATATATATATATATATATATATATATATATATATATATATATATATATATATATATATATATATATATATTAACCCAAAACGATATGCAAGGGTAAGGCGAGGACCATTCCCCAGCCCATACAACCTAACACTATGACCATCCAACAACGCTCCAACTAAATGCGCGTTTAGCACCTAACCACCAATAAAAATCTGCTTATTTCCAATTAAAATGCACTTATCTATTAATTAACCGGTCTTATCTTGTGGCGGAGTCGGTGGAGCCTGTAATTTTCGGCAGAACTCCAAATTTTTTGGAGTTAACTGGAGTCTTCTCTAGTTTTGGAGGGGTTTTCTAGGCCAAAATTGAATGAAGCATAAATTTTGCAAAATTCAATCATTTTTGGCTTAGAAATATTCTATCCTAGCATATTTGGACATTCTAATCATGTTGGAGTAGGTTTCAGGAGTACTAGGGGATTGTAAACAACACTTTTTACCATTTTTGTCTAATATAGAGGCCCAAGCCATGGAAGCTGGACCTAGGAGATGTATCCTAGGAGGGGTGAACTCCTTCATCAAAACACTGTGTTAATGGATCATTGGATGGTTTTTTGTACATTTTATCGTTGTTGTTCAGTACTTTTTTTTAATGTTAAAATGCTCATAAATTCAGCATAAAAATTGACACAATTACTTGTTTAACACTCACAAACACCACAAGGAAACCTATGCACATGAAGCAAATGATCATCAATTGTTTATAATTCTGAAGATGAAATCAGCACAACAAAACTAACATTCAGATTCAGATCAAGGTTATTTTCTTGAGATTTTATTGAATTTTGTTCAAGTAGAGTTTTAATGGTTGCAAATTTGTGATTCTTACAAGGTTAAAGTTGCAGAGAAGAGAAGGGATATTATTGGTTTATATTCCTAAAGTCAGGACCAGAAGAGGTAGAGCCACAAGGCCACCATCTCCACCTAAATTTTCACTCCTAGATGCACTTGAAGCACCTCAAGTTATATCTCTAGCTGAGATTGAGGAGGTACAAGAAGTATGCAAGGCTAAGCTTGAATCCATAGCCATCATATGAGGTGTAGGAGAGTAAAGGTATTTCAGAAGAGGAAGCATTAAAGAAGGCTTTCTATGACCTAACTGACATTTTTAGGGTCCTCTATGAAGAGAGGAACACCAAGATGGTTGGAGGGAACTCTAAGACTCCACATGGAGAGGGAACCCAAGAAGACAAAAAGGATGAAGAGAACGATTCAAAGGGTAGTGTAGGAAAGCCTCCTCCATCTCTACCATCTTCATCGTCATCCTCATCATCACCATCAACATCATCTTCTACTTCCACAACAAAAACCACCCATTCTCTCTTAAAAACCCAAAAAGGAAAAAAGCCCTTACTCAAATTGGACATTAAGTTTGAACTTCCCATGTACAATAGTGAGGTAAATGAAGAGAAGCTAGACAATTTGATTCTTCAATTGGAGGTTTATTGCAGAATTAATAACCTTTAATAATATGACATAAAGATCCAGTTGGCTTCAATGAGGCTAGAAGGAGAAACACTAGTCTTGTGGAAAGAAACAACTCAAGAGGAAATGTGATTCCATGGTAAGATATCCATTTCTTGTGTTGAGTTTATTTCCCCAATTAAGAGAAATTTTTTTATTTTATATTACATGCAAAAAGTGATTATGAGTTGGAAAAACTTTAGGAAACTCAAGGGTCAAATAGTTCAAGATTATACCTAGGATTTTAGGAAGAGGGCTTTTTTGTTAGGTGTAAACGTGAATTCCGAGGACACTCTATTGAAATACATTGGGTGTTTTCATTCCTATTTAAAACAGACTATCCTTATGTTCAATCCAAGCAACTTAGATGATGTATGTGTGTAAGCTACACACCTTGAAGAAAGGGGAAAGAACATTCAGGAAGAGCGTAGTAAGAAGAAGCCATTCAAGGGTAAGGAGAAAGAGAAGGGAGGAAAATGGAATGGAAAGAGGACTACAAGTGTTAAGAAATAATGGGAGAAACTGTTGTGTAGATTAATCCATCTTGCGGACAAGACCGATCTCTCTAGTACTAAAAGTAACTAGCAACAAACAACCAATTATACTAATCTCTCTCTAAGCATATAAGATTCATAAAAACACTATATAGGTGTAATACCTACCTTATGTCCAGCGCTTGCTTGATCTCATTGAAGTCCTTCCCGTGCACTTGAAATAACGTTCCTCGTGAATCTGCAGTCACAAACAAGCAAAAAGATTACACAGCACCTATATAGACATTATTATAAACCATGCTCATCATAATGATCAAGGAATTTATGAAATAAACCATAAATAGACAGTTTAATGAGAGAAATGAGTATATTTGTATTAACTTCAAATAAAGAAAACCTTTACAACCTGTGCCTTGATGTCGTGCAGGTCCTACCAGGGTCCGAAGCAGGAATCTCTTCTAATTTTACAAGCATTGCACTCTTTGAACTAAGACAGATAGAGATGAGTGATTTAACCTCACAGAAAGTCTTAGTTAACTGAGTCTGAATCTCAACAGCATTTAACCTCAAATATCTTAAAGCTTGAACTCCCTTTGAGGCTACCCAAGGCCTCTTTTTATAGTGGAAAAGAGGAGTTTTTCTGTTCCAAATATGAAGGGATATAATCCTCCTTCAAAGGGATTAGCTCCTTACATCAAGGGGTTAGCTCCATCAAGTGAGGGATGCATGAACCTTCTCAAAGCGTATCCATTCCCGAAAATTCCCATCTAGAATCTTCTAGAATTCATCTGAAATCAACTTTTTATCTTTACTTTCTCACCTTTTTGAGTTTTACAGAGGTCCGCACCCATAACACAAAGAACGTGTGGTATGGTTCCGCAGGAATGCTTAACATTAGGTGCGGGACCGCAGGAAATGAATAGAGAAAGTGCGATACCAATGTTTAGGGGATTTCTAGGAACTTTTCTCTGATTTTGAAAGCTTGACATGAGGAGCTGATATGTTAGACTTGCAAAAGGAGGAAGTATGAGTAATAATGAGCTCATACTCATAGTAAAATGTCAGGATGACAGTTTTTAGTGTAACAAATTTCCCCCTAAAGTGCAAAGTCTGGAATAGATGAAGCTGTAGTCTGTCACATATGAAGAATGCAGTACTTTATCATTTCAAAGATCATCCTGTGGACACCCTAGTCGAAACCTGTAAAAAAATTCAATGCAAAATATATACATATATATGTCATCACTGAGGTAGGCATTCCCATACTCAGATTAAAACTAACTAGAAACTAACTCAAATCGTTCTGATACAGGAATGATTTTGAATACATCATAGTACAAATATATGTAGACACAGTATGGATGCAGCCATCTATTTATAAATAGTCTACTGTATAGATGACAACAAAATTTCTCGCAGCCTAGATGGTGGAAACTAGATCCAGGGTCTTGATTTCTGCATCTCGAACTAGTACGATTCTATCCATGTGAATAAATGTGTTGAAGTCGAACATGGTAGAAACCACTTGATTACCAGTCAATGATGTGAAATGTTAACAAGTGTGAGAGAAACCACCAGTAATGTTAATGGCTCTCAAAGTACTCAGTACAATCCATGAAATGTGAATGAATGAGCTGAAGACGAACATGTCACGGAATCATTTGATCGAAGGTCAATGATGCAACTTGTCGTCGAAGGCGAGAAACCTGCCATTGAGGCATGCAGATTTCAAGGTATTGACGATTTCTGGATCAACTTCCTAGATAATGTGCTGATGTCGATAGAAAGTGATCTGTCGTACGCAAGCCCACAACACGAAATCATAGATCAAGTTTTGAAAATATATTGGCAAGGACTGACTCAGGGATGGTCAATAATGGATGACAGATATTTTGCAGATGAATGGTTTATTTGAACTGTTCTCTTGAACACATAACGACACTGCAGATGGTTTGGTAACAATTGACCCAAAGCTAATACCCAGAAACCGGCTGAAAATTTTCAATGTGGTTTGATTAACTGTTAGGCAAAGGATTTCCCAACCCAGGTGAACAAAAAAGTGTCGTGTTCAAGAGTGGTTGACTGAATTTTTGAAAATTTAAAATACAACAAACACGCCCATTTTTCTCTCTTTTTCCCCCACCATTTCTGGCAAGTACCTCTTTATTTTTGACAAGCTTGAGGAGGATAACATTTTCGTGGTTATAAGCTCATCCTTCGGATGAGTCCAACTTAGTTTAAAATTTGAACCCTAAGAAGGAGTGGTTTGTTCCTGTTGAAAATTAAATAGGTCCTTTACTGTTAAGTTTTAACGAGTCCAGTATAGGAGAAACTCGGTGTTTTTTAGTTTTAGGAAGTCAGAAGAAAAACTTAAGAAAACTCCGTGGGTGTAATTTTTCGTAAATTTAGTCTCTCGAGCCCGAAAAAGGATAAAATAATGTAGGAGAGAACTCTATTGACCGTATTTAGTCAACGTATACCTTTTTCGTAAATAGTCCATTTCAGTCCGTAAAAGGGGTAAACTTATACTGAAGGGACGACTGTTCATTTACTTTAACGAGTTCAAATAGTCAAGTACTCGGCAATATTTTCATATTTAGAGAGTCTGAAAAGGGCTTAAAAGAGGACTCCAAGGTTTCGCTTTTTCGTAAAATTTTTGAAAGAGTCCGAAAAAGTGATAAAAGTATGCTCTTTGTTGAAAAACGATCAGTTGACTTGAAAAATCCAGTTTCTACACAAAAACTTGAAACATTACACATACCTGTTTTAAGATAAGTAAAAATGCTTTCAAAAATACCCTTTTTAAAGTGAAAAATAAATAAATTAAAAATTCATCCATTCGAAAAAACTTATAAAAAGGACTTTTTCAACTTCATTTTTACCGTTCAGTTTTAGAGTGAAAAGTAAAAAGATTTTGGGTAAGAAAGTTCCTGTGAAGATTCTGGAAAATTCGTCCGTTGGAATCAAGAACCGTCAGTCCTAGGTAATCCAAAACCTCTCTATCTTGTTTTTCATCCGTTTCAAATTTTTTTTTAGGCTTTAGTTTGCATTTTTGGGGCAAAAAATGGTTTAAAAGTTCACCCGCGGGGTCCGCAGGTGGAACACACGCTACCTGCGGACCCTGAATTTTTCCTATAAAGAAAAAGTCGTGGGTTCCGCACCCGACACACACTACGCGTGCGGACCTACGCTCTGTTTACAAAGAGTGGGTGCGGTACCCGCGCGGTTGGATTTAAAACATTGATTTCTCATTTGTTTGCCAAAAATTTTCAAATAAGATTATTATAACTTGCCTTTTTCTGTATTGTAGGATTCAAGATGCTGATCTGGCGAGAATGTGAGCATGAGGAAGTGGATGAAGCTGTAATACTTCATTGTCCCACACAACGGGCATTAAAAGCATGTGGCTTGTACAAATTTTGGGCCATCTCAGGCATGAGGGCACAAGTAGAACTCTTGACATGGTTGGTGAATAGATGGAATGTGGAGGACCAGTGCTTCTTCATTGGTGGCCACCGGCTCGAAATTGAGCTAGAGGATATATATTTCTTGACTCGTTTGTCCAAGAGGGGCGAACAAGTTTCTTTGTTTGGGACTAGGCCAGGTGGCCAGTCTGTTTCTAGTCTCCAACTAGAATTCTGCAATGACCAGGAAAATCCTCGGGACAAACGGATTGACATAAAACACATCATCCGTCCTGAATTGAAAGTTATTTCTTTTACTGTTACCAAACTGTGTGGGAGTGTTGCGCTTCATGTAGCTACTGTTTCCCAAATGCGTATTGCCGTGGACTATTTTCGCGGCACCATCTTTAACTGGTGTGAAGCTGTGTTGGCCAATGTAAAAGGCCAACTAACCAGAGGAAAAATTGGGAAACTGAATAACTTTGGATATGGATCCATTTTTGTTTATTTTGCTCTGGAGAGGATCCCCATGTTAGCTCCATAGAGTATTGCTGTTGATTGCAGTCGACCGCGAGAACCGAGAATGGTTCGTTGGTCCGCGTTGATGGCTCGTCATGCTATTGAGGGTACTGAGATTGTGCGATTTCCTCCTTCATATTTTTGTTGGCTGGATCGCCAAATTTTTGTGATAGAATATTTTCCATATGCCGGGATAGATTTCCGCGGTGACAGAGAGATGGTTCTCCCAGTAGGGGAACAGTGGGATGAGTCAGGTATAATCATTTTTCAACGTTTGCTAAATTCTAATTTTTTAAATTTTTTATCGTCTTTGAAAACTAATAACCAAAATTTTTTTGAAAACAGATGTGGGTCCACAAAGACCAGCTCATCTCCAACCTTACGAAAGAAGACAACTAGTTGCACCCGCACCAGCCCCAACAGGCCAATCAGCGGAGATTTTGACTGATTTAGAACATCATCTAGAGCATTTGACTCTATATATTCCAGAGACCAGCATAGATGACATTCCTCTCAGGTTGCAGAGATATGTGATTGGAGTTCCAGGACCTTTTAGGAGGTTCCTATGCAGGGTAGCCCGAGCAGTGGTTTCTTATCGTGATCACCATCAGTGATGGGATGATCGTGTAGACTCATATTTTTGACTTTTGTATTATCATTTTTTCCGATCATAAGGTGTTTCCAACCTATGATCGAAGACGATGTATATTTTTTGAAAACACTCCTATACTATGATATATCACTATTTTCCGGCTATCTGTGTACATATGTGAATGTTATTTGTTTTACTGCTTTGATTATTGCAAATGTCTATTTATCATACTAGAAGCAATTGAATCTGCTAATGTATTTAAATGTCTTGGAATATGCTGATATTCAATGTAATCAAATTCACGTTCCAAGAGACGAACTCTCAAAAATAACCGTAATAACACCGGATTTCTAATGGTATAAACCCCGTTAAGCTGTAATACAACAAGTTCAGAATCAAACCTAACAATCAAACTCCGAATTCCAAATGATATGGACTCAGATAATAACTCAATCACTGCACTATACTCGGCAATGTTATTTGTTGTTTGACCAAGGCTTACCCCATGCATGGATACTAACTCGTCAGAGGGTGAATAGATAACCCAAGCTGCGGAAGAAATGTTCCATGTACTACGACAAGCACCATCAACAAAACCAATGTAGGTTTGAAGAGACGTCGACATCTGCAATATCAAGAGTAAAACTCAGATAAGCAGGAATAGTGACAAAAACACACTTCTAAACTAGGCACACTTTTCTAATCTAAAACACACCAGAAGTAAAGAAATCTAAACTAACAAAATCTCCACACCACATTAAGCATAAAATCGCTTTAGATAGATCCCATTTCTGGGTTTATCCAAAGGGACACCGTCAAAATCTATCAACTCGTAGGCCCCTTTTGCTAACTTTCGTTTAATAATGTAAGGACCATGCCACATAGACACGAATTTCCCAACTCCTAGCTTGTCGTTAGCTTGATCATAAAGTAAAACTAGGTCTCCTTCTAAAAAAGTTCGAGGGGTCACACTTCTATCATACTGAGCTTTTATCCTTTTAACATGAGCCTCGTTTGCTATTGCAGCATTTCGTCGATTCTCATCCAATTGGGCTAAGTACAAGAAATGTTTCTCCTCTTCAGACGTAGCTAGAAGTAATTCTACGGCTAATTTTAGTGACGGTATTTCGCATTCAATCAGCAACACAGCTTCCAAACCGTAAACCAGTTGAAAAGGAGTGAAACCTGTTGATGTTTTGACTGAGGTTCGATATGCCCAAAGCGCTGAAAATAACATGGAATGCCAATTCGTCTTGTGAATACCGATGATTCGTTTAATCATGGTGACTAAAACTTTGTTAATGGCTTCAACCAGACCATTGGCTTGCGGATAATACGGAGTGGAACTATCGTGGCGCAAGCCAAGCTGGTCTGTCAGTTCAGTCATCATGATGTTCCGAAAATGACTTCCATGATCCGTAATAATACCTTGAGGAACACCAAACCTAGTAATTATGTGATTAAATACGAATGTTGCAGCAGTCTTGCCGTCAGCTGAAAATGTAGGCATCGCCTCGGCCCATTTTGTAAAATAATCTACTGCTAGAATAATATAGGCATGCCCCCCCGCCGAGTGAGGGTTACATGTAATAAAATCGATACCCCATTTCGCGAAAGGACCAACAACAATTATAGGGTGAAGAGGAGCGGGTGGCGCGCGCATTTTCCGATCAAAAATTTGACAGTTGTGGCATTTCCGAACCGCATAAATGCAATCTTTGAACAGCGTTGGCCAGAAATAACCTACACGCAATATCTTTTGGGTTGTGGCATACCCAGACATATGACCGCCACATGCTCCAGAATGGCAGTCATTTAACACCTTTTCAACTTCTTCATGAGTTAGACAACGTCGGAAAACAGAATCCGCTCCACGTCGATAAAGTGTATCACTAATGATATTATATTGTTGGGATTGGAAGTGTATTTTCCATCGCTGAGTTCATGAAATGTCAGGCTGAAAAGATTGGGTTTGGAGATAAACAATAATATCTCCATACCAAGGATCAAGTGTACTGATGAGAAACAAAGATTCGTCCGCAATGGCCTCTTCTGCCACTGTTTCAGTATCAGTAGAGGGGAAATCGCACATCAGTTCCGCAAATACCAAAGATTTCTTTGCCTTGGATTTTTCAAATTCCAAGTCAAATTCCTGCAGGATAACTATCCATTTGGAATATTTGCCCCCTAGCAATTTTTTGGTCAAAATATACATCATAGGGTTGCAATTAGAAATTACCGTGGTTTTACGTAACAAGATGTAATGTCTAAAACGTTGGACAGCGTGAACAGCTTCCAAGGCCAATTTCTCCACATGTGTGTATTTGATTTCAGTCGGATGCAGATTTCGACTAAGATAATAAATCACATGTTCATTGTGAGATTCATCTTCTTGAACTAGTACCATCCCAATTGTGGAATTGGAAGTAGCGAGGTACAAAATGTAATCTTGGTTGTAGTTGGGAGGATGCAATAACGGTGCATGGGTCAACGTGTGTTTAAGTGCATCAAAAGATCGATCAGCGATCTCATCCCAGAAGAACGGAATGTCCTGTTTCAACAACCGGGTAAAACCCTTTGTAAGCTCGGCATAGTTAGGAATAAATCTACGTAAAAAGTTTGATTTCCCCTGCAAACTTTGGAGTTGGCGTAAAGTCGAAGGAGGAGGCAATTTAACGATGGCTTCGACCTTCGATGGATCGACGTGAATACCTGCTTTCGAGACAACAAATCCCAGTAATCAACCCGATTCTACGCAGAAAACACATTTATGCAGATTCAGCCTTATCCGATAATGCCTACATCTCATGAAAATTGCTCGTAAATGAGTGGGATGGTTGGCCCTACGTAATGAATGAGCAGCTAAATCATCGATATATGGCTGGAAAATGTGCTTAATGTCATGAAATGCATAAGACATAGCCCGTTGAAGAGTTGCTCCAACGTTCTTTAGTCCAAAAGGTAGTTTACAATAAGCAAACGTTCCCCATGGACAAATAAAAGTTGTTTTCGGTTGATCAGCAGGGAGTATGTTTATTTGATTGTAGCCGGAAAAGCCATCCATGAAGGAAAACAATTCACTTCCAGCACAATCATCTATTATTTGATCGATATAGGGAGTTGGATAATTATCTTTTGGACACGCTCGATTAATATCCCTATAATCGATACATACTCTTATCGTTCCTTGTTTTTTAGTCACAGGAACATTATTCGATACCCAATCCGTTAAGGGAATTGGATAAATGAATCCTGCTCGAAGTAATTTTTCAACTTCTGCTTTGATAGCAGCAACTTTTCTAGGATGAATTTGACGTAATCTTTGACGAACAGGTTTAGCATCCGGGTAAGTCTTAATTTCATGAAAAACGATCGATGGATCAATTCCTGGCATTTCTTCATAGGACCAGGCAAACACGTCACGGAATTCTTGAAATAGGGCTTTATAAGTCCGAATTTCTTCATCTGTACAAAAAGCACCTATATGAATGTTTTCAATTATTCCTGGGTTTACTGAAATGTCAATTGGAACCGTTCTAGATTGGATTCTGAGGTTCCTTGGCATATTCAGCAGTAAAAATTGAAGAAAAATCATCTTCAAAATGATCTAATTCAGGTAAAAATGAAGATCGGTGATGTAGATCTTCCCATGGTAAATCATCAACACACAAAAACTCACGAATTTTCTCATCTGTATGAAAAAGTTCAGGAAATGTTGTTGTAATTGAACTAGATATAGATAGTGATTCCTCTTGGATCCCATTCATTGGATCAATTTCCATTGAAGAGGGGTTGGAAAGTGACTGTACAGCCTGATACGCAATTTCAAATGGACTCAAGGGCATCATGCCATCAAATGAATCTATCTCGGATTCGGAAGGTACGATCCAAGGATCATCAAACATAATAGTGTCTGATGAAATCATGTGAATATTTGCAGTAGAATGCGATACGTTAGGAGGAGGAAAGGAAAAAGTTCCTAGTAAACCAGAATCTTTAATCAAACCTACTCCAACATCCTTATAAGGGATAGCCATTTTACGAACATGCTGGATTGTTTCTGTAGAGGCTGGGTCGGATGAAAAATAAGTTAACTGATCTATTGTCACGATCTTTCCTTGATATAGAAATTTTATGAGTCGAAAGACCGAAGAAACAATAGCAGTCATAGCATAGGACCAACTACGACCCAGAAGAAGGTTGTAATCTAGAGGGGCATCAACCACTTCCACATCTAGATTAACGATTTTACCTTTGACCCCTATGGGTAAATCCTGCAAAATACCAAAAGGTTGAAAACCTCGACCATCAAAAGCCTTTAGAATTGTCGGAGATTGGTTAAGTGTAGGAGAACCAAGTGATTTCCAACACTGAATCGACATAATACACATTGCAGCTCCCTCATCAATCACAGTCCGAAAGATTGGTTTGTTTTTTACTAACACTGGTATCTAGAAAGCCATTTGGTGAGGTAGGCGAGGTGTACTATTTTCTAAATCGAAGATTATAAGGTTAGAATCCTGAACATCGACAGCTCCTATGGCAGACAATAACAATTTACGCTGTGCTCGGCATGATTGCAGCACTTCCAAAGCTGACATTGCTGAAGGAGAAACAGCTAAGTCTTCAACAATGTTGTAATTCTGAGCAGCTCTCGCATGTGGATTGAAAGCTGATTTACGAAGAACACCTTTAGCAGGCGGTTTGATTATTAAGTCTAGATTTTGTTTCTCGATCTGTAGCGGACCAGAAACAGGAGGAGGTGTAGTTGATGTGTTTGCATTGGAAGACTCTGCTTCTTTGCCACCAACAGGATTCTTAGAACCGTAATCTTGCGATCGCGTCGCAACTCTTACATGAGACATCATCATAATAGGCTCTTCTAAAGTAGTCGAGGAAGAACCAATCATCTTACTATCTTGAATTGGAAAAGGATCCTTCAAGACAGCAGGTTGTTGCGATCCTTTAACGAATTTCATAACTTCGTCTCGATATGGACATTCTTTCGTGAAATGATCTTGTTCACAAATGAAGCAAGGATAGCGAGGTTTACGTTTTTCGTCATTGGATTCATCTTTATCAGTTTTCTCTTTCGAATTATTTTTGTTTTTGTTCCTCCCCTTCTTTTTACCACCGGATTTTGATTTTGTCGTAGATGTTTCAACGACATGAATGTCGGCAGAAACTTCGAGAGAAGATTCTCCTTTCGGGGAATCAGGTAAAGTTATAATTGGAGAAGAATTCTTTGATGATTTCTTCTTACTTTTAGAATTGACCGTACCAATCATACCGTCAACGGCATGAGACCCTGAAGGAGCAGCAACTATTTGACCTTGTTTTGGAAGGTCTGGGATTTTTTCATGTAGAGTACCTGACTGCGTATAAACGAGGTCAAGGTACTAAGCTTGAGAAATTACCTGCTCTTCAGTAACAACACCAGCCTTAGCTACATCTTCAGTGATCTTGGGTAACAATGATTTAACAAACCATTCTGCCAAAATTTGATCCGGAATATAAACTTTCACCAAACGTCTTCTACATCGCCATTCATGAATATGATCAGAAATATACGTGGACGTAGATTGTTTTAGCGAAGTTAATAATTCTGTGCCATTGTCGTATCTGACAGGCAACTAAAAATGAGTCAAGAAAGCAGTTGCTAACTGACTAAAGTTATGAAACGAGCCTCGTGGCAACTCAATGTACCATTTGGCTGCAAAACCTATGAGAGTTCTTTGGAAAAGACGTAAACGAATCGAATCATCAATAATTGAATTAGATGCACACCAAAGGTGATAAGTCATAACATGATTCGATGGATCCTCTCCTGACTTACCTTCGAATTTTGGTATATCACTGGGCAACTTATGAGGCATTGGCGGCCAGTTCTGATAATAGAAAATGGGATCATTTGTAAGGCGCGTCAAATCAGGTAAGTCCAAAGTTGCGATAAACGGTAATTGACGGTTAGGGTCATGAAAAACTTGAGAAGCCAAAGCAGATCTAGGAGGCGGATACCCAGGATAAATAGGAATCGGATTTGCATTAGGTATTGTGTAACCTCCTGGATAACTAGGATGAACCGGACCATACTGAGGTTGTTGATAAGTATAACCAGGGTACGGTTGATACTGATAGTTTGGATTCTGAACATAGGGACCGAACTGTGGCTGTCCCTGGTACGATTGATACATAAATTGAGGTTGAATTGTAACAACTGTACTTGTACCAGTTTGTCCTATAGGTATCTGAACCGAAGTCTGAACTGAAGGTCCTGACTGAGGTACAGAGACCTGAGGGATTTGCACGGATACAGGGGTAGCCGAACTCGGGGCTACAGATACTCCAGAAATAGGTGTGACAGGTTGAACATACGTTGCAGTAGTTGTAGTAGTTTGAGGCGGAGTCTGAGGTGTACTAGGCCCAGCCTGCTGAACTGAACTAGGTGCAGAAGTTTGAATAGATGGCTGAACAGGTTGCTGGATTGGACCAGAAACCAATGGCTGGCCAGGTTGATAAGGTAACTGCACATTAGGCTGCAAAGGCTGTTGATATTGGGACAGATCCAACACCATATTTTCGGGGTATTGTCCCATAGAAGGTTGAACGTAAGGACCAAAACCTGGTTGAACGTAGGGTTGATTAATAAGTGGTAAATTTCCGGTTCCTTGAAAAGATGGTTGACCAGAAGGCTGTTGGTAACCTTGAATTGGGTACTGCCCTTGAGGTTGATAACCCTGAGGCGCGTACTGAAGCTGGGGTTGATAAGGACCCTGAGGAGCATATTGTGTTTGGGGTTGACCTTGAGGAATGTACTGTCCTGAAGGTTGATACCCTTGAGGTATGTACTATCCTTGGGGTTGCCCCCCAAAATAATATGATTCCACAGTTTGTCATGGGAAAAAGCTATCTTGAGGTTGTGCCCCAGGTGGTAATTGACTACCTTGAGGTTTCCCCCCAGGCGGTAACTGACTACCCTGAGGTTTCCCCCCAGGCGGTAACTGAGTTCCCTAAGGTTGCCCCCCAGAAGGAAACTAACTGCCTTGAGATTGAGGATTGGGAATATTACCAGACATCATAAAAATTTGCTCTGCGTTAGACGTTTCAATTTTAATTCCATCAAGACCAGATGATAACACGTTTTCGATGGGTTGAGGAGCTGCTCCCGAGAAAGTACTAGACAAAGACTGATATCCCGAAGGAACAGAAGGACCACCATGTAAAAATGATTCAGGCGTTTGAGAAAACATGGATGACTCTCCAACCATAAAAGATGACGGATAATAACCTCTAGGTGTAGGATGAAATGGAATTCGAGGTGGATAAAAAGCAAGACCCGGATTCTCTAAAAAGTCCGTTAAAGAGAGATACCAAGGATTAGTTCGAATGGGGCTGTAGAAAATAGATTCACGCTCCCTAAGATTTATAGATTGAGGGGAGTCGGGAAGAGATATGTCTTCCTCTGGATTAGTAAGTTCTTCAATAGAAATAAGTCCAGAGGGAAGATTTTCAGTAATGATATTTCTTACCCTAGGTGTACCGGGATCGCTATAAGTTGGTGTGATAAATCCTGAGGATGTTTCCAACATAGAAGATTCAGTTTCAGGTTCAGAGATTTCAGGTTCGTCAGCTAATCCACCAGAAGAAGAAAAACTTCCAGTAACTTCAGAAACTGAAATCGGTTCTTGAATATATTCTGTTGTAGGTATTTGATGATCAGGATGTATAACTATAGATGAACTTCCAATTTCTGTTGATCTAATTCTACTACTACTGGATGATACCAGAGCACGAAGCCCTTCAAGTTGACTTGGTGAATATTCAGGGGGTTTCCCTTGTATTCTCCGGGATTGTCTCGGCAATTCCGCCACGATTAAAAATTATCTAATCACACGCAAACAAAGAAAAATTTCAATGAAAACACCTAAAGTCTCTAAGAAACAAAAAATTGAATCATTCGCTTAAAAATATAAGAGTTCAAACCACACACAAACAGTAACTTTCCGTACTAAAAACACTAGTTGGTGATGAAATCCAACTTAGTAGAATTTTAACACGAAAAGGGCGGTTGGAACAGTTACCCCGACAACCTGCTTAATGAAACAGACTGGTGCAAGTTTCTCCACTACACCATCTCGAGTGAAGATAACCCTCCGGAGAGTCCAAGTGAGTCTAGCCGACGTCTATTCCAAGTACAGTGGAATCTTCCCTCCACCGTTACCTTAGGAAAGAATCCTAAAGATTATGGCCACTAAGGTTACCAACTGAAACAAATATACCTGGGGGAACAGTCTACGATCCGACACACACGCAAGGGCAGAGTAACAAAGCTCAATCCCCTTGAAGGCTCCTTGAAATAATCCAAGGTTTATCGACAAGTGACCCCAGGCTCCTCGACAATGGTCTATCCGAGGTTTACCGTTTTTAATACGTGTATATCTTCTATCGTTCCCAATGAGGAAGGATTGATTACCCCACTGGTTCATATATGATCTCGTGCTTAACTCCTTTAAGAGGAGCTTCCCAGAGCATACATGCAACAACTGGAATTCTTCCTACCGCAAGATTTGTCTACTTGTTTGTTTTAGCTATCTTGGAGAGTTAATTACTCCCTATTCCAAGATACTAGCCTAAGCTATGTTGGTGATAAGAGCCCTAGAAATAAAAAGATTACTAGATGAATTTTAATTAAGCGTTACTTTTATGAGCTGTTTCTTAAGTCAATGGGTGCGGAAATGAAACTTTGGATGATGTGAAGACTCGACTTCCAAAAAACACTAAAATGCACCTACGATGATTATTCAATTCTTTTTCTTTCAATGAACTTGCTATCTAAAGAAAGAGTTGGAGAATGCAATCCTTTTAATTCCTTCTTTAAACATGAAAAATGATTGAAAGAAAGTACTGTCTTTTCAATAATGAGATAAATGATCAAAGCTCATAAGAAAAATCCTTTTCCTTTCCAAACTAGAAGCTACAAAACAATTTTCCTTCGAAAGAAAGCTACAAAAATTAAAACTACTCAAAACTACAAAATCTAATCTTTAGATCTAAAATCTAAATTGAGTAAAAACTTTAAGATTTTGAAGAATGTTTTCCTTAGTTGTTCAGAAAACTAAGAATCTATTTGTTCAGAATAACAAACAGATCAAAACACTCAAAATATGTTTTTTTTTTATAAAAATGAAATTCAAAACTTTCAATCAAGTTTTTTCGAAGACTTGCAAAGAAACAAAAAGGCTCAATTTCTTAATAAAGGATGTTTTCACAATCAGGTCGGATTCAAAAGACAAAAAGAGATCAATGTAATCTGAGATACTGCAAATTGTCAAAAGTTCGAATCGCTACAAAGACCAAGTGGAAAAAACAATCCAAACTGCAAAATCTTCTAGAAAATCATCAAAACATCAACACTGTTGGAGTTCATTCACAAAAAATTCTTGACAGAAACAATAATCAGTCTCGGCAGACACCAAAAGGCTAAATTCAAATAAAAATAAACTAGAGAAAGAAATCTAAAGATTTTCTAAAATTTTCACAGGGTTCGTAGGCAACCGGTATTGACAGGTGCGGTCCCGCACTGTATTCTTTACATAAAGTGCGAACCTGCCCGCACTGTCGAAGTAAGGCAGAGTGCGGTCCTAGGAAAAATTATAGAAAAACTTAAAATATTTCTAAATTTTCAAAAACAGGGAAAATCTAAATTACCCAGACAGATATGTATCAATAAAAAATCAGGAAAAAATGTTTCCTCAAATCAAAAATGAAATAGAACCAAAAACAACAAGTTCTTCCCCAGCGGAGTCGCCATTTTGTTGTGTAGATTAATCCGTCTTGCGGACAAGACCGATCTCTCTAGTACTAAAAGTAACTAGCAACAAACAGCCAATTATACTAATCTCTCTCTAAGCATATAAGATTCATAAAAACACTATATAGGTGTAAGACCTACCTTATGTCCAGCGCTTGCTTGATCTCGTTGAAGTCCTTCCCGTGCACTTGAAAGAACATTCCTCGTGAATCTGCAGTCACAAACAAGCAAAAAGATTACACAGCACCTGTATAGACATTATTATAAACCATGCTCATCATAATGATCAAGGAATTTATGAAATAAACCATAAATAGACAGTTTAATGAGAGAAATGAGTATATTTGTATTAACTTCAAATAAAGAAAACCTTTACAACCTGTGCCTTGATGTTGTGCATGTCCTCCTAGGGTCCGAAGCAGGAATCTCTTCTAATTTGACAAGCATTGCACTCTTTGAACCAAGACAAATAGAGATGAGTGATTTAACCTCACAGAAATTCTTAGTTAACTGAGTCTGAATCTCAACAGCATTTAACTTCAAATATCTTAAGCTTGAACTCCCCTTGAGGCTACCCAAGGCCTCTTTTTATAGTGGAAAAGAGGAGGTTTTCTGTTCCAAATATGAAGGGATAGAATCCTCCTTCAAATGGATTAGCTCCTTACATCAAGGGGTTAGCTCCATCAAGTGAGGGATGCATGAACCTTCTCAAAGCATATCCATTCCCGAAAATTCCCATCTAGAATATTCTAGAATTCATCTGAAATCAACTTTTTATCTTTACTTTCTCGCCTTTTTGAGTTTTACAGAGGTCCGCACCCATAACACAAAGAACGTGCGGTATGGTTCCGCAGGAATGCTTAACATTAGGTGCGGGACCGCAGGAAATGAATAGAGAAAGTGCGATACCAATGTTTAGGGGATTTCTAGGAACTTTTCTCTGATTTTGAAAGCTTGACATGAGGAGCTGATATGTTAGACTTGCAAAAGGAGGAAGTATGAGTAATAATGAGCTCATACTCATAGTAAAATGTCAGGATGACAGTTTTTAGTGTAACAGAAACCCACATGCAAACATTGCTCCAAAGAGGGGAATTATGAAGGCCACCGTTGGAAACTACATCCTGAACTAAGGCCTAAGAAACCAAACAATAAGGAGAAACAAAAGATGACCGCTACCACACAACATGATCTTGGATCCGATTTCGATGATGAGACCAAGATTACAGCCATGGTAATAAAGGGAAAGGAAGTGATAGCAAGTACTAGTTCATCAAATTGTCACAACAATAGTCCAAATGAAGAAAGAAGGATAGAATCGTTCCATGTAAGGGTGATCTCAAACCATGTAAAGATTGACGCATTATTTGATAGTGGGTCACAAGTGAACTTAATATTAGAAGAATTGGTAAAGAAGATTAACCTTGAAACTGTACCTCATCATAAGCCATATCCTGTGGGTTTGATAGTCAAGAATGCAAATTTACAAGTTACAAGGAAATGTATATTCAGATTTTCCATTAGTGCAGATTTTATTGATGGGTTTGAGTTAGATGTGGTTCTGCTTGACATTTTAGGAATTATCTTGGGAAGCCCATATTTTTATGACATGAAAGTGGTATTTTATTTCCATGAGAAAAAATATCATTTTCTCAAGGATGGGGTGGAATATATTGTTACAGCTCATCGCAAAAAGATGAATATTTCTTTGGTTAATGCAGGGCAGATGAAGAGACTAGTTAATGCAAGTAAAAATTTTGTGCTTTTCATGATCAAGAAAAAGAATGATATGTATTATGAATATTTTGAAGGTTGTTATGGAAAATTAAAATCTTATTTTTTTGATGTGGTAAGACAACATGGCGAGATGTTTCAGGAGCCAAATGGGTTACCCCTTAAGAGGGGAATTCAACATGAGATAGAACTGCAGCAATATGTTCCACTTCCAAACATTGGCATGTATCACATGTTGATAATGGAGAGCATGGAAATCAAGAATAAAATTCAATAATTTCTTAACCAAGTTATCATATGCACATCTACTTCGCCATGTGGTTCACTAATTGTCTTGGTGCCAAAGAAGGACGGGACTTGGAGCATGGGTGTGGATTTTGTGCACTGAATAAAATCACGGTGAAGAATCATTATCCACTCCCAAGGATTGATAATTTTCTTGATCAATTGAGGTATGTATATTATTTCACTAAGTTAGACTTATGAAGTGGTTATCATCAAGTTAGAATAGCCGAAGAGGAAATTTGGAAAACCGCATTTAAAACTAAACAAGTATTGTTTGAGTGGCTTTTTATGCCTTTCAACCTTCCCAATGCTCCAACTACTTTCATGAGAGTTATGAATGATGTATTGAGGAAATTTATAGATGATTTTGTTATTGTTTACTTGGATTATATTTTGATATTCAGCAAATCAAGAGATGAACATGCCCTACATGTGAACAAAGTACTTGATGTATTGAGAAAACAACATTTGTTTTTAAAGATGTCGAAGTGTGAATTTGGAAAGACTTATTTAGTGTATTTGGGACACATTGTTGGAGGAGGTGAGCTGAAGATAGACCCCTCTAAGTTTTATTTCATTGTGAATTGGCCCAAGCCCAATACAATTATGGAGGCAAGAAGCTTTCTTCGGGCAACAGAATATTGGAGGAAGTTTATTGCTAATTTTTCCTCTATTGCATCTCCATTACATGCATTGATTTGTGTCAAGAAATTCTTCCATTGGGCTGATATTCAGCAAAAATAATTTGATTCTTTGAAACAAATGATCAATTCAAAACTGGTATTGGCTCTTCCGGATCTTAGACATCCATTTGAGATTCAAACAAATTCTAGTGATTAATCCATGGGAGCAGTTATCATGCAGCTGGCAGCTGGTAATCCAATTTCGTTTCATTTTAAAAATTTTAATGGTGATGTGACTAACTATCCCACTTATGAAAAAGAGTTATATGCATTGGTACAAAGTGTAAAGAAATGGAAACACTACTTGATGGGGAAAGAGACCATTATCCATAGCAACCATCAACCATTGCAATACTTACAGTCACAATCAAAGTTGCAGCAATCACGACACTTCATATGGATGTGATTTCTACAACAATTTCATTTGGTAATCAAGTATAAAAATGGAATATACAATAAGCTATCTGATATGATTTCTAGGCCTATTGTAAATTCATCTATTATACTCAAGCACAATTTTTTTTTGCATGAAAGTTACAATGAGAAATATGCATACGATAATGACTTTCAAGATGTGTATGCAAAATTGAGTCTAGGAAACAAAAATGAAGAGTTATATTACCATTTACATAACAATTTATTGTATCACTTAGGAAATATATGTATTCCACAGGGAGAAAGAAACAGTATCATAAGGGAGGCTCACACTTAATTGATTACTGGACATTTCGGTGTAGGAAATATAGGAGCGAATCTCCAAAGGTATTGTTATTGGCAATGCCTGTTTTATAGTGAATCTCATTTCATTAGAGGATGTTCTTTGTTTGAAATAAGCAAGCCTAACAATAGGAAACTAGGATTGTATACTCTACTTCCGGTACCTTCACGTCCATGGGAGAGTATCTCAATGGATTTTGTAGGAGGTCTTCCATTGTCAAGGAAATGTCATGATTACTTGTATGTAGTTGTAGATAGGTTCAAAAAGATGCGTATTTTTATGCCATGTAAAAACCAAATTATAGCTGAACAAACACCTCATATTTTCTTTCAAAATGTTTGGGTTCATTTTGGTCTTCCTACTTCTATTGTAAGTGATTGAGATTCTCGATTTTTTGGGAATTTTTGGTCAAATTTGTGGGACATGATGGACACTAATTGAAGAAGAGTAAAAAATTTCATCCATAAACAAATTTTCAAACCGAGGTGATCAACAGGAAAATCATTCAGCTCCTTCAGGGATATTGCAGCAAGCATCCCAAGTTGTGGGATGAACAGTTGCATTACATTCAGCATGCATACAACAGG
Source organism: Pinus albicaulis (assembly GCA_034641835.2). Classification (NCBI taxonomy): domain Eukaryota; kingdom Viridiplantae; phylum Streptophyta; class Pinopsida; order Pinales; family Pinaceae; genus Pinus; species Pinus albicaulis. The sequence goes on from CM076579.1 coordinate 617,784,073, forward strand.
GCAAAGTATTCTTCCACAAACACATCGCCATTTGAGGCATGTCTTGGATACTTTCCAAGTTCACCATTGGAGTTCATATTTGGGAAAGATGTTGCTATTTATGGCCATAGAGATATAGATAAAGCAAAGAAGTTCATTGAACAAATTCATTTGATACATCACACAGTGCAAGAACAACTTGAAACAGTCAAAGAAACTACCAGGCAAGGCATGATAAACATCGTGTCGATCATAAATTCCAAGTTGGTGATGAATTTTGGTTATATATTATAAAAAAGTGACTTCAATGGGAAGGTAAAAAGGTTAAGCCAATCTTTTATGGTCCTTTTGAAATTCTGGAAAAGATTGGTAACAATGCATTTAAGTTATATTTGCCTCCTTATATGAAAATATACTCTGTTGTTAATGTTGATAATTTGACATTGTTTGAGCCTCCTTTCATAGATGATCAAGGAGAGCATGTTCAGATGCCATCAATACATGATTTCTCACCAGAATAAATTGATGAATTTCAACAAGGTCTCATACTTGACTGAAGAACCAGAACTTCAAGGAGAGGGAATGTCGAATACCTTTGAGTGGGACTCAGGGGACAAAATCCTTCTAATGCCAAATGGATGGAGATTGAGAAGGTGAGGGAACTATACCCTCACTTGTTGAACAATTGATAGTATATTGTGGGGTGCAAAAGGCTATTAATGGGGAGGAATGATCAGGTGCTTAGTGTTAAGCTAAAAAATGGAAGTGCTCATAATCATTCAAAACCTGAATAACTGTGAAGTGCTCTTCACTAGGAATATAGCACACTTCATTTCATCTAAAATTGAATCCATATGTGAAAGTTAGAGCCTGATGTCCATTTTCTCAAATAGGTAAAATTTAAAAAAAAAATGACAAACAATTGTCGAGTCAGCAGTCCGTACTACTGACATGGAAGCTGACTATACATTTGGTCAAAGTGGTCAAAGGCTCCTCGGGACGAATTAGGTTGTGACATTTGTCATTTTTTGATTGGTTACTGAGTTGGGTGATTTGTTTCATTTTTACTGGTTGTTGGAATGAGCCAATGGGAAGAGGAAACTTGGTGAAACCAGGGGCCGCCACGTGCCCCCTCCTAAAGGCTGAAATATGGCTATGTCAAAGGTAGAAATCATACATTATGGTGGAAAAATTTTATTCGGAGGTTCGGCGGAGGTCAAGGTTAACCCTGCAACATCCATCACATAGACAACACAGCTTACTGCTATGCCCGCGCTATAGTTCTTACCATACTATGTAGTTGGGATATATTTATATTAAGCCAAAGTGATATGCGACGGTAAGGTGGGGGCCAGCCCCCAATCCATATAACCTAACGCTCTGACCATGAGGCAGTGCTCCAACTAAATGCGCGTTTAGTGCCTAACCACCATTAAAACTCTACTTATCACCAATTCAATGATGCTTATCCATTAATTAAACTGGTCTTATCTTGACGGAGTTGGCAAAGTCCGCAATTTTAGTGGAACTCCAAATTTTTTGGAGTTAACTAGAGTTCCCTCCAGTTTTGGAGGGGTTTCCTAGGCCAAAATTTAATGTACCATAAATTTTGTAAAATTCGACCATTTTTGGCTCAAAAAGAGTCTATCCTAGCATATTTGGACATTCTAAGCATGTTGCAATAGGTTTCAGGAGTAGTAGAGGATTGTAAACAACACTTTTTTTTCCATTTTGAGCTAATACATAGGCCCAATCCATGGAAGATGGACCTAGGAGATGTAGCCCAGGAGGGGTGAAATCCTTAATCAAAACACTGTGTTAATGGATCATTTAATTGTTTTTGGTACGTTTATTTTTTTTGTTCAGTACTTTGTTTTAATGTTAAAATGCTAAAAAAATCAACTTAAAACTTGACACAATTGCTTGTTTAACACTCACAAACACAACAAGGAAACCTATGCACATGAAGCAAATAACCAACAATTGTTTATAATTATGAAAATGAAATTAGCACAGAAAAACTAACATTCAGATTCAGATCATCTCCTTAGTTGATTACATCTATAACCTACACAAAAAAAAAAGAAAATACCATATGTATATCCCTGCAAACCAAGTTATCATTAAAATCAAAATAACCCAAAAACATAAATTAAAAATACAATAGAAAAAATATGTTGTTGGGTGCGAGGAGAGAAATTTTTTTTTTAATTATACCAATCAACAGTTACAATTTTTTTCCCATCATATTCGTTTCCCTTGGCTCCTCCTCTCACCATAGCTCATATTTAGGCTCACTATGTTCTATGGATTAACACACAAATAATCGGGTTCTTAATTCAACAACATTTTGTTATCTCAAACTTTTCTCTCTTTTCTCCATGGAAACCATTTCTTATATAGGAGGCATCAAGGAGTGACTAGATGTATCTAGACACTTTTTTGACCATGTTGGATATGGTCCTATTACCCTTACCTTACACAATTTATCATTTTTTACCATTGCTATCCTTATCCATTTTCTTTTCCAGCCCTAACCATGTAAACTCTCTTTTTCTAAGTAATTAAAGCATTGTAACTCTCCCTGAAAATCTAACTAGAGCATTGCAACTCTCCCTACTAGTGTTCTAGGGGAATTGAAGAGGCATATTTTTTTTTTAGGGGGATTTCATGGAGTTTCTTTTGAATTCCAACCTTCATTTTGAGATGTTTCTTTAGGAGACACAAAAAGGTGTCATTTTGAGATATGACAGACCCCCGAGGTGACATTTTGAGATATAACAACTAAACAAAAGAATTTATCATGTCAGCAAACTTCATCTAACTTACAAATTATTAGCCCATGTTAGTATGCATCTAGAATATTTATCCTAAGCTGAAATATAACATAATTTCAAACTTAACGAGAATTGTGACCTCTGAACAAGAAATATAACTCACAAAACTCATATTTTTGCATCAAAAGTCAACTCCCTATATCAAAAAGTAGTGCTACCAGTAGCAACCCCTCTTTTAGGCTAAAATTTGATTATTTTTTCATCATGAATTAAAATCCCTATATAATTGCAAATAAAAATTTTAAAATAGACACTAGAATAATAAAAATAGTGCTGACCTCTATTTTTTCAAGGTTTAAATAAAGGAATAAACATACACAATTATAAAATAACCAACAAATACATTAGAAAATAATAGAAAAATAGAGGGAAAAAAACATGTTTTTCCCCATATATATATATATATATCCTCGGCCCTAGTTCGTGTCTTCCATCCCCCTTTTGTTGCAACTCTTCTTCCTTGTCGGCACTTCTTTGATGCTAGTCTGTGGTGTCCATCTGTGGCATGTTGGTTTGTTGTCGTTTCTTGCTCTAGGGTTTGCTCAGGGTTTCACATTGTCAGGTCATTGTATGTGGCCTTATATGGGAAGAGTTGAGGGATCATAGGGTTGTGTGGCAACCCTTGCGACTAGGCCCTCGGTTGTGTCCCTCTTTCATTTCATTTCTAGGGTCTTTTCCATTCTATTTTTGTTGGGGATTATCTACATTGAATTTGGTTGAATATTTGGTGGCCTTCTATGTGTGTTGAGGTATTCTTGGCTTTCGTAGAGGTCACTACCATCGTCTCTAGTCCAAGTTATGCTTGTACATTTGGGTGTGTCGCAGTTCTAGCTCCTTATGTCACATTTCTTTCCTTTTTCAGAGGATGTATCCATTGTTGGTCGCTTGTTTGACACCATGGATTTTTCGATGGGCTTCAATTCCATTTCATATTTTTTTTTTTTGGGCCTGGGTCTTGGCTTTTTACTTGAGCCAACAAGGCAGTTTGTGCCTCATCTTTGAGTTTTATAAGATTTCATTTTATGGTGTTTTTTAACCTGTTGTTAGCCATTTTTTGTGGCGTTATTGCTTCAATGCATTTCAACATATGAAAAATGTAATTTTTTTCTTTCCTTGGATGAATAAAATTATAGGTTTCTTTTCTTAGGAAAAAAACAATGATTGTTATGCTTCCCAAACAACTTCAATTCTTTCAAGTGACATAATGAGATTCGTTGTAATGGCTTTATGTCACTCCCTTGAAGATCAAAACATGTATATTCATCATATGATACATAAATATATTTCTCATATATATATAAATTAAAAAATTTATAAAATATACAAAATATCACACAATAGAGGGATTTTGTAATTTTTTTATAATTAATTAGTTAATTGTGCTTAAATTAAATATACAACAATAAAGAAATAAATAGAAATTATGTACAAAAAGGAAATTAAAAAAAAAAAGAAAAAAAAAAGAAAAGAAGACAGAAGTTATAAGAAAATCTAAAATTATGATTAAGCTATAATTGTTAGGTTTTAGTGGAGCTAATAGTTGATAACATTTGTTGTCTCCTAATAAGTCACAAGTTCAAATCCAAATAGATAAAGTATTTATAATTATTTAGATTTATGGTAGTCAAATCGTTGCACATATGGGGGTCCCTTGTTCCACAGACAAGTGGGTCTCACACACCACTTTGATGTATGGACTTGGTGGTTAAAACCCTCTACTATCAATTGGTTGTGGTCACATGGGTGTTTTTGGCATGACATGATACATGCAAGGAACCCGTGGGGTTAGACAAGTGGGTCTCATACACCAATTTTATGTATGGTCTTGGGGGTTAAATCCCTCTACTATCAACTGGCACGGGAGGAGCCCAACAATTCCATCCCTCCCCCAACGCAATTTTACTTGAATTACTTGAATTTTTAAGTGAATTAGAGGGGAGTTGGGAGGGCGGGATGATGGAGTTTGGGGCTGTGCATTTCCACTTATCACTTTAATTTTTTGAATATATTTTTATAATTATTAAATATTTAGTTTTTCTTTTCTTTTCTCTTTGATTTTTTTGTCTTCATTTTTTTATATATTTCAGTTTGTTTCTTTTTTATTTACCTTTATTATTTCTTGTTTATTTTTTAATGGTTTTTTTAATCTCTCTCTCTCTCTCTCTCTCTCTCTCTCTCTCTCTCTATATATATATATATATATATATATATATATATATATATAATGATTTTATGTGTAATAATGTAATTTTTTTTACAGAATAATCTAAAAAAACATTTTAAGTTTAAACCTAAAAATAAATAAATCTACTTCCTATGGTCCCATGCTTGATTTAAAAGGTTAATTTTCTGGTTCTGATTCAAAATCGTATAAATTGCAAGGTTACAATTTTGATCAAGTTGTATTTCAATTTTGAAGAAAGAGGGTCTCAATGGTAGCACCACGTTTAGTTTAGGGGTTGAATTTATGTTTTTTTCAAAATGGTATTAGTTCTTGAGATCATGTTTTCAACAAAGTTTCAATTTTAGTGGAGAAAAAAATGGTGATGTTGTGAGCACCATTTTTTGTTTCAAAGTCAATTTAAAAAAAATATTTGAAATTTTACATATAATGGTTGAAAAATATTGTAATTTTAGCTCTGGAAAAGTGGGAGGGGGGAGTGGGGTGTTACTATTAATACCCATTTTTTAAATAGGAAAAAATAGTCACTAAATGTGACTTAAAAAATGGGAATTTGATAAAGTTATTGTTAAGTTGGTAACTTTGTTATATGATATAAAGCATTGTTCACCAAACTTCATGCCATGACCCAGTCCTTCTAGCACCACAAACTTTAGCATTCCGTGTCATAGGTACAATAGATACATCATGAACACTATGAGATTTTTCAAAAATGAATAATTTACAAAAAAACATATTTCTATTTTTCCTTTCTAACCACCATGAAAGTGTTGGGCATAGTTTGTCATGGCCAAATTTGGCCATGTCATCATTAAAATGTTGTCGGTACCTATAAATTAATCATCCCTAAGAAATATTAAACACAAAATTTCACGTAGAGATTGTGTATTTTCACTAAGGAAAATTTTATGCATAGAAATTTATTTTAAAATGTTAAAACATTAGTGAATCGTACTAGCCCTTAATATGCAAGTTGTAAAAGATTTTCATTTTTTGTAAAAATATTCAAATTCGTGAGGATTTTATGTAATCTTTGTTGTTTTTGGTGATTTTTAAGTTAAAATAATTATATTTGATAGATTTGACTGCATCATTTTTAGAAATGGAAATTGGTAAATATTTTTTTGAGAAAACAGATGGAAAATTAGCCCATGGGAGAAATTTAATCCATAAATGTTTCCTTGATTTTCACTTTCATTTCATCATTTTCCCTAACTTCATCATAAATTAAAACTCTACTACCAAAAATTAGTCTATTGTTATCTAGCCTATATGGGTCCATTGTTGAACCATTTCTCTAATACCAGTATGAGACATACATATACCTCTAGTATAAGCCATGTTACTAAAAAAATGACTCAATAAATTTGATATTTATGCAAAAATAGAAATATGCACAACATGATATACTTATTCATGAAATTATAAATGCTGTTAAAATTCATGAAGGAAAATTATTTAAGTATACACAACATAATTTCAACATACATACATAGAATAAACACAACATTTAAGCAGAGCATTAAAATGAAAATAAAAACAATGATCATAACACTTATCTTTATGAATATGTTTCACAATAGGTTACAAACATCTAACGTTCCACCCAAACATAGGTGTCATTGAACCAATTCTTTATGTAATAGGCCACCCTCAATTTGGGGATATGAGTACATGATGATGGATAGGATCGTACTATCAATTATAGTGCACACTACCATCCTAATACCAAGAAAATTCATAGTTATGTCACTGCTATAAATTCCAACAACCCAACTCTATATCCCATCATTTTGTGTAACCTAAGGGATGTGATTCTTATCTATATCATGATCCCTCATACAATATCCATCCCCTCTATGAATATAACATATACCAACTAGGGGCTCTAGGAAATCCAACTACAAAAGGAGTGGACACAACACATTTTACACAGACACTTAAGTGATATCTTAATGAGAACTCCTCATACCCACGCCAACCTAGTTCTTAAAATAAACCCTGCCTCTAGAAACTAGTTTTCAACACACAATAATGTTGAAATCTCTTGAAACACCCATAAATTAATATTTTCTTTTCATCTTGCTATCTCCCAATCTATACTCCTCTACTCAAATTTCCTCTCTTTTTTTCCATCCATTTTGACTCTCACAATTCCCTAAGTTTATTGTACCCAACCCATGTTATATAGCTAGGTGAGATGACACCCTCACTGACTTCTTACATGCATTCAATGATACAATTCCTACCATATGTGTACTTAGGCCATGCTTCAATAACCAAGTGAGATAATTGTTATATGAACCTCACACATGCATTCAATGATTGTTTTTTAATAATTCATATGGGGATTATATGGTAATGAAAATTACTTTAGGAAAATGACATAGGTTCTAGGCATGTGGGATTTTCCATTGCACCTACCTTTAACCCACCTTTATTGTGGAATAGTAGTCCCTTGACAACTCTATCTTTACCCACATTATAGCTAATGATGTATTTTGTTTTTTTCATTTTCAATTTACAATGTTTACATATTACATTACTTTTCCCTCAAGAATTTTTGACATTTATAAATATGAATTTCTAATATATGTATTAAAATCAGATTATTACAACTAGCAAATCTTTAGAGTTGGACCCCTAAATCTCATGGTATTAAATTCCCCATTTATAATACAATATGTAGGATTACATGGAATCCAAAGCCATAATATGTTAACCTATATTATATTCATTAATTATAATTTCATTGTAGTGCGTAAAAGAAACATTAGCTAAAAAACATTAAAAGTGAGCGAAAATAGACCTAAAATAGCTAAAAAAATATTTTTTCAAAATCTTTGTCCCCCTCAACACTTTGTAGTGTGTGGGGATAATTTTTCAAATATTCATATAAGATGTACCTAACATGAAGAGACAATAGGGGAATTTTGAGTTCTAAAATGGGCCTCCTGAGGAAATTATAATTTAATAGTGGAAATAATAAAATAAAACTTGATTACATCATCAAATTTTAGAGGGAAAAAAGAAAAAACTATTTTTTCAACTGGTATTTTCAACTTATCTCCCTATGGATTTTCTCCAATTTCGAGTGGAAACACTCATTGGATGCAGAATTTGATTCCTCATCTAAGGAGTATCCATGTTGCATTCTTTCAATGGACCTTGCTACATGAAAAATGAGAAATACATGAAAAATGTAATTGCAATCACGTTTTTCATGTATTTCTCATTTTTCGTGTAGCAGGGTTCATCGAAAGTATGCAACATGGGTACTCCTTGGATGAGGAATAAAATTTTTCATCCAATGAGTACTCCCACTCGACATTTGATTAAACCCTGAAGGAGATAAATTAAAAATACCAGTTGAAAAAGTAGTTTTATTATTTTTTTATTGTTTATTTTTTTTACTTTTTACTCCAAAAATGGTGAATCATTCCCCATGGTTGACATCATCATCTTAAATCCTATTAGTTCTTATAAAATTTATTTTCGTTGTACATTTTTCATAGGAGGCCCATTTTAGACCTCAAAATTCCCCTAATGCTTAATTGATTCTATAGATGCATATACAAACCCCTTGGATATTTGAGGAATATGCCTAGGTACCTAGGAGATAAACAAAACACTATCACCATTTTCCTAAACTCAATGGTGTACTCTTGAAAAATATACTTGAAAGTGATGCCAATAAATCTAGTAATCCTCTACATACACAATAGGATAGAGATAAGAATTGATGAGATTATTAAACACCTCCAACGCAATTATTTTTGGATCACCTTCCAAGAGCCAAAGTGCCTCTGTATGGATTTCCTAATACGTTTATGCATGAATCTATAGTTTTAGTTGGGATAATGAAATATTATTTTATTTTTATATATTACGGATGTTGAAACACACTTCTAATTGTTGAAACCAATGATTCAACTTAATGATGTAAGTCTCACATTTGTAGGGTTTGATGTCCACTTCGACTTCCATTTTAAATAGAGGGTGGAAGGAGTGATGGTATTAGAACTTGGTTTCTCTTTCTTGGGATCTTTTTTCAAAATCCTTTCTGAATAGTCACTATCTCCCAATTTATAATCTCATCCAACTTTGAGTTAGAAATTCCAACCTTCCAAAAGGTCTAAATTTGTTGACTACAACCACCATGTGGATGACAATATTATGAGAGATGATCAACAATTTTTTCTTCCATCTCTCTTCTATTGCATCATGATGATTGTAATGAGTGGATTCATTTACCATGGCTAGGATTTTGTGACTTCCTTATTAATGAAACCTATATCTTACAACTTCCATAAAAACCCCAAAGAAAAATTATATAATACCAACATGATCCCTAAACTATAATAGATATTCATAGTTTTTCCCAACAAATATTGCAATATCTTTAAATATTTTACTATGCAAGTTATTTCCTTAGATCCCAAATTTATTTTTACTAACTTAGTGCTCAAATTTATGAAATAACTAAATTCCAAAAATGAAATAATAAACAAATGAACACACCATCCATACAAATAAACATAAAATGTAGGTTGGGAACCCCAATATGGGAAAAAATATATCTAGAACGTGATATCTATGCTCTACTCTCTTAAATTTATTGAGTTATTAAATGAAACTTTCTTCAGTTAAGAAATGGATACTCACAATGGCATTATTTTTTGCACAATGGCCCAAAATTTGGTCGCTACAAAATATTCTACCTCCTCTGTGAAACTCTCAAATTCCATTCCTAGATGCTTTGCTCAACTATGCAGTAGGTGCAATGCAAAAAAAATGGAAAATATTCTCGTTCTTATGGCTTCATATTTCACATAACTTGATAGTATTCTAGGGTTAGGGTTTTTGCATGCCTTGACCCTTAATTAATGTTATGGTTTTAAAACTTCTAGGTTATTCTTGACAATACACACATGTCTAGCCCCACATGTGTCAGTAATGGGGGATAATGCAACATCCACTTAATACCATGATGTTTAGTAGGGTAGCTCAATATACAAGAGGAATAACTTCCACATGTGGGTTCCAATTCAAGTGATTTTTCAATTGTTGGAAATCTCTTGGTTTATAGAAAAAACATTGAGGTGTTAATAGTTATACTCATGGGTTTTTACCCCCAAAAAATGTCATTTGATGCTTTAAAATTAGTTGGGAAGGTTCTAGACACCAATTATACAAACTAATACCTACCAATAAACGAAATCTACAAGCCAATTCCTCCAAATTTTGCACCCAAACAGCTACCAAGATAGATGAAAAATTATATATAATGACCCATTCTAGTTTTATTTTAAGTGTGTATGCTTATTTTAAAGTGTATATTTCTTGGAAAATATTAATAATTAAAAAAAATTCAACCATAAAATATTTCATGATATTTTTGTAAAATTATTCAAATTTATAAGGATTTTATTTCCTCGAACTTTATCGTAATTTTAGAATAAAATAATTTTACCTTGTAGAAATTGGGAGATTTTTTTTTTTTGAAATTTGGAAATTGGCATATATATTTCTGAAAAAAAAAAAAAAAACATGGAAAATTAGCCCATGAGTGAATATCATTGCCTAATATTTTTCATGGACATCATTGCAAGAACACCTCCTCTTCCTTCAACATGATTAGAGTAATAATGTTTACATACAATGTCATATATATATATATATAACTAGAGTTTTGACTTCTTACAAGTAAAGATTATATTTGTACCAATTGAAATCAATAACTAGTAGAAATAATATTTCTTTCTAAGGTCACTTAAGGTCTAGACATTTCATGAAGTCACTTTCTCATTCCAAAATACTGAACATCAAGAATCTACACTCCATTTTCCTTGAGGTCTCAAAGAATTCCAATGAGTTTATTCATAATAGTTGAGGGCTAAAGTGAAGTTCCATATAATACTAGTAGCCCTTATTATTATTGTTATGCCAATGCATCACCCATATTATTATTTTTGTGCCTCATCGAAGCCTAATATTGTTATTGTTGTGACCTTCCTTACATTATTATTGTTATGTAGGCTATAATGATATTGTGACCCCTTAGACTCCTATATATACCAAGGAGGTCTTATCATTTGAATCATCCAAAAAAAATTCAGTTATGTAATGTAAGGGATGTTTCCCCCTCGAAGAGGATAATTTTTAAGTTGGTGATCTATCTTTTCTCATGTTTTGTGAGTTGGTTGCATAAAATTTGGTATCAGAGCTTTGGATTCTAGGGTTTTGCTACTTCAAATAGGTCATATTATAATTTTCTCTATAAAACTTTGTTCATGAAGCTTCAAAAGCTAAAATTTCGAGCACATGAAGCCAAAACACTAGTGAACTTTTTGTATAAATTTTAGATCTTGGTTCACTATCATTTCTAAGATAAGGTCAGAAGAAGTTATGGTTTTTTTTTCATGCTCCATAACTCAGTCTCAAATATGTGACCTAGGGAAAATCATCATAACTTTCTCTATGCGCACTATATTTGAATTTGAAAAAATTTAATGAAATCACATGGAATTTATCTTTTTTTCTATCAGTTTCATGTATGAAGTTTGAAACAAGGACACGCGAAATTATGTATGAGTTTTCTCTACTAAACAAGTCCACAAACTGGACATTGTAGGAGATTGGGCATAATTTTTTCTTGAAGAACCCAATCTCCATCTGAATTGTGGTGTTGGAAAGAAAACTTAGAAGGTTACAATAAGACAAAATTTCAGACCTTGCAGAGCTGAAATTACGTAGCTACAACTATTTCAAGATCAAGATCCTAAAAACAAGAAAAGGTGTATATTTGAAGCATAGATATCAGTATTTGGTTCTAAAATTCCTTCCAAAAAAAAATTTCTACACCCATTAAGCCCACAAAAATATCTACTATGACACATGAAGAGGAATAATTGCAAAATGATATCTCAAAATTATGAGACTGAGTGCAACAAATTTCACACTCGCAAAGAGCAACCAAAGATGAACTAAAAGGGGACATGGATGATTTAAAATAAGAAATAAAAGGTTTAAATTATGGTTTAAAAGCATATGTCGAAGCAATGATGAATGTCAATATGGAAGGGTTGAAGGAAGGATTTACAAAATTTCCGCAATAAATAATTCCTAGTAGTGACAAGGTAATCCATGAAAATAATTATGAGGAGAAAAGGAATATGAATTATGATTCACGACAAGGAAAAGACCCTCTATCGAATATTAAAAAATCAAGCGCACTGAAAAAAGGGTTAATTTAAAAAATATTACCAGCCATAAAAGGCCTCATTTTTACTTGTTTAGTGCTCTAGAGCTCTAAAGCACTGGTGTGATTTTGTCTTCTCTAAGGCACCCTACCATTATTGTTTCCATTCCCTGCATTGTTGTCATCCATTGCTCATTGTGTGGAGTTCGAATTTTCAAAAACGGTGGGAATTTTTTTTTTTAGTATTCCTAAAAAGAGATGCCTCTTTAACACACAAATATGTAGGTAATCTACTTGTTTCTCAATAACTTAACCTTTCATAGGATTAATTTTTCAAATTCACTTAAAATTTACCGTTAAAAAAAAAATATTATGTACGGTACGTTCGTTCCGTTCGGCTCACACCATTTGCAGTGCTACCTGTAAATTTACAGGCTGCAGCGTGAATGATGTTAATTGAAATTGCACCGGGTCCCGATGTGGTACAGAAAAATGTGCACCATTGTAACACTAAAATAGCGCAGTTCGTGTCAGTTTCCGGCCATACTGAGCATATAATTTTTTTTTTTTAAGTAACACGATGGTGTGGTCGTTTACAGGCTCTCATCGCTAATTATGTACTATTTTCGGGTAGTGCATTGACCAAAATAACCGCCTAGGGATGGATATTTTGGTCAACGCACCGCACAAAAAAAAAATTTGTTTGTGTCGTGCGCAAAATTTTTTCATGCGCACTATGGGCGGTGAATGATAAAGAAGTATGCACCAGTAGTGGTGCGTTACTACTTTTTTGAGCACACCGAATATATATATATATATATATATATATATATATATATATATAAAATTTCTCATTTAACAAAAAAAATGTGTTTAATATGTGAATCATTCAGCGATGTCAATGAGGAGAGGAAAGGGAACAACAAGAGAATATGGAGGGTCGTTATAACATGATTTAGTTGTGGGAGGCATGGGAGAGGGAAAGACTTTTGTACCCTCACCCTATTACGACACCCACCCAGTTGCTCTTAAGGGAGGTAGGCCTCCTCAAGTTCTATGAGGAGGCTACATCCTTGAAGTGGCACAGTGGGTTATTGGGACAGTTGATCTTCAAGTGAGATGCCTAGCGATAGGATTTTTGGGTCTGTCTTAGCCAGTGGTATGAGCCCACTGAGGAGGACATCTATTTTATTACTCGCCTATCTAGGAGAGGGAAGGATTTCCCCCGTTCCCAAATGTCCCCGTCGGTTATGCAACAAGGAGTCAGTTGGCGTACTCTGAGAGATACATTAGGGATGATATAATTTATCCTGTAACTTTCTGGTGTTTGGTGGTCAATTATGCATTGCTTCATTTGGGCCAGAGGAGGTGAGGTGCCTCTCACTATTATTGAAGACCATTGCACACTATACTAGTGACGGGCAACGCATTAGTTGCTCGCTTTTACTTTATGTTGATTATTTATTCCAGATGCCATGACTTGTGATATGGTCTACCATTTTTTTGCGGCAGTTTTGTATATCATTATATAGATGGAATATTCAGGCATGTGGGAGGTTGACCTTCTCTTTTTCTTCAGAGTTATTTTGTTTATTTTTTGAGAGGTTTTCAGAGACGAGGCCTACTTTTTTTTGGAAGCCTTGTAGGCTGATGTTGCATGTACAAATGCATATGTTGGGCCAAATGATGCCCAATAGGGGCATGTGCGACTATCTTTCCAAGATATCTAATGATGCACTCGAGTTTCTAGCCAGTGATAATGATCACTCGTTTGTGATGGTGTCGTGTCTATACATGGGTTTGGATTGGCAAGGGTGTACCAACATCCTCTTCACACAGGATGAGCCACTAAATGCTAGAGGTAATATTAGTGTTTTCTTTAAATTAATATAGTTTCATTTTATTTTCTTTGTTAATTAATTAGAATAAAATTTATTCTAACACATTCTTTAACTTGTTTTATTAATTTTTTTAATGAAATTGTCTATTTGTTGTTGTGTAATATATATTTTTTAGATATTGGCACATTCGTTGGGGACATGATTCCACCCCCACTGAATTATCCAGTTGTAGATCATGATGAGGAGATGGCAGAGGTGGCAGATCAGGGTGACAAACCTGGTCCTCTGGTGTAGATACCCGTGGGGATGCAGCACAGGGTGGAAATCCGATCCAAGATGGAGTTGGGAGACCGACTGTGTCAACTGTTGAGGTATAAAAGGTATATTTTTAACACCTATTTATCCTACATTAATCATAAATCCAGGAAGGAATTTTTGTTTCAAGAGTGTACTCTGTCTGAGGCTGCAATTCAAGCTAAGAGTAATGCTTTGTAAGATTTAGCACAGTGTTCTAAATACAAGAGTAAATGGATGCTTGGAAAAGAGATCTAATTACAATAACATGAACTCAAATTCTCTGAAATCCAACTATTCACTCAACAAACATCAATCAAGGATACAGTAGCAATAACTCATTCGTCTAGAAATTGATGCAATTGAAATAAAACTGGAACAAGACAATCAATCTGGGAACGTGAAGCAATAACCATTTTTCTCTACAATTGACAATCCTACTTTAAATAAATTGAAGGGAAATAGAAATCGAACTGAAGTTGCTATTGAAAGTAAACTAGGAAAACTACTTAAAAGAAAACTCTTTGCAATTAATGAACTGGAAATGAATAGCACACTGGAATTGAACAACAATGTAAATGAGTAGAAAATTGTAACTTAGAAGAATCAAACAAAAAATACTAACTAATGAATCTGAACAACAGATCTTAACTTAATAGAATTGAATAGGAAATTCTATTAAACACCAAACCCTGTCGAAAACACACGTTGTTAAACATTAATCGAAATGAACAACAATCCAACGGAACAACAATCAATTGGAATAGAACATCTAATTCTGAATAGCAAAGCTTTGTAGGGTATGGGAAGATAAATAATACAGGAATTAAGGTCCTTGTCAAAATGGAACAGCAATGCAATTCATTAACATAACGAAATCAACCAGTAATTCAATAGCAAACTAATTAACTTGCAAATGTAATGAAAACAACCAAAAACTATCACATGACAATAATTGAAAGATAGAGATACATACAACATATCAATCCACCAGGGTCGGGCCCTTAGCATTAGTGAAACACTGCTGGGTTATTGCAGAGCTTGAGAAATGGAACGAAAACGTGTCTTTGTATTAATCAAACATGAATAGTGTTTACAGTGATCGCTCTCTGATTACGAGAGTAATAAGGAAATACAGAGTTATATATAGAATTCTCAATCAAAATGATTTGACCACTTCGATCTCTAAAGGCATTGCATTTTATAAAAGTTTCGATGGATAAGATAAGGAACAAGATAAGACTGAACAACGATCCATTAGGATTGAAATATCCTGAGGGATTCGCTCCTTTTCTCTCTTTAGCTAGCACTTGATCTTCTTGGACTGTAGTCGTGTTGTTCCCTGTCTTCATTTGGCAATGCATTCCGATTTTCTTCTCTTTGACTGGATATGGTCTATCACTGGAGGAACAACGGTTACTCTTGCTTTAGCGTTGCCTTTCGAATATTTTTTTACTCCATTTGTTTCCTGTTTTTACAATAAAAGGAAATTTTCAGTGGCTTTCCACAATAAACACAATTCTTTGCAATTCTATCACAATTCTACAATAAATCACCTTTCTAGAATAAAAAGAGTTATGTTTAAAGGAAAAATATGAGAAAATACATGGTGAATTCATACCTTTTTCAACGCTCAACATACCCCCCTACTTACCCTTTTTCATGTCCTCATGAAAACCATAGTTTACATGTAAAGCAGTTAGAGAATAGGCTGGAGAGGGTTTTTCATCAAGAGGCCTAAAACCATGATTTGCTGCTAAAGCTTCAAAGACATGTCTTGTCTGTCCTTCAGGTAATTCATAAATGGATTTATAATCTGTTGCGGGATACCACACAATGGGACTTCGAAACCTACACCCTAACCAGAATGGGCCTTCCCTTAAGATGAGGTTGCTATAGAGAACCAAGCAGTCAGCATCTAATCCAAAATTTATATAATTAAATGGCTCTCGGTATTGAATATTCTGATTGGAAATATCCCATGGGACTTTAGCTGTTTTATAGGCCTGGTTTCTAATGGAGAGAAAATATTTTACCCCATCCAAGAGAATTTCTTTATGGACAGATCCCAATGCTTGGATAACACCCTCTCTTTTCACTAGGCTCTTCTGCCTAGCCCATAATTGTAATGGGTTCTTTGGTTCACTCCTAACCCACAGGTCTAACCCATTTTCTTTCCTTTGGAAAGTATTATAGGCCTTGAGCCATTTCAACTGGTTGAAAGCAAATGAAATAAATGCTTGATATTGGATGTCACCCACAAAAGGGCTGGGATTTATCTCAATTTCATCCTCCAATATAAGATTGTGCAAGTAGAACTCACAAAGGAGGCGTTGTACCTTAACCCCATAGAGTTTGCAACATTTCACAAAATCATCTACAGTTTTTAATTCTATAGACTTTCCTGCCCTAACTGCTTTAATTTTTAACTATAAATATCTCTCTAATAAAAACAAAGCATAATTATTGGCAGGGCATCTACAAGTTAGAACATCTGTATATAAGGAGCAGAGAGTATCCATTTGATTTTGGGCCATTTTTAATTTATTCCTTACTTTTCAGCCTTCTCTTCTGCCTTCTGATACTTATCATAGGCTTTAGCCTTTGATGCACTGATGTCCTTTAGTTGCTATTGTAGCTATTGATATTTCTTTCTGGGGACAGTCTCTTCCTCCAACTTTTCTCTTGCCTGTCGAGCCTGTGCTAGCTCCTTTTGGAGTTTTGCTATAGTAGGGTCAATAAAAAAGGTTTGACTGCATGCCTATGCATTTTCATTTGAGGCTGTTGAATCTAGAACAACTGCATCTGGAACAATTGCCTACTGTTCCATGTCTTCTTGATTGGGCTTAGCTTGGGTTTCAACCTAGGGTTTTGTTTTGGTAGCTACTTTCCTCTTTTTTGGAGTTCATTTGGTGGCTACATTCCTCTATTTTCGAGTTTGATTGGGGTTGTCTTCATTATAAGAACCCTAATACTTTTTCTGAGTTATTCCACTAGATTTTGAAGCTTCTGCCATTCCCTACAAAGTTTCTCAAGTTCAGTTACTTTCTTTCTCCTCCTGGGAAGAACGGCTGTTCCTTTTTCTGAACCCAATTGCTTAGCTGGGGTTTGTTTTTCAGTAGTCAAATCTTCGCTAGGCTGGCTTCTCCATCTTCTGCTTGGAACACTTCTTCAATGTTCATATGCTCCTGGCTACATTATTCAGGGGTAGTAACCTTAATTGGTTCTGTTGTTCCCTGAGAATTTTTAGTTTGGAACACTTATTAAGTTTTCACCTCTTCCTGGCCACATTTCTCAGGGGAAGTAACCCTAGCTGGTCCTGTTGTTCCCTGAGGGTTTTCTTCCTCTATTTCATTGGGTATTTCCTCAGCTATGTCTTTACTGGTAGCAACTTGTTCCTGCAATTGGTTTATCTCAATACTGAATTTTAATGGGCTGTGGGGTTGTATGTATTCGCTCATGTTGGCCAAAATTTGGGCCAATTGGTCCTCCTGCAAAGGGCTTTGTGGTGGGCTTGCAGTGGTGGTTTCAGGACGTTCTACTCCCTCTCTTTCATTCTCACTGCTATGATTATCTTCTTCCCCTTCACAGGTATGGTAACTTCCTTCTTCCTCATCAGAGTAGCGAATCTCTTCTTCTACACTGGTACGAAGACCTCCTTCTTCTTCTTCATTTCCTTCTTCTTCATCATTTCCTTATTCTTCATCATTCCCTTCTTCTTCACTGGTGTGGTGGCTTTCTTCCTCACCACTGGTGTGGTGAATCTATTCCTCATCATCCTCATTGGTGCAGTGACTCCCTTCTTCAAGTTGTGGGAGTTGCTCATCCTCCGAACTAGGCAATTCTAGGGGTTGGGTAATGCTACCCTGAAAACCTTCTATCATTCCCCTACTTCTCCTTAACCTGG
Source organism: Pinus albicaulis (assembly GCA_034641835.2). Taxonomy (NCBI): domain Eukaryota; kingdom Viridiplantae; phylum Streptophyta; class Pinopsida; order Pinales; family Pinaceae; genus Pinus; species Pinus albicaulis. The sequence goes on from CM076579.1 coordinate 617,802,314, forward strand.
AGGATTGTCTACGTTTCAATGGCTCTACTGCTGTGCTAGTAATTATTTTGCGTTTTGGGGTAGGTAGGGCTATGCCTCCATCAATTGAGAATATCAGTTCTTCCCAACTAGCCCGCTGTTGGGCAAGACTGTAACTCACTATCAATTTGATTAAGCAATGGTGGCTTACCACCATGTATATATGACGAGCTTTTATTATACTTCGGGCGATATCATGAAATAAGGAATTTAAAAATGAAGGCAGGTTTATAGTACATTTTTTCTTTAATACTGCCAATAACTTAAGGTGGTGAGGTCTTACCACGTCTTTTCTTCCATCGCATGCTATGTAGCCCTGTACTACTTTTGCCAATTTCGTCGATTCCCAAGGACGTCGGCTGAAATACTTTCCCTTTGATGACCAGGGTCTGTCCTTCATCCTGGAAAATTTTCATGGCTTCTTGAAGCCTCACTTTCTTATGGGTCCATATGGTTCCTTCCGCTGGTAGGCTAGACACCTCGGCAATTATTGAGTCTATTACTAGTATCTTCCTACCTCTGACCATGGAGTAACCTTCTTGCAGATTTTGTAAAAATTCAATGGCTACCGTTTCATTAGGTTGTTGCAATCTTGTGAGGTAGTTAATCCACCCTACTCTCTCCAAAATTTCCCGTGCAACATTAGAAACAGCTAGCACCTGTGGTTCACTACGAATTGGTCATCCTCCCATCTTCTCTGCACACTGCTAATTCTTCGCAAATGCACAGTAATGTAATGGAATAGCACAGCACAATATATCAAAATAATACCGTTAAGTTTTTTTTATTATCGAGAATATAGGGATTTGATTCGCATGCAGGCATAAAATATAGGGATTTGACCTACATGCAGGCATCCGCGCCCCCTTGAAGGATGATAGGTCATCCTCGACAATCAAATAAGAGAGCAAGGTACTACACAGTAGATGAACATCATACACATTTATGATACGATCACAAATTATTACATTACTAAAATCGATGCATATTAGTAAATTGCGAATAGATATGGAACCTTTTATGCAATTATTCGAAGATAGTGGAAAGGGACAGCTAACGTGTAAACAAGTACTCATGCGGTCGTTACCCATATAAAATATTATGATCGAGTTATAAATAATTCTCATGTATAATAGGTTCAAAACAAAGGGTTTAATGGTATACTCTCATTTGATCTTATATAGAGATATAAGAAAAAGGTTCATCATTACTATTGATTTGAAAAGTGTGACTTCAATACCATCAGCAGAGCTCTGTTGCCCACAGGTGTCCATAACCTTGAAAAAGTTGTTTTTTTACCCTTGGAACCATTATCCTTTATTTATGCCTAGGGAAGTGCTTTATAATGTCATGATGGAGGCCACTGTGTTGGCTTGGGAACCAGATGAACCACAATGCCATTCACTAGGAAGGAGTGAAAAGTGGGCAGGGCGGCTCGTGATGAGGCCTCCTGTTCCAAGGACTTTTTATTATTTTTTTGAGTTTCCTATTGGACCATATCCCTGGTGTGGTGGCCATAATGGGAATGCCACTTCACTGCTTCCTTATGATCATGGTAGGCTGGCTCTTGATGAGACCCCATATCCTCCATCTACCATATCATAGAATTGTTATCAATCATATTGGTATTTTTCTTTTGTCTTGTTTTTATATATAGAACTTCCCTACTTATATATAGAGGATGGCTCAACACTCCTTAAGAGTAGGGATGGTGGAAAAATTCTGAACATCTTAATAGAGAAAATATGCCTTTATTCTTTATTCAATAAATAAAAATCAAAGAGAGTTATGAGAGTTTAGGGAAGAACCAACATGATAAAGATACTCGATCATATTAATTTAAATGCGAGTAAGGAAAACAAAGTAATATAAAAGGTTGTGTGCTTTCCTTTTCCTTGTCATTGCAAAACAATTTCTTAAAAATGACAATTTCTCTTGATTTGTTGATTTCAGTAATCTCTAATTTATGTATCCTTGCATAAATTATATGTTTTTTTTTCAAGGAATCATGAAGAATTCAAAAAAACTCTCAGAATGTTGTTCAAAATCTAGAAAAATTCACTAAAAAAGTATTGTTCCTTTGGAAAGGAACAATAGAAACAATCTACGAAAAATGTTGTCCCTTTGGAAAGGAACAAAAAAAATAAATGGCAAAAACTATTGTTCCTTTGGAAAGGAACAAAAAAAACACTCGCAACAATGTTGTTGTTCCTTTTGAAAGGAACAACAAAAAGTGTTGTTCCTTTGGAAAGGAACATCAAAAATTCGCAGCAAGAAAAGTAAGAATAGCTTAAGAAATAAAAATTCTATACAAAATAAAAACAAGAAATGATTCAATGAATGGGTGCCGAGGAGGAGTTATCTCCCTCAATAAGAACTTGCATGGTAGAATCTTCTCGTAATTGTTGGTAAAAGGATTCTCGAGTAAGTGGTTTATGATAAAGTCGTACTCGATGACTGTTTACTTTGAAGGAATGTCCAGATCCATCAATGGTGGTTAATGTGATGGTGCCATTATCATGCACCTTTTGTATCTTGTAAGGTCCAAGCCATCGTGTTTGGAGTTTTCCTGGGAAATCCTGAAACCTAGAGTCATATAGGAGTGCCCAATCTCCTTCGTGGAAGATTTTCTCTTTGATGAGGGCGTCGTGCCATTTTTCTCTGTGTTGTTGAATTAATGCAGTGTGCTAAAGAGAAGAGAGCCTAATTTCATCCAAATCATTGATTTTCTGTAATCTTCTGACTTAGGCTTCATTTAGATCTAAACCCACCTCCTCGGTTGTTCTTAATGTCTAAATTTCAAACTCTATTGGAAAGATGGGCTCTTTTCCAAATACCAATTGATACGGTGAATACCCCATCGTACTTCTCCATGTTGTCTGGTACGCCCACAATGCTTCGAGAAATATATAAGCCCAGTCACGTCCGTGAGAGGCAACTATTTTTTTTAGTATAGATTTGATCACTTTATTCATGCTCTCTACCTGTCTGTTTTCCTATGGGTGGTATGGAGTTGTTATTTTGTGCTGAATGTGGTAATTTTCTAATGTTTCAGCGAGTTTGTTACCTACAAACTGCGGTCCTCCATCTGTAATTATGTCCCTTGGGAGGCCATATCGCATAAATATCTGGAAAAGGAAATGTATTAAAAAGTATTATGTAGCTTTAGAAAGTGCCTCTGCTTCAACCCATTTAGTAACGTACTCGGTTGCAACTAGGATGTATGTTCTTTGATTTGATGGTGGGTTAATGGGACCAAAAAAGTCGAGCACCCAGCATTCAAATGTCTCAATTACTAACTGTGGGTTCAAGGGCATTTCTTCAGACTGTCCAGGGTGACTTGCCCTTTGCAAACTATCACAAGCTTGTACAAACTATTTACCGTCTTTAAAAATGGTAGGCCAATAGTATCCTGTCTATAAAACCTTGTGGGAAATTCTACAATCTGCAAAATGTCCGCCACACAGTCCGTCATGGCATGCTTTCAAAATATCAAATACTTCGTCCTCTTAGACACATCTCCTGATTTGCATATTTGACCCTGTATGAAACAGGTAGCCCCCAATTGAACAGAATTAGGTACTACGTTGTATTATCTGCTTTCGTTCATTAAGCGTTAGATGTTTAGGTAATTTACCTATTGCCAAATAAGTTGCTATATCAACATACCATGGGGTTCTGAAAGTAACAGCAAACAAATGCTCATCTGGGATGTGATCTTTGACTACTGCTGCATATGTTGGTTTTGGCATTCATGACATGAAATCAGCTACAAGGTTCTCTTTTCCAGGTCGATATTTTATTGTGATATCAAATTCATGCAATAAAATCAACCATCTTGTTACTCTACCATTTGTAACAGGTTTATTTGGTAAAAATCTAATGGCATATTGATCGATATATAAAAGTACAGGATACCCAGTTATATAATGTCTAAACTTATTTACAACATGAATTACAGCTAAAAATTCCTTCTCAGTCACAGTATAGTTTAACTCAGCAGGAGATAGATTTTTGCTAATATAATAGATTGCATATGGTTTCTTATCCTCTTCCTACCCAATCATGATCCAATGGCTGTGTCTGAGGCATCAGATGAAATTTGGAATGGAAAATCCCAATTTGGGCCCCTCAGCATTGGGGTTGTTGATACAAGCTTTTTCAAATCCTCGAAAGCATGGTCACATTTATCTATCCAAATGAAATGAAAATTTCCTATTAGTGCATATAGAGGTGTAGCTATTCAGGAATAATGTTCTATGAATATTCTATAATAACCAGAAAATCCGAGAAAGATACATGCCTTTGTTTGTGTGGTAGGAGTAGGTACTAACAAAATTATCTGAATTTTAGCTGGATCTACCTGAATTCCAACTGCTGAAATATAATGACCTAAGATGAGTCCTTCAGTCATCATCATATGACACCTTTCATGGCTTAAACAAATTCTAGGTTCAATGCATATTTGCAACACCTTTTCTAAGTTTTCTAATGCTGCCTCAAAATCATCTCCATAAGCTGTGAAGTCATCCATGTATACTTCGAGCCCTTCATTTATTAGATCTGAAAAGATGCTAAGAATGGCCCTCTGAAATGTAGTAGGGGCATTGCATAGGCCAAAGGGTAAGACTCGATAGGAAAATGTCCCCCAAGGACAGGTAAAAGTGGTTTTGTCTTGGTCCTCAGGGGCAATCTGGATTTGATTGTACCCATTGAAGTCATCTAGGAAAGAAAAGAATTTCTTTCTTGCCAATGTGTCTAATACCTGGTCAATGAAGGGAATGGGAAAGTGGTATTTCTGGGTTGCTTTATTTAATTCTCGGTAATCTATGCATATTATTCACTTTCCGTTCTTCTTTGGCACCACTACTAGTGGAGAGACCCACTTGCTATCAGATATTGGGTAAATGAAATTGACATCCAACAGCTTTTGTAATTCAGATTTCACAATATCTTTAAGGTGAGCATTTAATCTTCGTTGGGGTTGGCGCATGGGTCTAGCATCTTTTTCTATATAGATGTGGTGTGTACATAATTGAGGGTCAATTCCCTTCATGTCTGGATAATCCCATGCAAAGGCTCCCTTATATTTTCGTAGTAATTGGACCAACTTCTCTTCTTGTTCAGCAGCCAGGTTTTTGTTAATGTTTAGAGTTTTTCCCTGTTCAATTTCCACAATTTTTCTATTGTAAACAGAGGTAGTGGGTATTGATTGATCATTTATGTCTTTCAGAAGATATTCTTCTTCTTTATTATCAAATGTTGCCTTAATCATGTGACATTGAAGATGGGATCTGATTTCTGGCTGATTGATGAAACTGTTAATAATGTCATCCTCTGTTTGGTCTTTAAAATCGAGGGCATATTCTATGGTTAACGATGATCTCATATTTTCCATGAGATATGATACAGGTTGTTTCCTTGTTTTGATTATTGATAGGCTTGGTTGGGCCAGGGGATATAAAGCTAAGTTCTTGACATAGTTTCCCCTTGTTATATTCATGTTGCCTTGTCGGCAGCCAATGTAAGCATTGGCAGTTTCCAACCAAGGTCTACCTAGGATCAGTGGGTGTCCATCTAGCCAGTTCTTTGGGTTGATAATCAGGATGTCAGCAAGGTACTCCCAGGAATCTACAGATACCATTACATCTTGTAGTGTACCTTCTGGTTTGACTTCCGATCGGTCAGCCAATTCCAATAAGGTTGTTGTTGGATCTAATGATGTAATGCCAAGTTTTTGACAAGTGGTGGTTGTTAGGATATTAATTTCAGCTCCCAAATCAACTAAGGCATTTGGAAATGATTGCCCATTTATTTGCACCATTACTATATGATTTCCTGGGTCTTCATATTTTACACGTGTTTCCATTCCTAATAATAAGTCAGATAGAGTACCGACTACTTGGATAGTTTGGTTGGTTGTTGTTCTCCTCTTTGGCTTATTTATACATAATTCCTTGATGGTATTTGCATTAATAGGAATGTCATGGATAGCTTGGAGGAGAGGGATTTTTATACACAAATTTTTTAATTCTCCCAGAAGATCAAAATCAGGATATTCTGTTGGGTGAGGTATGATTAATCGTTTTTGGAATGGTGGAGAAGAGGTGGTTGCTTGTTGTTAAGTTTTTTGTTGAACCACACTCTCTTTTTGCAATGTTTGTTATGTGGGTAACGGATCTTCAATTTGAACACTTTTGTCTCCCTCTGTTTCTACTATGCGCCTAGATCTCAATTGAAGGTCATTGCACTCCTTCAATTTAGTTTTTATTTCTGGTGGTTCCATTATTTGGACAGACTGAACTGGCCTATTGTTTGGGTTTGGATTGGGTTGGGTTGGGATTTGTGGTCTTAAATTGGTCTCGGGGTTTTGTGGAAATGTATAAGGGGCTGGCAATGTGGGATGAGAGAGAGGGATTGTTCTAGCTGGCTGATTTGTAGGTATTTTCCAGTTTGACTGCCAGGTTTGACTCTACGAAGTGGAGGGGGACCATTGTGTTGGATAAGCATTTTTTTTCCTAAACAGTGGGCAGAAAGGAAAATTTGGCCAATTAGTTTGGTTTTTTTGATTTGGTCAGGTGATGTAGGAAATGGTTGTTGTGAATAATTGGGGAAGGGTGGATGATTTTTCCACATTCCATTATATTGCTGAGCTTTATTTTGAGGAAACTAAAAAGAAAAGGATGGATCAATTGGCATACATGTTTTTCATGGTTGCCCTTATCGGCGCTAATTAAGTAGGCATACCATTTCTGATTCTTCTTCCACCTCTTTGTAGAATGTTTTCAATCTAGGAAGCGAGGGGCAACCTTCTGTGGAGTTATATTTTGTGCAGATGGCACAAACTTTGATTATATCCAGCGGACACTCTTTATGTCTGTGTTTCTTTCTGCACTTAGGATAGAATATTGCCAAGTTTTGTTCTGCTTCTGCTTGCTTTTGTTTGGCTTGAATAATGTCGAACTGCATTGTTAGAGTCCCTAGAATATAAGTTTTAAAATCTTCCAGCAGATTGCCAATCTTTGTGTGGGTTACTCCTTCACTGGAGATCTTATTATCCCTTGTGATCATGTCACGTTCTGCTGATTTTAGCCTTGTGCTGCCTCTTGAACTCCTGATACACAAATCAATAATGTTAGCATTGCTTTCCTGATATATATCACCTTTTCCCATAATATTTAATGTTTCAACCCATTGATCCTTCATCCCCCTAATTAATGTAGTTTTCAACACATTATCAGGTAAGGGTAATGATGCATAAGGAGATCTCTAAAGATTGTATTTAAATCGTTCCACATATTCTTCCAAAGTTTCATTAGGTTTTGCTGTCATCTGAAATATTTCATCTTTTAGTTCCCGGGACCTGCAATAATCTTGATATTTCTTTAGAAACACAGCTTTCATTTGATCCCAATCATTTATAACACCTCCACCTAATCCCATAAACCATCGTAAAGCTACTCCTTTTAATGTGGAAGGAAATAATTTTAATTTTGGGGATTGGTGGTATAGTCATACCCCCTACATAATATATCGAATTAAAAAAGAAATGCATTTGGATTTTCCGATTTTAAGCCATGAAATGTGGGAACATGTTGAAGAGGAATGGCCTTCATAGGTGCATTAACTGCAGTGTCCACAATGGGATATTGCAGTGTGGAAGTTTGTTGAGGTGTTTGTTGGTTCTGGTTCTAGGCCATTTGATCAAATATGTGCCAATATCCTTCTGGGATTTCAAGGGAATTCCTAGGCTAACTAGAAGGAATGGGAATGACCTTGACATCACTCCCTTGATCCGGAATAATAAGTGTTCCTTCCTGGCCTACTATCTGAGGAGATTCAGGTCCTTTGTTTTGAATGATGTTGAAAACACTTCCCTTATCTAGGCTTCTCACTGTTTGTATTACTTCAAGAGGAGATTTTGGTTCTTCTATTTCCCCTGTTTCTCCCCCTCCTTCACGGAGGTTACTAGATCTCCCTTCTTGCAAAGAAATTAGGCAAGAATTCTCAATTTCTTGGGAATTTTGCTCAATTTATTTTGTTTGGCTATGTACCTCAGCAAAGGCTACAGATGGTGACTCTGTGGCCTGAAGGGAACTAGTAGGTTGTCTAGAAATAACTTTCCTAGGTCCTACTGATGGCTGAGATTCAGTTTTCTTAAGGATTTCGTCAATGAAAGTTGTTTGCCCAAGGGTCACTGGTCCCTTATGTTTTTCGGGTTTAGAAGGAAATTTGTTTTGTTTAGATTTTCTATTCATTCAAAAAACAAGCCTTCATTCATACCTAAAAAAAGAATTTACCCAGTTCTTTTTTGAAGCGGACCGTGAGCAAGTATGTTTCTTGCTCAGTGCGCAGATTCTTACCTTCCGTCTTTAATACCCAATTCTTCCTGAGCAGAAAAAAAATTCAAATGTGCATCACCCCTTCTAAATGGCATACACTCTCCCTGAAAATGGTGCCAAAATGTTGAGGTATAAAAGGTATCTTTTTAACACCTATTTATCCTACATTAATCATCAATCCAGGAACAAACTTTTGTTTCAAGAGTGTACTCTTTCTGAGGCTGCAATTCAAGCTAAGAGTAATGATTTGTAATATGTAGCACAATGTTCTAAATACAAGAGTAAACGGATGCTTGGAAAAGAGATCTAATTACAACTCATTCCTCTAGAAATTGATGCAATTGAAATCAAACTGGAAATGTGGAAGCAATAACCACTGTTCTCTATAGTTGACAATCCTTCTTTAAAGAAATTTAAGGGAAATAGAAATCGAACTGAAGCTGCTATTGAAAGTAAACTAGGAAAACTGCTTAAAAGCAAACTCTTTGCAATTAATGAACTAGAAATGAATAGTGCACTGGAATTGAACATCAATCTAAATGAGTAGCAAACTGTAACTTAGAAGAATTGAACAACAAATACTAACTAATGAATTTGAACATCAGATCTTAACTTAATGGAATTGAATAGGAAATTTTATTAAACACCAAACCCTGGTGACAACACATGTTGTTAAACAGTAATCGAAATGAATAGTAATCCAACAGAATAGAAATCAATTGGAACAAAACATCTAATGCTGAACATCAAAGCTTTGTAAAGTATGGAAAGATAAATAATACAGGAATTAAGGTCCTTGTCAAAATAGAACAACAATGCAATTCATTAACATAACGAAATCAATCAGTAATTCAACAACAAAATAATTAACTTGCAAATGTAATGAAAACAACCACAAACTATCACACGAAAATATATAAATATAGAGATACAAACAACAGATCGATCCACTAGGGCCGAGCCCTTAGCACCAGTGAAACAATGTTGGGTTACTGCAGAGCTTGAGAAATGGAATGAAAACATGTATTTGTATTAATCAAACATAAATAGTGTTTACAGTGATCGCTCTCTGATTACGAGAATAAGGAAATACAAAGTTATACAGAGAATGCTCAATCAAAATGATTTGACCTCTTCGATCTCTAAAGGCATTTCCTTTCATAACAGTTTCAACAGATAAGACAAGGAACATGATAAGACTAAACAATGATCCCTCAAGATCGAAAGATCTTGAGGGACTCACTCCTTTTCTCTCTTTAGCTAGCACTTGATATTCTTGGACTTTAGTCGTACTGTTCCTTGTCTTATTTTGGAAATGCGTTCGGATTTCCTTCTCTTTGACTGGATACGGTCTATCACTGGAGGAACAATGGTTACTCCTGCTTTAGCCTTGCCTTTCGAATCGTTGTTTACTCTGTTTGTTTCCTGTTTTTACAATAAAAGGAATTTTTTAGTGAATTTTCACAATAAACACAACTCTTTGCAATTCTATCATAATTCTACAATAAATCACCTTTCTAGAATAAAAAGAGTTATGTTTAAAGGAAAAAGATGAGAAAATACATGGTGAATTCATAACTTTTTCAACTCTCAACATCGACTCCTCGTTGATGACAGAGTCTTCAATGCTACGATCAGAGAGATCTAGGTTGATCGAAGGCTCACAGGGCTCTAGAGAGACAAGCCCTGTGATATGATGAAACGAACGCATCATATCATTGGAGCTTCTAGACTATTGGTGGCTAGGAGGGATAGGCATCATGGAGATGCGCGACAGAGTAGCGCCTCATTGGATGATCATGATCACGAGGGAAGTGATAATCATTCTAGTAGTACTCCTACTCCTCCTTCACCTCATGTCGGAGATGAGAAGCCTGCATCGAGTCCTTCTCAACAAACATCTTCTAAGCAGTCTGCACCATCTAAGTAGGAACCTAATCCTGAGTAGACACGACCTTCAAATAAGTAGGCACCTGATCCCAAGAAGGCAGGTCCATCTAAGCAGGCACCATCCATTGAGCAGGCTGCACCATCAATGACTCATCAATAGCCACTTGATCTTGAGCATATTGCACCATATGATCAGCAGACACCTCCTGAGAAAACTACACCGTTTGATCAAAAGGCACCTCCGGAGCAAGCACATCATTCATATGAGCATGAGGCTGCACCACTGGCTGAGCAGGCCTCAACTAGTACTATTTATATTATTGATCATAAAGTACCACCAAATATTTGACATTTATATGAAGTTCTATTAAAGTTGTATATTTTTGACATTATATATATATATATATATATATATATATATATATATATATATATATATATATATATATATATATATATATATATATATATATATATAGTGCATGTATTTTATGTTCATGTTGATGTACTTAATTTACATTTTGGTGTTCATAATGATGTGTATATTGTTAGGTAATGTTAGCTACGTTCATTTAATTTTGTGCTTGCAAATAGATGTGTATGTGATAGCAGTTCTTTGACATGAGATGTATATTTGATGTTTGTGTTGTGATGATGTTATACAATGCTTGTTTTTTGTTATATGATCATGATCACGATGATTAGATGATGTTAGCGAAATTGAATGTGTATTTTAGAATATGATGTTTGTATAATGGTTATGATGATGGTGATGTTGATTTTTAATATTAAATCATGATATTTATTAAATATTATGTTTTGGTAATTGTAAAATTGCCTAATTGCAGTTGTAATTGTATGTATCGTGTTTGTAATTGTAATTGTAATTTTAATTTTAATTATAATTATATGTAAAATTGTAAAATTGTAATTGTAATTATAATTGAAATTTTAATTGTAATTGTATGTAAATTTGTAAATTTGTAATTGTATGTAAAATATTTGTAAAATTGTAATTGTATTGTGAAATTGTAAATTGTATGTATTTTCATGATTCAATTTTATTAAAATTGTAAAAATTTAATTGTCGATTTTGAACCATAACTACCGTAAGTAAAATGTATGTTGTACATATTGTTAAATTACCATAATTGTTTAAAATTGTAAATTTGTAAATTTGTATGAATATAAATAATTGTAAAATAATAAATCTAGAATAATATGAATTTTTGTAACATAATAAAGTTTAGAAAATAATGCAAATAAATTCATGTTTAGAATTATCATTATTTTACTATGATCTTACATACCAAAAATAGCAGTATACATTAATACATTTTTTTAAATTTTGAATATTTCATTCACACACATTTAAAGCAATCAAGTAGTTGTATTATTTTAGGAATTGACATAAAAAAAAAGAACTTGATATAGTGCATTGTTTTTTAGATCAACATAATTGAAAATTATCAAGTGAAATGATTTTAAAATTAACACAATGCAAACCAATTAATTCAAAATGCATATTATAATGTTTCGAAAAAAAGATTCTTAGTTATAACATCAAATCATCTTCTTTATGAGAACCCATATTAAATAGTATAAATGTTGAAATAAGACATGCACCATATCACTCTATGTTCTCATGATCACCCTCATTATCTTCCAGCTCGCTTGGCATGATAACACTATTTTTCTCAAAAATATGTTTTGATCTAGGGTCATGTCTCAATATGAACCACCAATCCCTATCCAACACATCTAGGTAAAAAAACATCTGGTTGCAGTGTTTGGGGAAAACATAAGGCTCCTTAGCTTCATCCCACATATTTCTAGAGTTGATACATATCATCCTAATATCATGATCTTCCTTCACATTATTCTGATAAAAGGTGTCCCACCACTTGCACCTAAAAATAACACATTGGAAAGAAGAGAAGTCCACTTCAATGATCTCTTGTACCTTTCTGACGTAACCTAACGTCCCTCGTACTAGGCTTTGCCTCATACTAGGCTTTGATCACGGTGGCTAGCTCGACTAGATTGATCGAAATCGACTTCCACTCCACAACCTTGTGTCATGTGTCCATCATCGGCATTTTTGGGCGAAAATGGTGTCCATATGCCCATATAGATGGAAAAAAATGCACCTATAGAAAAGTTAAAAAATCACAGTGGCATGTGTCTAATAACCCAACTATTAAAATATAAAATATAGATGTTACTTTTCAAAGGTGGATTATTAAGTTTAAAATGTACATAAATATATTATTACTGAGTTGTTGCACCCAAGTCACTACGTTTAGCGCATCCTCTTCAGCACACGGGTAACGACCGGTTGCACCTTATTTCTCTCTGAATTGGTCAACAACCCAACTGTTAGGGCATATAATTGGCATATTTTCTTTTAAATGGCTGGAATAAGGCACAATTATACCATTCAACCATCTAAATTATTTCATGTAACTATCCCATTTCATCCTATTTTGTTCGTACAATCCGACCCACGGTTGTGTCACTTCAGAATTGTAAAGAACGAATTTATTGATTGCTTCATTTTATGCATTCATTGATGAAATCAAACCGACATATAGTACATATGAGATCAAAATATACATTATATCTAAGTTCAACATGAATATTTACTTTGTGTAAGTTTGAAAAATTATAAGTCACTTACTCTTTATCAAGAGCCTTTTTCCATTCATTTGGAGAAGCTCGCCTTCTCTTTTGTGTTCATCCCTTTCATTGTCCCAAATCACCACATGTGATTTGTTTTTTATCTGCTTGATGTACTCACTGGCATAATAAAAAGACTCATACAATATGTACCCCTCTGCCATATACCCCTTGGGTTTTTCCCTTTATCGAACAAAACCTTTCAATTTATTCATGTACCTCTTTAAGAAGAACATCCAACGACAAGAAACCACCCTAACTAATTCAACCTCATCTAATAGGTGGATTAGAAGATGAACCTACAAGTCCATGAAAATCGTCGCCATTTCTTTCTCAAACATACAAACAATATCAACTATCTCTTGACGCCACCGTGGAATGCTAGCCACATGAATCTCCTTTGACATGATCCAACGTAAAAATGAAGATAATTTGGATATGGCACATCCTAGGTCTTGGGGGAAGTCATGTTTCACACACCCACACATGAACAAAGGATAATGACACTACAAAGTTATAAACAGATGCAATATTATACAAAATTAGTTATGTTTTATGATCCCTGCATGGGATAAAATTTATTAATATAATAAATAATAAAATCATGTTTTTGACATTATACGTACTCTTAGAAGATTCAAATTTTCATGCGATTTCAACCCTGACAAATGGTCTTCCACGGTGAAGCAACATTGTAGTGAAGGCCCATGTCAAGATGGCACCCTCACACCCATTATAACTTCCTTTTCCAAAGAAAGATCATATTTTTTAGAAATCCATGGACATCACCTTATTTGAAATACCAATTAGAGGGACCAACCTCTGATCTTGTATTTTATAATATTATTGGCCAATGTTTCTTTTTAGTTTTTGAAGTAATAAGATCTTTCCTAAAATCCAATGTGTCACTTTTTTTTGATGATATGTGCCTCCATAAAGAAGATGAAACATTTTTAAATATATGCATGGGATCTAATAAGTGGGTAATCTTAAGATGCTCCCAATATGGGAGGTTATAAAATATGTATTTCCTTTTCATCCCAATGGAAACTTTCTCAACATAGGTGTCGAATAATTCTGGATCATCGAACATAGGTGTTTGGTCAATTTAGTGTATCCTAAATTGCTGCATTTAATTTGTCAATCCGGGATTCGTAAGCTGATGAAGTGCGGCGCACTATATGTGCAAGATAACCTATTTCATAACTTTTTGTCGTTTTTGGTTTTCTAAGGTGAAATGGAAATTCTAAAATGAAAACAAGTATGGTTATATTTGTTCAAGGAAATGATATCCCCTATAATGATTTACCAACTTGAAACTTAAAAAGGAATTTGAAATTTTCAATGACAAAACTTGAAAGGAAATAAAAATGTACTGCTGAAATGAAAAGATGTTGTTCCCCATTTGAATCAAACATTTCTATGAACTCCTTCTCCTTCTCTCTCTCAGCATGTTCAACATCCAAGACAGTGTCATTTATTCAGTGTTGGTTTCTCTCTGTTTACCAACAAGCGGGTTTACTTTCTCTCTCCAATGTAAGGGTCTTCTTCTAGGAGGAATACCCTGGATCAGTCATACACTGGCTTTCGTAGGTCATTGGACCATCTAGATTTCAGAGAAGGTCCACAACATTTACATCCATAATACCCTTTTGTTACAAGACCTGCGAAATTATTGTATACAATATGCATTGCACGTTAAATAATATAATAATGATCAAAACAATTACAACGAATTAAATAATTAATATGTGAAAGAATATTGTTATGTATATAAAAAATTTAATAAACATGTAATTTACTAGAGAAAACTCCTAAGCCTGGATAATCATGTGTTGTGCAAGCACATATGCCATACAATTTAAAACTCCTCTATGCTGTGATGGGTCTTGATACATAATATACATTTACCCCATCCCATAATTCCTTCAATTCATCTACCAGTAGTTGTAAGAAGACATCCATATTCTTCACTTGTATTATACCAAGGACTATGAGAGCCAACATAAGATGTTTTTTCTTCACCAAAAACCATTGGGGGATATTGTTATTCATCACTGCTATAGTCCAAACATAAAGTTGGTGTTTAGAGGGAATATGGGTTGACACCATCCATGACTATGTTGAGTCGTAGACTTCATACTTCATCCTTGAATTTTTCGGGCCATGTATCCTATATATGCTTTGTGGCTACTAAATCTATTGGGATTCACATAAATCCAAACTCACTTATGTGTGAGGCATTCCATCCATGTAACATAGTATTTCTTTGCAACAAAAGAGAATTTGAATCCTTGGGATTATAGGAATGTGCCTCAATATCTTAAAAGGAGGACCACATGATTTACCCTTCTTTTTTTATTTATCATACCTGTCATGCCCACATTTTGGAAATATCTCTTTGTATGCATATTATACTCTATATAGAATACAATCTTTGGACATGCATGATATGATATGTACTCTACACCCAACATTTTCAACAATTTCTTTACCTCTTCGCAACTACTGGGCAAGACATTATCACTCGAAAGAACCTTATCTTTGAATAACCTGTAGTTGGTCATGGAAAATATTAAATTTACATTAATGCTAATAATTATTAACGTTCACAACCTTTACCATTTGTAATGTTGATTGTGTGACAAGATTTCTCAAAATATAATGGACTTGATGGTCAATTACATCAAAAATTTCTGAGAAACATGCATTCGGCAAGCCAAAATTTTCTTTCAAGTTGTATAGTAACATCCTTGTCCCAAAATGGGTAGAATTTGACTAACCTCCAGGTCCAAAGAGAGGGGTGGTGCAGGAAAATTTAAGGCTTTCGAAAAAGGTAGCAGCAATATGAGCATCAACCCCTAGCTGATCATCATTTTGGAATGCATCTAATAGCATTGTCTCTATGGAATTCACATCCCTTAAGTAATCATCCATACCAACCTCTATTTGATTTCCTCCATTGCTAGCTTGTGAATAACTACTATTGTTGTAGCCATTCCTAATTGGTGAATCTGGACGTAGTGGTAATTGAATAGGTGGTTGATTCAACCATTGTTGGTACCATTCCTCTCCGAGTTTTTCTCTTAATTCAACCTTCTCTCAATTTGAAATTGTCGTGGGGTGCAACAGAAGATGGTAGGTAGGTCGATCATCATTACTAAAATCCTAATAATTTCAAAAATTATATTTGAACATGATTAGTACAAAATTGATGATATCAATTAGTAAGCACGTCAATGCATGATTATATTAGTTTGATGTTGAAATAATTATATTATACCAAACAATTATTATTACCATCATTTTCCCAGGATTGTGGCTAGAAGATGACATGTTACAATTGGTAGGGTGAAGTGGCTATCCATTTTCATATACCAATCGCGCCTTGCAGTATGCTGCTCCTGATAAGAGCTTCCAACGTTTTGGAACTGTTTGAATATTTTGTGCATTTGAACTCAATTCTGAATCTGTATGAACCTGAAAATTTGTATACATTAATTTTATTCATATGATTGACATGGATAAAATAAATAAATTCAATTAGATAATGAAAAAGTAAATAAAATCAGAAATATTTACATCTGGAGATGGATAGGGAGAACTTGGCGATGGACTTTGAGAAATATTATGGAATGAGATAGATTTTGAATCATTTTTCATTTGATATAATTATGAGATTTTCTCCCAGCATTTGAAAAAAATCAACAATAAATTTGGTGTATATATCTAAAAGTAATTTTGGTGCCTTAAAAAGGGACTTATTGGTATTGGTGCTAATGTACTATTAACCGGACCAGTGTTATTTTACTAACACATGCATCGGTGTTGTTAATTAACAAACCCACCGAATATTAGGAAAAAAAGTGCAACTTAATTTTTTTGAAGTGAAAAAAAAGTGGTAAATTGAAAAATCAGCAGCAAATGATTTTCAGAAATCTGATTTCATAAAAAAATCCTTTAAATAGTAAAAGATACTGATTATTTCATTATTTTTGCAAAAAAATTCAGGGAGGGATTTGCAGGAGAGACATGCCTAGAGAAAGATATCACGAGAGCACTATGGAGCAACAAAATACTTTTGAATAACAACACTATTCAGAGAATCATAATTTGAAACATCTAGTGATTCACACAAAAACCCTGTAGTATAGTAAAAATATTAAATTTTACTCTAATTATTGTTTTTTTATAGTTTCTGTTAGAATTAATACATGCATAGTAAAAATTCTAAATTTCACTGTGCATTTTACAAAATAAAATAATTTACAATTTCTATTCATATTTACATTTAATTAAAATTCATAAAATAAAATAAAATAAAAAACATAAAAAAAGAAATCCATTCTTACGTTAAACCCTTTCTTCTTGTTTATGTGACTTCACAATTAGGGCTTTTCATTTTAGATTTATAGGGTTTGTATTACTATATATATAGGCATATGACATCTAACCCACACTACCACTTGAATATTTGGATCCCAATCCCTGTCAGCCCTTGCACAATTTAAAAAAAAATTAATGGTGTGCATTGTTTAAAATAGTGCATAGGTGTGTGATTGTAGTATAGGGCACCGGGCATGTACTAACAAAAAAATTATTTGATAAAAAAAAATATTAATTTATGTTTATATTAATCAGTGCTCCAGTATTAATATAACACACTAGGTCTCCTTCTTGACAAAGAGCATGGTACGGTGTTTTTGTTGTATTGGCGGTGATTTATAAGAACCTACCACACCACGTTTGGTGTGTAAGTTGCGAAAGGCGCACCGTTTTCTTGATTTTGTTTCTTAGCTGAAAAGTATGTGATCTATTTATAAAATATATTAACGAATGGTACATATTTCATATTGATAAAGAAATGGCTGAGAACAGTTCAAATAACAAAAATAATGATAACACATCTAGAAAAGAAAAAAAGGCATGTTCTTCGTAAATTCTTTAAAAAATTAGTATTTTTAAACTATATGTAAGTTTAAATAATATTTATTGTTTCATCTGTATCAGGCAGAGCCACAAAATGACGTAGCTCGATAAGATTATTTATGATATAAGACCAGAAGAGCATAAAATTTTGATGGAAAAACTATAGAAGCATGAATTAGGTGAATGAAAAAATATTATCGATCCAATATGAGTTTCTTTTTTGAATTTTCATTAATAATATACTCAAAATATTTTTTTTTCTAAGTTGTGTTAATCTATTGATATTGAACATAATTTACAATGCGAGACCTTCCTACATGGCTGCTAAATTAGTCAACCTCACAGGAGGTCCTATTCAAAAAAGCCAAAAAACTATAAAAAGGGCTGCCCATAACCTACAAACCAGCCCAAGAGTTGCTGTCATTTATCGAGAAACCAGCAGTCATCAAGGTCTTAGTAGCATAATAGAAACAAAAAAATAATTTTAAGCTTCGAAGGAGGTGACCATCAATGTGTTTGAACCTAAAACTTAACATGACAGAAGGCCAAAAAAAAGGAAAGCAAGACCTAACAAGAAGCTAGTTGTCTATATGTGGAGGAGGATTCTCCTCCACTATGGGACAGTTGTAATCTTTTAGATCTTCAACAGCACTTTTAGAGTACTGGGAGGAACTCTCTGATGCAGAAGAGGAGCTTGAATCCGAGTTGAGCTTTTTCTTCCCACGAGCCGAGTCACTACTGCTATCACCCTCACTGCTGGAGCTAGTCATGCCTGGATTGACTGGGAGCGCCAATGATTTCCTTGTGTCCTGATGATGCTGGACTGGAATGGTAGATTTCCAGTATTTTCTAGAGCCTGAAGCTTCACCAACTTGAGGTTCTTCATGGAAAGAGACTGAGATGGTAGTAGTAATGCATGGCTTGGCCAGGTCACTGCAAAAATGAAATTGGCCAATGTTGTTGTCTGAAGGAGGTCAGCTGCCAAAATTATGGATGGCAGGCATGAACCCCTACCACCCTTCCCTTTGCTTCCACCACCTCTTCTGCAACGAAGCCCATGCCTGCGCGACATTGTGGTGCAGGAATCAACGCTAGTTAATAGGGAGTAATAACTAGGGAAGATGGAGGGGGATGGGGAAGAGCGAAATGAATTCAGAGAGCAAGGTGCACATAGAAGCGAAGGAGGGCCATGAGAACTAGTTGATGGAGGAGACAAATTCTGTAGAGGGTCAGACGAGTGCAGAGAGGACGAAGGGGCTGGTGGAGACGTGGAATACGTAACAGAGGCCAAAAGACAATCAGCTGGAGGCCGAGGAGCTCGGGCAACCTGAAAAGCAAGTTGAAAACCCAAATGGAGAAGCCAAATGCTCATAAGGCGAGTAGATAGAGCGAGAGAGGGTTGAACATAAGGGCACATCGCCATGGAAAAGCACATGAAGGCAGAGAAATAACTCCAAGGAAATTGAGACATGAATGCTGAGTCCAGCTTCCTCCGGGAATTTATGGCGCCTTCACTGTGAATGATGGATGGCATGTGGCTTGGCCAGGTGTTGGTCGCCAGGTTGGACACCGCCCCATTCCATTTACCCACTCGCATCTGGGATATAATAATCCTTGTGCACCAAATGAGTGCAATCATGTATGAGTGTAACATCATTTGTGTTGCTGAGAGAGCTTTTATAAAGACAGAAGGACTGAGTCACTCCCTTATTTTCTAGGCAATCGGCTACCTTGTTGGCTGTTCTACAGATGTTCTTGAAGGAGATGGCATGCTGAGTTTTGAGCCACTTTTCAATGATTTCTAGCCTTTTTAGAAGTCTCCAACTAGTGGCCACCTTGGAGGCAGGGGTACCTAGTTGAAGACGAGAAGAGGCATCCATAAGAATTTGGGAGTCTCCTTCTGCTTCCAAGGGGAAGTAGTTTGCCTCTTTAGATAATAGTATCCCTTGCCATAGACCTTTGATTTCTGTCGAGTTGTTGGAGTATCTTCCAATGGTGCCATAGTAGATCTAAATAATGTTTCCATCTGAATCTCTGAAAATGCCTCCAAAGCCTGCGAGACCTGGGTTACCTTTGGAGGCACCGTCAAAGTTCAACTTGAAAGTCCTGCTGCTGGGAGGGGACCAGACATGAGGGGAGTCAAGATGTAAGGAAGGAGAAGTGGTGGGAGAAGGAGGAGGGGATATAGAGAGGTTCCAATTGTTGCATATACTTTTTTCTGTGGTGGAGGACGGGAAGTCAGAGTCCTGCCAGGGATGGAGAGAAATGGTTTCTTGAAGTTTACTGCAAAGGCTAGTCCAGAGTATGTCCACAGGGGTACTTTGATCCTTGAAAATTCTCTTATCTCTTTCCTTCTAGATGGTCTAGGGAATGAAACCTGGGAGAAGAGATGAGAGAGTATTGAGAAGGCTGCTCTAGAAAGGGGAAAAAGGCCAATGCCAAATGGTGTTAATGATGTCCCCTTTGATTCTTCCAGTCCTTCTACAACATTTTGCTTCTTTTTCCCATAATTGGTTTGCAATTGATCAAGTATTTAACAGATGAGAGATGTCCTCCCCATTATTGGCATAGTTGGGGCACTGGGAGGGCCCAATGAAGCCACGTTTGAGGAGATTTTCCCATGTGAGGAGCCGCCTCTTGCTAAGAAGCCAGAGAAAAGTGGAGATTTTGGGCCAAATACCCAGCTGCCATACTTGATTCCATAAGTGATCCTTTTGGACAATAGTAGAATGGAAAAG
Organism: Pinus albicaulis; assembly: GCA_034641835.2. NCBI lineage: Eukaryota > Viridiplantae > Streptophyta > Pinopsida > Pinales > Pinaceae > Pinus > Pinus albicaulis. Next base: position 617,822,910 of record CM076579.1, read on the forward strand.
CAGCTGATAGGCTTCTTTCGTGGTGAAGGTTCCTTGTGGTGTATATCCCCAAATAATCTTATCCTCTTGGTTTTCAACTCTCATTCACCGATGACTGAGTTCAGAATCAAGCTCCTCATAAGTTTCATTTTGCCAATTGACCGGCCATTGAGCTGCAAGAGTCCATTATCTGTAACCCTACCTAGAATGTGGTTGCCAGAAGCAATTGATTAGATGATTTTCTGAGTTGTGAAGGGCTTCTTGCAACCTTGGTTTGTTAAAAGGGTGGCCAGTTTTGGAATTTTCTACCAAGAGTCACCCAAAATCGTGCCAGATTACTTGAATTTATTTCCCATAAACTATGAGCTTGTATGAAGGTGCTGTGCTGTTTTGCCGAATTCCAAATAAGGGAGCCCGCAATCTCGGGGGTAAATCTGATTAGATATGCCCTCGGTCTGTTGTTTGCATATTTGGCTATCCACAGCCTAGCCAAAGGTGTGTGGGGCTTTGAAATCCATTTCCACCATATATGGGCGCCCATCGTGGAGTTGTTGTGCTAAGGGTCACGCATGCCTAGAATACCTTTTGTTTTCGGTACACAGACCTCGGTCCAATTGAATAATGCCCATTTTCTATTCAATACTGAAGAACCACAGAAGAAATTGCATTAGAGGTTCCTGATCTACTTGAGGACCCATCTGGGGGCAACTAGGAAAGAAAAGAGATAGAGCGGCATTGACTGGAGCACTGATTTGATGATAATTAGTCTGCTGGCCATATTAAGATATTTGTAGGTCCAAGATGAGAGACGAGCTTTGATCTTATCCAGGAGTTCTTTCCACGAGGATTTTTTGAGTGCAGATTCTATGAGAGGTGCTCCTTGATATTTCGAGGGGAGCGTGGCAATGGAGAAACCAAGTAGCCTGGCTATGTTATGTTGGGTCTCAGCAGGAGTATTGAATAAGAAGATGTGTGATTTTCCAATAATAATGGTGGTGCCAGAGGCTTCAGAAAAGGTATCTAGAAGAGATTTAAAGGAGTTAGCTTCTTAGATTGAGGGATGGACAAATAGCATGTTTTCATCAACAAATTGTTGATGGGTGATAGTTTTATTGCCATGAAGAGATAGACCTCGGAGGGCATTAGAGGAGGTTGCATGATGAATGAGTTGCCCAAGTCCTGCTGCCATGAGAAAAAATAGGAAAGGGGATAAAGGATATCCCTATATAATGCCACGAGAGGAGGAGAAGGGCGCTGAGGGATTGCCATTGTGCAAGATGGAAAAAATAGGGGTGGGGACAAGATTCATGATCCAATGTGTCCAGGTGGGGCTAAAGCCAAATGCAAGAAGCATTTGCTTGATATACTTCCAGCTAACTTTTTCAAATGCTTTGGAAAGATTGATTTTTAGAAGCATACATGCCTTTCGAATTTGTTTTAATGAATGGATGACCTCATGATTGAGGATGATGCCATCGAGAATTTTCCGCCCTTCTACATAACCAGTCTGTTCCGGGGAGATCAGCAGAGGAAGTAGGAGTTTGAGTCTATTAGAAATGACTTTCGAGATAATTTTGTAGATGAAATTTCACAGCGCAATGGGCCTATACTTATCCGGAGTGTTGGAATTTTCCTCCTTTGGAATGAGAGCCAAGAATGTGGAGTTGAGTGAAGGGAGAATCCAGTGGAGCTGCTAGGATTCTTTTACCGGTTCCCAAACTTCCTGTTTAATTTTCTCCCAAAAGTTGTGAAAGAAATTGGTTATAAATCCATTAGGGCTAGGGGCTTTTCCATCTTTGAGTTGGGCCATATCTTGCTCCACCTCTTGGAGAGAAAGTGATTTGAGTAGCATGATATTGTGCTCTTCCGTGATGAGTTTTGGGATGTGTTGTGTGATTGACTCAGTTGCTTGTCGGCGGTTCTTGTTTGGCTGGTGGAGAATATTTTGATATTATTTTTCTATATCTTCTGTATTCTCCATTCGTTCCCCTTAGCCATTTTCAAGGAAGGCAATATTGTTGTGCATCTTTTTTTGAATAGTTGAACGATGGAAAAACTTAGTATTTTGTTCCCCTTCCTTAAGCCATCGAATCCGCGATTTTTGGTACCAGAGGATTTCTTCTTGCTACCTTCTCTCTTATAATTTAGTTTGGAGCTCTCTTTCCAGAGCAACATAGGTTTTTGTTCTGCCTTCAAGGATGATGCGTTGTTGGAGTTCCCTCATTTGCAGGTTGAGTTCTTTTTGTTGAGAAAATATGTTGCCAAAACTATTTTGATTCCATTTTTTGAGATGGTATTTGAGGAATTTAAGCTTATGTTGAAACTAATACATTTTATAACCTTCAGGGGGCATGAAGCTATGCCAGCAAGTGATGACCATCTCTTTAAAATATGGATGATTGAACCAGAAAGATTCAAATCGAAAAGGCATTTTATTGGGTTGACCAGGGCGAGACCATTACAGGAGAATGGGCCAATGATCTGAGCCACTTAAAGGTAGTATTGAGGTGTGAAGATCCCCTCCTAAGTGTATTGCATTATCATAGATCAGAAATTGATCTAACCTGGAAGCGATTTGATGAGTACCACTCCTTTTGTTTGTCCAAGTATGTGTGCCATTGGAGGCGAGAAGATCTATTAACCAGTTGTTCTATATGAAATATTTGAAGCTTGTGCTATCCTACTCCAGCTTGAGTCTACCTCCCTTTTTTCCTTCAGATTCGTGATTATATTGAATTCACCCCCACAGATCCAGAGAGGGTGACGTCTAGTGGAGTTAAGGAGAGTAATGGTAGATAGAAGTTCGATTTTATTCTGAGTTTCCTATGGGAAGTAGACATTGGTAAGATGTCCATAGGAGTTGGTACCTATCAAGTGAAAAGATGCCTGGATAAAATTATGCGAAGCATGGAAATCAGAAAATGTGATTATTTGAGGCTGCCAGATGATGGGAAGCCCTCCAGAAGCACCAGAGGCATCAATTTTTATAGATCTGCATCCCACCCAAGATTTTCTAATAATAGAATCCAAAGCACTGTTGTTGCATTTTGTCTCTTGTAGGAAAAATAAAGAAGGCTTGTATTGCTGAATCATATTTTTTATCATGAGATGTTTAGAGGGGTTGTTTAGCCCTCATACATTCCATGAGATGAGCTTCATGAGGAACCTTGGAGGAGTGGCCGATAGAACTTAGTCAGCTTGGGGTATCTACCAGATTCCACAAGCATTTCCCCTATGATGATTGTTCTTTGCAGATATGACTTGCGCCCTCTTTTTTTTTACTCTTTGATGATCGTTTCACCATCCTAATGGCTGTTAGCTTGGATACCTAAATATTTACTTTGTTGTGCTTTAAATAAAGTGACCTCCAAACTTTCGATCTGGCTGCATGAAATCTTATCATAGGCCTTTTGACGACAGGCTTGCTCTAGGCCCAGTATGTCCAGATCTCCTAGGTCGATACTTTCAGGTTCTTCTTCCATATGTGTGGGCATGTTTTTATCTTTGGTGAAGTTGACAAGTTGATAGTGCGAGGCTAAGGGGGTATTGCTATCAATCTCCATCTGAGAATCTCTTAGAACAATGTCTTTCTCCATATTGGACTAAGGTGTGGAAGCAGGAGAATCAGTGTCAGAGGGCTGCAAGGAGGTGTTGATATGAGAAGAAATATTTGGGTCAGGTTTGTCCAACTTTGGCATGTCTACTAGCTTTTGCGAGGGGCTATCTTTAGAAGGAGTTTGGGTAGAAAGGATCTCAAAACTATTGCTGGTAGAGGGGACATTAGGAGGAGGGGGATTCGTAGTAGATTTTTTGGCATGCCTTTTATGGCTGGAGACCTTGGTGAACCCTTCAGCATCTGGGCCTTTAGTTGAGTTGTCAGGTTTGGGTGGGATGTTCAAAGGAAAATCTCTGAATAAGTGTCCATGCTTATGATATTTTCGACAACGGAAGGGAACATGCTCATAATCAATGGTTTGTACCCATTCAAAGTCATCATGGAAGAGGCTTACTGAGTCCGTGAGTGCCTTGGCTAGGTGCATGTATACACAGGTCCATGCATAGGAGGTGTATCTTTTAAGCTTGGTTTCTTCTGCAATATTGATGAAATCTCCCAGACCATTGCCGATGTCTTTGAGGGTTTCTTTGTCCCAGTATTTCAGTGGTAGGGAATACATGCAGATCTAGATAGGTGTCCAGTTTAAGTCTTCCTTATCCGGATTAAATCTTTTGATTGAGTTATGAAGGTAGAGACCAGTTGAGTTTAAAAAAACAGACCTTCATCAAAGATGCGATTTCGATCCTCAAGACAGTTGAAAATCACTGTGTAAAATCCTTTTGGCCCAAGTTTCAATGTCAAATGACCTTTGGGCTTCCATTTAGAGGCTATCCAACCCTAAAGTGCCTTTTCCGTCGGCCAGAGGCCTATGAACATGCCAATAAGGGCATGATCCTTCATGTACTGTATGTGCCCATTGATTATATGACCTGGAAGGTCTATTTTGACTCTGTCTGCTATGATAGGGATGCAGGTAGCTAAAGAGGCCTTTGGCTAGGTCTCTGTGGCTTTCTGACTATCCTTTGGGTCGTTAGGCACCAGATTTGTTCCTGCGTTAGTGCCTGCGGTGTCAGAGATAGGGGTTTGAACATTTTGATCAGGGGCGTTAGAGGGCGTAATGATAGGAGGGGGGAGGATCCCACCCCTCCGTGGGGAACTTCCATTTACAGGAAACAGTGGCAGGATTCTACGACATACAACAGTAGTCTCACGGGTCTGTGAATAGGCCGACGGAGTGCATACGATCCCATTGCTTTAACCCTAATCAGCGCAGTTGCAGAGCTCATCCGTCACATCTTTTTTTGTGCCACACTTACTTAAAGATATTAGATAACATGTTTCAAACAATATATTAATTAAGATATGTTTAATGTTCTACAGGGACCAACAACGAAGAAAAGGAATGTTCTAAGAAAAGGAAAAAATAGAACATGCAAATGAAAATAAATTTCTCCTTAGCTCATCTAGAGTGGTGTTGGAGATTAACGAAAGGGAGGGAAACTTTTACAAAAAATTGAGGGATCTAGTGGAACGAATGTATAGACGTTCTTTCCACTTACAATACAAAAATAAATCCAATGATTCCAAGAACCAAATTTTATTTAAACTAAAGGATTAGTTTCCATAGAATTATTCAATGAGACATGTCAGAATTTTAATAGCAAAAATGTACAACAACAAAAAAAAGGATTGAAAAATTAATATTCCTTTAAATTTTTTTCTAGAATTACATGTCTATATTACTACAAAACAATCATTTACAAATATCACTTTTTTATATTTACTTTTCGTATATCAATATAAAAATTAAACAGGTTATTGTCATGTTACATTTTCAAGAAGATTTTGAAAATCTCAAAGGATGAACGAGCTGATATCAAAAATATGCTAGTAGGAATGTCCAAAAATGTGTACAAGGAGATGGTCAAATAAATGGACATAATTGCATCGCACGAGGAGCCATCTCAACAACAACATGCTTCAAATGTAATATGTAATCATTGAATTTTTCGATTAGGTACAATAAATAAACAATTTAGCATTAAATATTAATTTTCAAGTATTTTCTTGCAGAAAAAAAAATGGAACCCATTCAACACATAAAACAGGATGACAAGGAAGAAAAGGATTGATATATATGTTTGTGAGTAATTTTTACTTCCTTATAACAACTTAACTAGATTTCATAATTTTATATTTTAAGCTGTTTTACAACAATCATCATTGAATTTATTCAAATAGGTGCTAACATGTACAAAGAAGAACCATTAGAGGAATTGATTGACATTGGGTTAAATATGGGATGTCAGTATGAAATTAATTGTGGAATTTGTAAGCATCTACCTTGTTTTACTTAGCTTCATCTATAATTAATAGAAAAAAAAATCTTTTATATTAAATCTATGTTTTGTTATGGGGCACAAAACTTTCAGGAAACACAGTATGAAATTGTTGAATTATGACATGAAATTTGGTTTTGAAAGAATGTGTATAGTTTACGAGTCAATTTTTTCTATGGTACATTTATTTTCGATTTACATTGATGTATATTATTTAATATTGCAATTTTCATTATTCTCACCAATGTATATACACTCATTACATTTTATTTTTATGTTTGTAGATGGAACTTGAAGAATAAGAAAACAATCAACACAATGAACAAAACATTCCTCCAAATAACCCATCATGGAAGTAGCTTAAGCAGTGATAGCACTTCCAACGAAGAATGATGATCAATATGTTTGGATATCAAAGTAAGGTGTTGTATTTCTTGAAATATTTGTCTGTAAAATCAGACATTTTGTTTAATGTAATGGACATAGTGTCCCAATTGAAAGACAAAGGGATACCAATAATTGTCCCATTTTGTACGACAAAAAGTGTATTATTCATATATATAATAAAACACATTTTAATTTATTCTATTGTGTTTTCCATTGTAGCTGTGAAATGTTACACCATTGTTTAAAAATATGGATGATTAAATATTATAATGAAGAGATGCAAAATATGATGATATGATATAAAAAATTCATCCAAACATCAAATTCAAATGCACTAATAAAAATTTAATTGATATGAATACTGTTATAAGATATGTGTCTACTTATCATGAATAATGAATTTTTAAAAATCAAAATAATTTCACTATCATAGTTTGATGTTTCTAAAAAATAGAAAATGAACATCGGTGTATGTTAGTTACTGCGCACCTATGCGTTTGTATGATACTATGCACCAATGTGTTTCTACGACCTATGGGCACCGCACAAAATACTAATACCAATTAGAAATCCTGGTGTGCTTTATCGATGACTACCGCCCGGGTGGGCGGATAGGCATTGCATGCATTGGTATGTTTTGCCTTTAATGTGCGAGTGCATTTTTATAACTTAACAACCTAGTGCATCTTAACACCTAAACGACCTAGTGCCTTTTTACACCATAAAGGCACCGGTGCATGCACCTTCTATCGGCCCAGTGCATCTTTATGGGTGACACGCATCGGGATGTTGCTAAATACCCCGAGGCTTCCAAAATTTGTTTCCATCTCGGTGCTCGGTGCATTTACAGTAACGGTGTGTACTAGGCAAGATGCATCAGTGCATTCACACATGATGTGTGCATCGATGTGAAAAACATCTGTAAAAACCTTTGACCGCTTAGCTTTTTTTAGTTGTGTTGAATTCCTGTTAGAAGCTCTATCAAAATCTCTGTTACCAAAAATGGATGTTGTAGAAATTTTTTTTTGACAATTTTGGCCAATTTTATAATACTAAAAACCTCCTTTATAACCTCTACTAGAGGGTCTTTTCCTTGTAGTGATTTTATATACTCCAATTTTGGGTTTAAGACCCACCACATTCCAAATATTAATATGAGTAAGTTTTATGGCAAGGATCTAGTAGCATCGATACAACATATGGTTAAATATTTTGATCTCCATAATGTGAAACACACATAAAAGGTATGCATTTCATATTTATATTTAGAACCCAATCAGTTTATATGGTATCAATGGATTTGTTCTCATAAATAACTTGTCACTTGGTCAATTGTTATGGAGGAAATGATAACACATTATGAGGATACAAATAGAAACAACTTCTTTGGTCAATTGATAAATCTAAAAAAAAACAATTCAATGACAAAGCACATTGAGGAATTCCAAAAATTGAATATAAGGATAAATAGTATTCCAAAGAGGCATAATATTGATTTCTTCATAGGGACATTAAAGGATAACATCCAACACGAGATTCGTATTTTGGAACATGATTCATTGGAGAAGGAATTTAGGGTGACAAGGAAGTCTACCACTCAAAAATATAAATATGGAAGTGTTGCTACTCCTAGCCTTCTGCGAACTACAAAGTTGACACCAAAAAATTAGAGGAAAAAAGAGCAAAAGGGATTTATCACAGTTGTTATAGAAAATACACTAAATGTCATAAGTGTGTGAGAAGAAATTATTTTACATAGATTATGAAGAGGAGGAATAAAAGGAACAAGAAACATCAAAAGATGAGGATTTACACAAGGAACCAACCTAGAGAAAGATGAAATTAATCCAAACATATATTGTAATGTATTAGTAGGAATTACCACTCCTCAAATTCTCAAGGTAGAAGGATATATCAAGAAGGAAAAGGTAATAGTGTCGATTGAGTCGGGTAGTACTAATAATTTTATTCATTGTAAGATATCCGAGGAATTGAATTGCTTTGTATATCTAGCACTAGAGTGTCAAGTGATGGATAAAAATTGAGGAACTATAAATTTCTTTGGGAAGTTCCATAATATCAAGATAACCATGGGGGAATATGTATTTAATACTCCAATTCTTTCCATTCAATGGGTGGTTCTAATGTTTTACTAGGAGTCTAATGATTACAATCTTTGGGGATGATAGCTTTTAATTTTAAAGAACTTTTCTTGATTTTTTTTGGGGAAGGAAATGAACTTGAATTAAGTGGTATCAAAGGGAAAACAAGAAAGTTAATCAACTCTAATGGCATGAAAAATATTTTGAAGAAATAAAAATGGGGCATAATTTCACAATTATGCTCACAAGAGGTTCAAACATCGAAATCATCTATTTCTACATATCTCCAAAAAGTATTAGATAATCATTCCAAGGTATTTGAGAGTATCAAAGGCCTCTCACCTACTTGTGATCATGATCATGCTATTCATTAAATTCTAGAAATTTTTCCTCCAAACTTCAGTCCATACAGATATCTCTATTCTAAAAAGAGTGAAATTGAACATATGGTTGCAAAAATGCTAAAGGTCAGTATAGTTCAACCTAACCAAAGTTCTTTCTCTAGTCTAGTAGTATTGGTGCACCATAAGGATGGATCATGGTGTATGTGTTTGGATTATAGGGAGCTCAACTATTAAAGATAAATTTCCCATTCCTGTCATTGATGAATTTTTGGATTAATTACACGGATAAATTTACTTCACCAAGTTCGATCATCTCTCAAGATATCATCAAATTAGAATGAAGATTAATGACATTTTGAAAACAACATTGAAAACTCATGAGGGTCATTATGAATTTTTTTTCCATGACTTTTGGCCTTACTAATGCACCTTCCACATTTCATGGTTTGATGAATTCCATGTTAAAACCCTTCTTTAGAATATTTTTGTTAGTATATTTTGATGATATTCTAATCTCCAACAATTCTTGGAAGGATCATGTTCAACATGTTGACAGGGTGCTCAAACTATTGGAGGAAAAAAAGTTATAGGCAAAAACATCCAAATGTTTCTTTGGAGTATAGGAGGTGGAATATTTGGGTCATATTGTATGTCATGAGGGTTTTAGGGTAGACCTTAATAAAATTAAATCCATTAAGGAATGGAAAAACCCCACAATCATAAAGCATATTCGAATATTTCTCGGGTTGACAGGGTATTATCACAAGTTTGTTAAGAATTATGGAGAATAGCAACACCTCTAACAACATTACTAAAGAAAGATGAATTTTCTTATATGTCAGAAGCAACTAAGGCCTTTGAACATATTAAAAAGGAAATGTGCCAAGCATTAGTATTAGCTACGTCGGACTTCAAAAAATCATTTATTGTGGAATGTGATGCCTTAGGAAATGGAATTGGTGCTTTTTAATGCAATAAGGAAGATCCATTGATTTTGAAAGTTGTCCAATCAAAGGAAATTATTTACACAAACCTATTTATGAGAAGGAAATGTTGGAAATACTACATGCACTAAAGCAATGACGACCTTACCTATTGGGAAAAAACTTCAAGGTAAAAGCATATCATAATAGTCTTAAATAATTATTGGAACAAACATTAGCTTTGAAAGAGTAGCAAAATTGGGTCACAAAGATGTTGGGTTATGAATTGTAAATCATCTACAAAAATGGAAGCAAAATGTTGTTGCAGATGAATTCTCAAGAAAGGATGAGGATGTGGAAGAATTTCTTTGTGTCATTTATATTATCCCACTTGATTGGATAAAAAAAGCAAGGGATGAATGGAATAATGGCAAAGAGGTCTGGACACTCATTCAAAAGTTGCAGCAAGATCTTAGTACATCTGATACATTTAGCTGGAAAAATGATTCATTATGTTACAATTATCGCTTATATATTTGTAAGAACGTTAGGTCCCTATATTACTAGTGTAGTCCCTTATTTTTGTTAGTGTAGCCCCCTTATTGTTATTTTTGTACACCTATAACCCCAATATTGTTATTATTGTGCCCTTACATTATTATTGTTAGCTCGACTAGGATTATATTATCATCAAAGAATTGTTCGTTTATGTAATGTAAAGGAGGTTTCCCCCTAAAAGTAGCTTATTTCTAAGGCATTGATCTCTCTTTTCTTCTATTTTTGGAGCTAGTTTCATAACATTTGGTATCAGAGCTTTGGATTCTAGGTTTTCACTGCTTCAAACAGACCATCACGGAATTTTCTCCGTAAATTACTTTCTATGAAGTTTTAGAAGCTGAAATTGTTACAAATCGAAGCCTAAATCCTTTGGAACATCGTGTAAAATTTCAGATCTTGGTTCACAATATTTTCGGATATATGATCTGTGGAATTTAGGGTTTTTTCAGGCTCCCAAATTTCACCTAAACAGGTGATTGTGACATTTGCGCTACAATTTTTTTTTATATGAAGTTTCAGAAGCTAAAAGTGTCACAAAGTGAAGCTGGAATCCTAAGGAATGTCATGTAAAAATTTCAGATCTTGGTTCACAATAGTTTCAGAGATATGATCTCTGGATGTTAGGGTTTTTTTCAGGCTCGCAAATTTCCTCTCAAAGAGGTGAACGTGGGAAAACCATCATAACTCTCTCTCCGAGCATCAGATTGGAATTCTGAAAAAAAGTGGTCTGAAATAAACAAAATTTAGTTTCCTTTGTATCAATTTGAGAGCCGAAGGAGGAAAAAGTGTCACGTGGAACAGTATACAAGTTTTCTCTACTGAACCAGTCCATAATTAAGCCATTGTGGAAGATTGAGCATAACGTTGCCTTAAAGAATCCAAATTAGGTCAGACCTGTGGCGTTTGAAAGAAGACTTAGAGGACTACTACAAGACTGAATTTTAGATATTAAAGATCCTAAATCATAGAGATAATTTAGTTTCAATATCGAGCTCCTCAAAAGCAAGAAAAAGTTGTGTATTTTTTTTTCAAATTGCATAAGTCGTGTTTGAAAAATCAGTTTGAAGTGATTCCAAGGGAATATTGAAGCATAGATATCAGTATTTGGTTCTAAAATTCCATGTAAAAATAATCCAACACCCAGTAAGCCTTAGAAGGCTCTAATATGACTCATGAAGAGGAAGAAGCATAGCATGACATATCAAAATTACAAGAGCAAGTGCACCAAATTTCTCTCTCAAAGAGAGCAAGAAAAAATGAAATGGATGTTTTGAAGAAAGGCATGGAAGCTAATATGGATGGTTTGAAGAATGGTGTTGAAGCTAATATTGATGTTTTGAAGAAAGGCGTGGAAGCTAAGATTGATGGTTTGAAGAATGGCATGGAAGCTGGCATGGAAGCTAAGATGGATGAAATGGAAGCTAAGATCGATGAAAAAATGAAAGACAACATGGAAGACATGAAGAATGATCTAAAATAAGACATGGAAGGTTTGATGAGAAGGTTGATACAAGAAATGATTCCTAATGGTGGAAAGATAGTAGAGGAAACTCATTGTTGGGTACCAAATCTATATACCTTTCTCTCCCATTTTAGCCTACCTTTCTATCTCTTTACATCATTAATTTTTCTAAAACACATGAGGTAAACCCCTTTCTACTATCTTACATGGAATATTTGATTAATCAAGTAATAGTCATGGAGGTTTTACCTTTGCAAGTATTAACTCTGTTATTTTCATAGATTTGGTAGAAGTAAAGGGATTACGGTTGCAAGCCACAGACCAACCCCTAATTCTCAGCACTATCTCAACCTGCTGCAACAACACAACAGATCCCATCTTATTCCAACTCTATTTCAAGATTTGTGTGATTTCCTTTTGGTAACTAGTTTTCTGTTGTAACAAATGTATAATTGTAGATATTTAATTGTTAGTGGAAGGATACGATTTTCAGAACATTTATATAAACAGGGCCTTAGGGCTATGAATCGAGGTTAAGAAGAAAAGGAAAGATATTGTAACAGAAGCGTGTTCAATTAATTGAATGCATGGTGTTTTGCTGTTCCATTTGTGAGCTGTGAGTTTTTCACAGCCCTGATCAGAGAGTTGGGCCCACTCTTCTGATCAGGTGCTACATTATTTTCCCTTTTTCGATTTCATATTTTTCTTTATTATTGCAACTGTTGTTTCGGTATAATTATGTAATTGTTGTAAATGCATTTTTAATTCTGCAATCCATATTTAATTTTTGTTGCAGTAGTTTTCTTGCTTTCACTGATTAAGCCTGTGATTCAATAGCATATTATGTTATTTCTCTTGCATATATTGTGCATGTGTCTTTAAATAACTAACGCGCCTGGATTGATAATTAATGTGGAAAAAGGGTTTGAATATTTGTTCACATCTGGACACCAACATTTTAGTGCCGTTATTGGGGAAGGCTAACAAGGTGCAAGAACATGATCTGCAATTGATCTCTCGTCTTGGGGAGGTAATTTATTTCCATGCTCCATATCCTGAGTGCAGTGTTCTATTGTTTTCTCGGTTTTCATTTTTTTTATTTTAGAACTAATCTCTCGTCTTAGGGAGGGTATTTGTTTTCTTTGTTTTCCTGCTCCAAGTCCTGAGCATAGTACTCTGTTTTCTTGGTTTTTTTATTGTTTTTTTAGAACTAATATCTCATCTTGGGGAGGGTATTTGTTACCCTTCTCCAATCCTGAGCGTAGTACTCTATTTTATTTGTTTTTCCATTGTTTTTTTTTAAGAAATAACCTCTCGTCTTAGGTAGGGAATCCATTACCTTGCTCTGAGTCCAAAGCATAGTATTCAACTTTTCTATTCTTTTTTCCTGAAAGGGCCAACTTCTCGTCCTAGGGAGGGTATTTGATCACCCTACTTTAGGTCCTAAACTTTGATTTTCTTTTAGTTTATTTGATTTTATGTTTCAACCTATTCTCTCATCCCAGAGAAGAAACTATCCGTCCTGCTCTGAGTCCTGAGCACTTCCATTATTTTAATGAATTATTCCCAACAATTGTATGAAAAAATATCTGAATAAGAGGGGTAGAGGAAGACCCCCAAATAAAGGAAGGTATCTGGGAATGAATACATATATCCAAGAGATCATCGCAAAAGCTAAATCTGAAGCATCTTCTCGTGCTGCTATCTGGGTAAGGGTGCAGACGAAGTCAGAAGGGCAGTCGTTTAAGCAGCCAGTGCCATCCACAGTACCCCAGTAAATCCTTTTGGCAATGGAAGGAGGAATAAATCAAGTATCAGTGGAGGATATATCCCTTATGTCAGCAGAAGGGGAAGAAATAGCAAGCATAGGGTCATAAGAATTGAGCATTCCAATGGGGAAGAAGAACATCTGAAAGGGTTTTCGTCACCATGAGACCATGGGAGTGTTGCGAAGCTTCTTGCAGTTGAATTAAGCAATTCTGATTTGGAAAGAGAGTTCTTGAAGGATTTTGCATCACCACGAGACCAACAGAGTGTTGTGAAACTTCCTATAGTCAAATCACCCCAAGTACTTGTCGCAGACCCAATTGAAATCTCGGTTGACTATTGGAGGATATTTATGGCACTACAAGTTCTTCTATTGATTTTCCAATTGGAAACATTATAGGTGATGCACTGATGAAGCCCATTCCTTTAACGACTCTGCTTAATTTTCATGGGCTTTCTTCTGAAGACCCTGATACATTCCTCTTCGAATTTGACATTGTATGTCGAGGATATGGTTTTTTCTTGATGCTCAGAATCTAAAAATATTTCCTGCTACCTTAAAAGGGATAGCCCTGCGATGGTTCATGGGTTTAGGAGGAAAGTCTATTTCCTTAAGGAATGTGATGAAGGAAGTATTTTTGAAGAAATACCAGGATTACTGTAAATCTCGTGACATCAAGGAGGAGATTTTTAAGTTTGTACAAAAAGAGGATGAGAATATGGAAGATTCTGTGGAACGATTCAAATATATATTGCAGAGATTGGGCCGTAGTGACCTGGATAAAGATATTCTAAAGATCCTCCTTCTCTGAGCACTTAGGGAAGATTCCCTGCAAATTTTTAACATAGTAGGAAAGGAGGACATTTTGAAAGAAGACTTTGACACTATCTGTGATTTGTGCATTTAGTGTTCACGAGGGGATGCAAGGAGTGGACAAGGAATTCGGTCATTAAACACTTCTGGTGGAGGGTGACAAAGGTAGAAATCATAAACCTACTGGATAACCTAAGGACTGATATCCTAAGAACATTATCGACCCAGATGGAAACTCTGCAAGAAAAACAAAAACAAATAGAGTTGGAGAATACTATAGCTATATTTTTCCCATAGTGAAAAAAGAAGCATCCTTTGAAAGAATGCCCATTAAACACAGTGGAAGCCTGTGCAATTTGTGAACAGACTCATGTGACCAGCTCGTGCCCTTCCTTACCAAGACTAAAGGAAGTTTTTCAAGGGGCAAGTGAAGAGAATGCGGTAGATCAACTATACTTCATGGGGGCGAAAAAGCCATGGCAACCTCGACCACTAGCTATGAATATAGGTATGCCTCAGTGTAGGTTTTAACCCTAAACAAAAATTATCTACACACGAATCTTATAATAGAAAATAAACAATAGCGAGAGCATAAAACATAAAACAGATAAACACGGAGATTTTCCCTTGGATCCCAAATCAGGACGACCATATTGATTTTTCATTATATTCCTTTTAGTGTTACAACACATATATATACATGTTGAAGCATACATAAACCCCAATCCATTAACCCTAGATTAGAACATAACCATAGTTCCCTTGACTGGATCTACAAAAATAGTAGGGGCCGAAAACCATCGTAGCCCAAAACCATGTGCAAAACCAAGCACAAAACCATGGGTGCAGACTACCCACCAGAAATTAAGGACCAAAAATTTTAGCCGGGGCGCTGCTTCGGACCCCGACAGGGGGGGCTATTTCCCCCCCGCACATGCTTAGTCATGGAAAGAATATAACACATACCCAACATTCTCCCACTTGTTGTTTTCTTTCCGCAGGGGGCCACAAGAGAGCTTAGTCATTGGCCCAATTCTTCAACACCCATTGTTTCTCTACACCAAGAGAACTTTTGAGTGCTCACAGACTTTGTTAATGCATTTGCAACATTCTTCAAAGTGTCCACCTTTACCAGCAACACCCTTTTAGCCTCAACCATATCTCTAAAAAAGTGATATTGAACATCAATGTGCTTTGTCTTGGAATGATAAGCAGGGTTCTTAGCCAAGAAAATTGCACTTTGGCTATCACAGTCTATCCTTATAGCTTGTTGTACCAACCCCATACTTGAACACAATCTCTGCAACCAAATTAATTCTTTGCTTGCATGAGTGGCTGCTATGTATTCTGCCTCTGTAGTTGAAAGAGCCACTACAGACTGTCTTTTACTCATCCAACTGACTGCGCCTCCAAATAGGCTAAACGCATACCCACTTGTAGATCTTCTTTGGTCCAGATCTCCAGCTCAGTCTGCATCAACAAAACCACGAATGTCCAACATTCTTTCCAATCCCGGTCTTCCCTGGTAGCACAAGCCATAATCACTAGTGCCACGTAAATATCTGAAAACCCGCTTCACTGATGTCCAATGCTCCTTCCCTGGGTTTGACATAAACCTGCTCAATACTCCCACTGCATGTGCAATGTCTGGTCTAGTACAGACCATTGCATACATCAGGCTACCCACTGCACTTGCATATGGAACACGGGACATATACTCCTCTTCTTCTTGTGTCTTGGGACACTGTTCAGCAGACAGCTTTACACCTACAGGAATAGAAACATTCACCGGTTTACTATCCTGCATATTGAACCTCTGCAATATAGTCTTGACATACTTCCTCTGGTTTAACCAGAGCTTCCTCTTTGCCCGATCTCTCTTAATTTCCATGCCCAAAATATAGTTTGCAGCACCCAGATCCTTCATGTCGAATTTGGACAACAGTTGGGTCTTCAAATCTTGGATAATTTCTTTGTCATTTCCAATCAACAACATATCATCCACATACAAGACCAAATAAATAACACGGTCACCAATTAATTTAAAATAAACACAGTGATCCTCCTTGCTTCTGGTGAAGCCAAGTCCCCGTATATAGGTATCAAATTTCTGATACCACATCCTTATTGACTGTTTTAACCCATACAGAGACTTCTTCAACCTGCATACCAACTCTTTCTTACCCTTCACCATAAAGCGTCCAGGATGCTTCATGTAGATCTCCTCTTCTATATCCCTGTGAAGAAATGTTGCCTTCACATCCATCTATTCTATCTCAAAATCAAATGCAGAAGCAACAGATAAAAGTAATCTAATAGAAGTAACTTTGGCAACAGGAGAAAAAATATCACCAAAATAAATTCCCGACACATGAGAATAACCTTTTTCTACCAACCGAGCTTTGTATTTCTCCACCTTGCCTTCTACATTCATCTTCTTCTTAAACACCCATTTGCTCCCAATGGGATTACTTCTAGCCGGCAACTCCACCAGATCCCATGCCTCATTTTTGTTCAAGGATGCAATTTCATCAACCATGGCCTCCTTCCAGAGTTTTCCATCCTCTCAATCTACTGCCTCCCTGACAGTTCTGGGATCATCATCAGTTATAGTTAAGGCAAAACCTAAATAGAAAGTAGATGGACTATACCTTTATGGTTTCTTTCTTTCTTGAACTGATCTTCTCAAAGCTAGAGTTTGTGGCTCTTCCTCTTCTAAATCTTCTTCTGCTGTAGAGTCTGATTCATACTCCTTTAGCTAAAACTCTATATTCTCAGGTTCCTTTGGTATGACTTCATGTTTAACAACATCTTTCACCTCTCTAAACACCACATCTTGACTGTACACAACCTTCCTTGTTTCCAGGTTCCAAAGCTTGTAACCTTTTAAACCATCCTTATACCCAATAAAGATGCACCTTTCAGATTTATTATCCAACTTGGTCCTTTTCTCCTTTGGAACATGTACATATGCATCACATCCAAATACCCTTAGATGTGAAAGAGAGGGTTTCTTACCAGTCCATACCTCATGTGGAGTCTTCTCCTCCAACACTGGTGAAGGTGATTTGTTAACCAGATAGCATGCAGTCTCCACTGCCTCTGCCCAAAATTCTTGTCCTAACCCAGTACCACTAAGCATGCTTCTTTCCTTTTCCATTAGTGTTCTGTTCATTCTTTCTGCAACTCCATTTTGCTGAGGTGGAAATGGAGCAGTCTTTTGTCGTGCTACACCACACTTCTTATAGAACTTTTCAAATTCCTTCTTGCAGAACTCCCCACCATTATCTGTCCGCAGCACTTTTATCTTCTTCTCTGTGTGGTTTTCCACCAGAGCCTTAAATTCTTTAAATCTGTCAAAAGCTTCAGATTTCTTCCTCAAGAAATATATCCATGTATTCCTTGAGAAGTCATCTATGAATGAAACATAATACATAGACTTTCCAAGTGATGGAACTGACACAGGTCCAAACACATCACTGTGCACAAGTTCTAATATCTTGTTTGCCTCTTAGCACTAGAAGGAAAACTCACCCGATTCTGCTTCCCATATACACAATTTTCACAGAAATTGAAATCCATAGATAAATTATACATACCTTTTACCATACCATTTCTATGCAGTATCCGAAGGCTCTTCTCTCCAATATGTCCAAGCCTTTGATTCCATAACATGGTCTTTTCTCCAGAGACAGCTAGGCTTTCTTCTCCACTTTCAGGAACCACAAAACTGTTACACCCATCAATAAAAGTGCTACCTTGTAGCTTCTACAGAGTTCCAGTCTGAACTCCCCGCATTTATACCAGTGCTCCCTGAACCATCTTGCAGGCATCTTTCTCGAACACTGTTTTTACACCTGCATCATCCATCTTGCTTACATAAATCAGATTTATGGCCAATGCAGGAATATTCAGAACACCAGGAAGTGTTCTAATCCTTCCATATTGCAGCTTCAGCTTGACCCTTCCACGTCCAATGATTCTGGCCTTCCTATCATCCCCTAGGAAGACATCACCACCATCATATCTCTCATACTCACAGAACCACTCCCTATGGGGAGTGAAGTGAAAGGATGCACTTGAGTCAATCAACCATGACTCATTATCTACATGTGTATTTGAAGAAGAAGCCAAATACATATCCCCACCTTCATCCGAGGTGGTTTTTGCCTCTGTAGAAGGAGCATCATCAGATCCCTTTCCTTTCTCAAGAGCTTTAGATCTGCAGTCCTTTTTGTAGTGCCCTTCCTTTCCGCATTTCCAGCACACCTTTACAAACTTTCCAGGAGATTTAGATCTCCCTCTAGATTTGGATCTCCCACTCGAAACCTTATTCTTGTTTCTGTTCTGGGACCTTCCTCGTACAGATAAGGCATCTCCATTCCGACCCTCCATATTTCTCCGTCTCATTTCCTCCGACAGCAAGGCTGAGACAATGTCATCAAAATTCAAGGTAGTTGTATTGCTACCTATTGCAATAACCAGACTGTCCCACGAGTCTGGTAGAGAACACAACAAACTGATGCACTTATCTTCATCTGAGATTTTAATATCAACAGATGACAACTGACTTAGCATAGTACTGAAGGCGTTCAGATGCTCTGTCACCAAGTCTCCATCCTTCATCCTCAGGTTATACAGCTTTTTCCTCAGGAACAATTTATTCACCAGAGACTTAGATTGGTACAAAGTCCCTAACTTGTCCCACAAGGTCTTCATCGTAGCTTCCCCAGATACATTCAACAATACTGAATCTGAGACACACAATCGTATTGTGCTCTTTTCCTTCTGATCCAGCTTCTTCTAGTCTTCATATGACATTGTCGTTGGTTTAGTACCCAGATCTACTGCGATCCACTGATCTTTATCCACCAGCAGATCCTCCATCTTGAGCTTCCACAACTCAAAACTATGACCATTAAATTTCTCAATCTCTATCTTCCCACCGCTCGCCATCTTCTTTCACCGCAAGAATCGATCCCGTAGATCTCCCACTGAACAAGGTCTACCTTAGGCCCAAGAAAAAAACCCTCAGCAACAAAGGTGTCCCCTTGAAGTTGAAACAACTCCGAAACCAAATGTAGGTTTTAACCCTAAACAGAAATTATCTACACACGAATCTTATAACAGAAAATAAACAATAGCGAGAGCATAAAACATAAAACAGATAAACGCAGAGATTTTCCCCTAGATCCCAAATCGGGACAACTAGCTTGATTTTTCATTATATTCCTTTTAGTGCTACAACACATATATATAAATGTCGAAGCATACATAAACCCCAATCCATTAACCCTGGATTAGAACATAACCATAGTTCACTTGACCAGATCTACAAAAATACCAGGGGCCTAAAACCATCGTTCCCCAAAACCATGTGCAAAACCATGCACAAAACCATGGCAAGGAACTACCCACCGGAAATTAAGGACCAAAAATTTTAGCCGGGGCACTGCCCCGGACCCCGACAGGGGGGGGCTACTGCCCCACCACGCATGCTGAGTTGTGGAAAGAATATAACACATACCCAACACTCAGGACCCATCTCATTATTTTAATAATTTTAATGTGGGTCCCCTGTCTGTACCTTTTTCACCTATGTGGTCTCAGTATCAATATTACCCCTGGCAATAATGGGCTCCTCAGACTAGTCTGAATCCTTCATGGAATCAGAATTGGTGTGGACCCTCGCCTATTGGGAAATTTCCTCAATCTATGCCTCAACAACAACTTCAATTTCCCTCCAATTTACCTCCAGGCAACCCATCCCTTCGACCCCAGCTTCCTATCTAGCCCAATATAAATCCTAATAATAAATGGGTCCAACAAATAGACACTCTTAACCTTACATCATATAGCATTTCTACCACAGGACTTAATGGGATAAACATATGATCTCGGCGGGTAGTAAATGCTCCCACTTCACCTATTATCATAGAAAAAATTGACAGTGATGTTGTAGAACGAGAACAGAGAATAGTTGGAGATAAACCAAACCAAAACATGATAAATCAAACACCTCCCCAAACTATTCTTAACCAGGGTCATCCAATTACTCCACCATATCCTAAAATATTGACCCTGAATAAACAAAACCCTCAAGAAAAGTTTGACTTCCTGGGGGAATTGAAAAATCTTTTTGTCAAAATACCCCTGCTCTAGGCTATGAGGGATGTACCTATATGTGCAAAAACTATGAAATATTACTGCTCTAAGAAACCTGGGAAGAAACCAAGGGATCCGTTAACCATTCATGTGATGGGTAGAATATCCGACATCATGCTAGGAAAGACTATGCCTGTAAAATATGGAGATCTAGGAAACCCAATTCTAATAGTATAAATAAATGGGGCTGAAATCTCAAACGTATTGGTAGATTTGGGTGATTCCATCAATATTATTACCTCTGAAACAATGAACGCATTAGGTCTTGAAAAATTCAAGCCAACCCCTACTATCTTGGAATTAGCAGATAGGTCTACAATTAAATCGGTAGGGAAATTGGAAGATGTGACTATTTCAGTGGATTCATGGCACTATCCTGTGGACCTCCTTGTATTATAGACATGATCCTCAGTTGGTAGTCATCCATTGATCTTGGAAGACCTTGCCTCGTAACTGCAGACGCCTACATCAGGTGTCAATTTGGGCATATGATGATATCAAATGGGACGGTTACAAAGAACCTTAATCTCTACCCCCTCGCAGAACCCAACCCATATGAAAATTTATTAGCTAGAAAGAAACCTCTACCAGTAGAAGAGCCTGAACCTGAAAATGAAGAATTTAGACCAATCCTCACCATTGGGCAGGCCCTGCAATTCAAAACAAAAAATGAGGATGATACCATTAACACTTTTATTAATGACCCTGGTTCTATTTCCAATTCAACTTGTCAAATTTTAGAGTCTGCTATGAGTTGTGAGACACAGGAAAATATCGAACCAAAAGATGAAATTGAAGATATTCCTGTTGTTGGGCCGTGAATACGACCACTTTTTATCACTTACTTCATCCACTTTTACTCTTGTTTATCATATCATTTATTATAATTTATCATATAAATCCATCTTATAATGATTTATGCTCTTATGGATAAATATTATTTCTTCTCCTTTATTTTTAACAAATTGATTATTATTATGCATAATTTTATCAACGATGGTTTATTAATATCATTTATCATTTTAGCCTCCAAGATATTTCCTAAATTACAGATTTGATTTCCAAATCATCACGAGATATTCCAACTCAGAAATCCGGTGGAATAAGAAGTGACAGTTTTGCAGTTAAGATTCTGAGCAAATGAAGAAGAATCTATAAAATCCGGAACATGTGTTTTGTCCAGAACAAACCCATTTACTTTATTTGAAGAATGGTTTGCCAAAATTTGGCCTGTATTGAGAGATAGGTAGGGTTCTTTGAGAATGATTTTCTCAGATTTGTTGTTGCGGCCGTCCTCCAAATCTCAGCTGCAAAGCCAAATTCGCCTTGTTCTTGTTGAAATATTGTTGTAAATGTATTTTCTAGATGATCAAGTTTATTGAGAACAATCCAATATTGTTATGGGAGATTGTATTTGCTATTTAATTTCTCTTCCTTTTGATTATAAAAGGAGAACATGTATTGTGTATTAGGGGGGGAGGATGGAGGAGAATGGATGATTATTGTATTCATCTTGTAACATTGTAATTCCTTGACTCTTGTGATCAAAGAGAAACTGATGTAAAAGCTATTGATTTTTGGTTAATACAAAGAGGTGTTTTCATTCCATTTCTCAAGCTCTGCAGTAGCCCAGCGGCGCTTTCACCGGCGGTTGAGGGCCTGGCCGTGGTGGAGCGATCCGTTGTTTGTATTTCTATTCTTTCATTTCTGTTGTGTGATAATTGCCTTTAGATTTATTACGATTACAGATTTATTTGATTGATGTTCATATTATTGTTCCATTTCTGTTCATTTTTTATTTCTGATTCATAGCTTTAGATCAGCAAATAGATGAGTTATAGTTACAAGTTGCTATTCCTTTCCATCTTTCGTTTCCTTTACATTATTTTTATTGAATTTGCTTTTGTTTCAATTGCTTTAAGATCTCCAACTATAGAGGATAGAGGGTTTTGCTTCCAAGTCCCCAGATTGGTTATCTTGCATCGATTTCTAAGGGAAAGAGTTACTGCTACTGCATCCCTGATCGATGTTTTGCAAGATTGATGTAGTTTAATCTTTCCATTCATGTCACTGTAAGTAGATTTCTTTACAAGCATTTGTTATCTTTGCATTTGTTCTGTACTACATCTTCATAGCATTACTCTTGAATAAATTGCTGCCTCAGACTGAGTACACTCTTGAAATAAAAAGTTGCTCCCGGATTGATAATTAATGTTAGATAAATAGGTGTTAAAAAGATACCTTTTTATGCCTCGACATTTTGGCACCGTTGCTGGGGAGAGTGTATGCCATTTAGAAAGAGTGATGCATATTTAATTTTTTTCTTCTTGGGAAGAATTGGGTATTAAAGACGGAAGGTAAGAACCTGCACACCGAGCAAGAAACACACTTGCTTACTGGCCCACTTCATAGCAGAATTGAGTGAAAGCTTAAGATAGGAATGAATGCTTGTGTTTTTTCTTGAATTTTAGAGGTAGAATTTTTGAAAAAAAATATTGTAATTCCACTCGAGTGGTGATGTAAGCACCACCCATTTCACTAACCAATTGACAGGAACATTGGAAGGAGGATCCTTAAAGAAACACATGAAGAACATTTTCTATTATGGTAAGAAATTACTCACATTGCAACTTTTGAATTCCCTATCAAAGATCTAGGAGAAGTAACACAAATGCGCATAATTCCCCCATTATCTCTACCAAATTTTCATGGTTTGACAAATGAAGATCCAGATACATTCTTATTTGAGTTCGAAATACTTTGTAGAGGATATGATTATTGTACTAATGATCAAAGATTGAAAGTGTTTCCTCTTACTCTAAAAGGAGCAGCTCTCCGATGGTTCATGAGCCTAGGTGGGAACTGCATCCAAACATGGGAGGACATGAAGAACATATTCTTGACGAAGTACCAAGACTACTGCAAATCCAATGAAGATATTTTCGGTATGATAAAAGGGGAAGATGAAAGCTTGGAGGACTATGTAGAGCGATTTCGATATAACCTTCAAAAATCAAAGCATAAGCATTTGGAAAAAGAAATCTTGAAAACACTCCTTCTTAAAGGAATCAAAGATGAATTTTTAGAACTCTTAAATCTGATAGGAAAAGGTGATGTTTTTCAGTTATCATATGATGATGTTTGTGAATTGTGCATAAGGTATTCAAGAGGAATTTCCAAGGCTGGTAAGAATTCTAGAGAAGTTTCTTCTTTCTCTTCCAAATGTACTACAAGAACAAGAGACATATGAGCTGAAATCAAGGTTTTATTTGAAAATTTTAAATATGATTTTATTTGCTCTCTAAAGTCACAATTGAATGTTTTGCAGGTTCAGAGAAATCAAGAATTTGATGAAGTGTTTTGCCCTCATTACTGAAATGAGCATTCCATAGATAATTGTTCTTCCTTATCTAATTTGGAAGTGACATATCAAAGAGATGCGGAAGCTGCAACAAGGTCAAAACCATGGAAATCGTGGCCTATAGGTATGGTTCAAAACACTTCCCCTCCATTCTCTTACTTGCATAATCCATTATGGAATACTCATATGTTAGGGAAGCCATGCCAATCTCAATATAACCACTACCAATCTTGTCTACAAGATTGGAATGGTTCACCTTATGATTGCATGACTACTCTCTCCCATATTGTAGCACAAACACATCTTCGAGCTCTTCCACAACACCTTGTTTGCTGATCAAAATCATCCACTCAACACAATCAACTACATCATCAAGAGGCTCCATTCCATACACAATCTCCTGCTCAACTTATTCCACTCCCTCACCATAATAAACTAGTACAACATGCTTACAATGTTGAACTGCAAAATTCACCCACCCTTCCCACCCATTCTATCTCACAAGCACTATTGGAGAAAACTTACACTGAGACTCAGAATGAATCAAATCCAAAAATTGTAGAAGTTATGAAAGAAAATGAGGTTTCTTCTAGTTTGCACTAACAAACCATATTAAAAGCTCAAGAACTTCATGATATGATGGCTATGGGAAATCAAGGAAGCTGAAGATTGGTTTCACTCCATCATTTTTTTGCAACATCACTCCATACTTCAACAATTTTTGGAACCATCTTTTCAAGGGAAGTTGGCTTCTCATACCCTACTTTTTATTAACATACATTTTTCAAATTTGGGTATGTATGTACTAAAGTTATTATTTTGGAAATGGCTCCACTGGAAGTACTCTTATACGTAATCATATTCATTTTCCAAATAATAGTAGGATAGTGGAGAAAATAAAATAAATAAGGAAATAAAACAAACACATTTTTTTTATTTTTGTAAAAATAGTTGTTTCTTTGTTGCAGCACACTGTGAAATTAACATTGATGATAAATATTTTAATTTATTTGTGTATGAATATGAATTATATTGCAAATAAAAATTCTAAAAATACTTATATTCATTTTTATCATCAATATGAAAAAATTGCTTGAATATCATTTTTTTGGCTTGCGGGCTTGATGAAATTTCTGAAAACACAGTTGGCACAGTCATGTTTTGGGGGACCAAAATTAAATATTTTTAAAACATATTTCTATCCTAAGTAGCCCTTGATGTATAATTTCCAACCCAATTGGAATCACTGAATTTGAATTTGAAACGAAAAAGTTAGAACCAAAACATTGACAGGGTGTCTAGTAGGCAGCTCAGGAACAGAGTTGGGACAATCAGTTTTTGGAGGTCTAAATGACTATATTTTTAAAACCTGTTTCTATGGTATATTCCTCTATGAATATAGTTTACAACTCCATTTTAATCACTCAATTTCGATATCATATGATGAATTTATGACCAAAATACTGACTGCCTGTCATAAATCAGTGTTCTTGAAACTCTATTTTCTCGGCTGTTCCTTAACATATTTGACCCATCAATTCTTCTTGTTTTTAAAAACTGTTTCTATTGGAGATCAATAATTGAATATAATTTAATCTCCAATTTGAATTAGTTCCATCCGCTATCAAACGAAAACTTTATGCTTGAAATACCAATTGTTGGTCTGAGCTAGAAAATAAAAAATGACTCCATTATACAAGTTGTTCTGAGCAAGTTTAACATACCATTACATGGAATTTTTAAAACCTGTTTCTATTAGAGATAAGCCTTTTAATTAGCTCTCATTTGGCTTTGGAATCACTCGAATCGGACAAAAAACAAAGAAGTTGTGATTGAAACACTGCAGGTTAGCATGATTGGCCACTGCTCTCCCGCAGGTAATAAATTAATTTTACTTTGTCAATGGATTTGTTCTACAGAGTAACTACTTGTTAGTTTTTTTGCATAATTCTTGGATTATGGGAGCTTGGTCACCTATCTTTCTCGATTATTTAATGTTTTATTGCAGGTAGACACTCGTTTTTTGCAGGTCTCAGGAGAACAAAGAAGGTCAATTTATGGACGAGTGATTCTTGAAAGAAATTTTAGTAAAACAAGGGCATTTCATCCAGTTCATTACCTAACAGATTCATAACAAAAGAAATGAAGAATTGGTTCCCATTTGAAGATTCATGCCACTGCTGCCAAACATTTTTCAAAAGATCATTTTTTTTCCATTAATAGATTTGATATTCTCTTAGAAATAACATCATAGCTGTTGTAACTTAATAAAGTGTTGTTTTTTTTCTGATTTATTTATGTTTTTATGTTTCAGGTGTTGATCCTTCCAAATTATAGTTTCTGCTCCATTTGCAATTAAACAATAAGGACCCCACCATGCAATTTTCAATTGCAGAAGGCAATTCTTCAGTGGCACCAATTCTGTAAAAAATTATTTTTTCTTGAAACCTGTACATAAAATTTTCTTTCTATTTGATTGGATTTGCTTGGCAATGGATTGCATATTAGCTTTGTTCTTTCTTCTATTATTTTTCCCTTTTTTTGCGTGTTTATATTTGTTTTTTGTTCCTCTTAAGGAACAACTGTTGTTCCTCTTAAGGAACAACAGTCGTTCCTCTTAAGAAGCAGTGCATTTATGTGTTTATCTTTGTTGATCCTTCCAAAAGGAACAACATTTTCGCTGATTAGTTTTGTTGTTCTTTTCAAAAAGAAAAAAATTTTTGTTGCATGTTTTTGCTGTTCCTTTCAAAAGGAAAGGAACAGCACCGCTCGTTTTTGCTGTTCCTTTCCAAAGGTACAACACTTTTTGAGTGCATTTTTCTTGTTTGTGAACAATTTTTTGAGGATGTTTTTGAATTTTTCATGACTTTTTGAAAGACAAACATACAATTTATGGAAGGATACACAATCATACAAATTAAAGCTTACTATAATCAGAAAATCAAAAGAAATCGTCATTTTTAAGAAATTTGTTTAGTAATGATAAGAAAAAGGAAAAAGGGACATAATCAATAACATGATCTTGTTGTTATACTACCACTAAATTTATATGATCGATTATATTTATCATGTTGGTTCTTTCCCATATTTTATAACTTTCTTTGATTTTTACTTATGGAGTAGGAACAAGGGCATATTCTTTTCTATTGAGCTGTTCAGACTTCTTCCACCATTCCCACTCTTAAGGAGTGTTGAGCCATCCTTTATGAATAAATAAGAAAGTGCTATATGAAAAGAAAAATATTTACATATTTCATTAATAATTTTATAATTTGGCAGATGGAGGATAGGAGGTCTCATCAAGAGCCGGCCTACCATGTTCATAAGGAAGCAAGTGAAGTGGCATTCCCATCATGGCCACCAAACCAGGGATATGGTCCAATGGACAATTGAAAAAAATTAAGAAGTCCTTGGAACAGGAGGTCTCATCACGAGCCGGCCTGCCCACTTTTCACTTCTTCCCAGTGAATGGCATTGTGATTTATCTAGCCACCAAGCCAGCACAATGGCCTCCGTTATGACAATTAACAAGCACTTCCTCAGCATAAATAAAGGACAATGGTTCCAAGGGTGAGAGAGCAACTCTGTCAAGGTTATGGACACCTGTGGGCAACAGAGCTCTACTGATGGTATTAGAGTCACATTTATACACATCAATAGTGATATTAAACAGTTTTTCCTATATCTCTATTTAAATATCAGATGAAAGTATGAATCCTTAACTTGTGATTTCGAACCTATTATACATGAAAATCATCATAAATCGATCACATTAGTTTAAGTGGGTAATAAACGCATTTGTACTTATGTTTATCTTAAGTTGTCCCTTCTCCTTATTCTTGAATCATTACAAAACACTTCTATATCTGTTTACGATTATCACATGCATGGATTTCAGTAAATGCTATAATTTCATTGATTGTATCATAAGTATGTATGTTTTTCTATGTTGTACAATTGCTGTGCAGTACGCTGCTCTTTTATTTTGTTGATTTTCCACAATGTTGATATTGCATTTTTTGTTGATTGAACTTTTTGCATGCATCTTATCTGTTTCCATTCCAAACTGAAACTATGGATTCAAGAAAATTGCATACAGAATTGTGATTTGTTTACAGGAGCACAACAAGTATGGGAAAAATTCTATCCGCATCATGATCACTATTGCAACTAAACAGCAAAGGCTCGCGAATGCACACAATTCTTCAGAGATGATGTGCTTGCATGGCTTCTACCTTTTGTATCACTTTTAGTATTCGCTCAACCTACATCAGCTTTAACAAAGGCCAGTCACTACATGTCATTCCACATTTTTTTTCAGAGGTAACACTTGAGGTAAAATAGCATAATTTTCTGATTTATTATTAATTTAGGAGAATTTCATGAACATCCATTGAGCATTATTTATTATCATTCATTACACATCTTTACCACTTCCCATTTTTTAGACATGTCTCATCTTTCAGTTTGGGGAGCGTTGATTTATTTCATTTCTTTCTTGTGAGCATGTCCGTAATATTCTTTATCATCCATGAATATTCTTATTCATTCTCAACACCTCCCTTATTCCATGTTTTACACCAAACATAGATTTCAACAGATTGTAGCAACTACCTCTCTTTGTTTTCTAGTATCGCATGAGGACATGCTAATTCTTCAGTTTGGGGGGGGAATTGCTACACATGATAGATGTTTTTTACTCTCTTTTTCGTTTAAGGCATACAATTTCATTTTTATATAGTGCAGAAATTGATTTGCATATATTTTTAAAACTATGAACTGAATTCTTGTGATTTCTGGATAACAAAAAAGTATAATTAAAATACACAAACCCAGATAATTTCACGCTAAATTAGTTCATAAAATTTCGAAAATTATGCACTATCACCTACAACCATTTTTTTATATCTCATGATCTATACATCCAAAAGATCTGATTTTTGAGAAAATGGTTAATGAAGTTTGTTGTTACTTATGTTACATTTTTCTGCAACTTCATATACATATAGTTGAATGTCAACTGTAAAAATTGTTATGTCTTTATCAAGATTGCTAAAATTGAATATTCATTATTTGAGGAAACATGCATTTGTTCCATCCACTTCATGGGTTGGGATGAACAATTTTCTTTGCTTGGTTAACACATGAGTTTTGTCTTTGGATTGCATGAGAACATGCAATATATTCAGTTTTGGATTGCATGAGGACATGCAATATATTTAGTTTGGGGGTGTGTTGGGCCGTGAATACGACCACTTTTTATCACTTAATTCATCCACTTTTACTCTTGTTTATCATATCATTTATTATAATTTATCATATAAATCCATCTTATAATGATTTATGCTCTTATGGATGAATATTATTTCTTCTCCTTTATTTTTAATAAATTGATTATTATTATGCATAATTTTATCAATGATGGTTTATTAATATCATTTATCATTTTAGCCTCCAAGATGTTTCCTAAATTACAGATTTGATTTCCAAATCATCATGAGATATTCCAACTCAGAAATCTGCTGGAATAAGAAGTGATAGTTTTGCGGTTACGATTCTGAGCAAATGAAGAAGAATCTCGAAAATCCGAAACATGGGTTTTGTCCAGAACGGACCCAATTAACC
The DNA here is from genome assembly GCA_034641835.2 of Pinus albicaulis. Taxonomy (NCBI): domain Eukaryota; kingdom Viridiplantae; phylum Streptophyta; class Pinopsida; order Pinales; family Pinaceae; genus Pinus; species Pinus albicaulis. Next base: position 617,852,292 of record CM076579.1, read on the forward strand.
TCAATGAAGAACGGTTTGCCCAAATTCGGCATGTATTGAGAGATACGCAGGGTTCTTTGAGAACGATTTTCTCAGATTTGTTGTTGCGGCCGTCCTCCAAATCTCAGCTGCAAAGCCAAATTCGCCTTGTTCTTGTTGAAATATTGTTGTAAATGTATTTTCTAGATGATCAAGTTGATTGAGAAAAATCCAATATTGTTATGGGAGATTGTATTTGCTATTTAATTTCTCTTCCTTTTGATTATAAAAGGAGAGCATGTATTGTGTATTAGGGGGGGAGGATGGAGGAGAATGGATGATTATTGTATTCATCTTGTAACGTTGTAATTCCTTGACTCTTGTGATCAAAGAGAAACTGATGTAAAAGATATTGATGTTTGATTAATACAAAGAGGCGTTTTCATTCCATTTCTCAAGCTCTGCAGTAGCCCAGCGGCGCTTTCACCGGTGGTTGAGGGCCCGGCTATGGTGGAGCGATCCGCTGTTTGTATTTCTATTCTTTCATTTCTATTGTGTGATAATTTCCTTTAGATTTATTACTATTACAGATTTATTTGATTGATGTTCATATTGCTGTTCCATTTTTGTTCATTGTTTATTTCTGATTCATAGCTTTAGATCAGCAAATAGATGAGTTATAGTTACATTTTGTTGTTCCTTTCCAGCTTTCGTTTCCTTTACATTGCTTTTATTGAATTTTCTTTTGTTTCAATTGATTTAAGATCTCCAACTGTAGAGGATAGAGGCTTTTTCTTCCAAGTCCCCATATTGGTTATCTTGCATCGATTTCTAAGGGAAAGAGTTACTGCTACTGCATCCCTGATCAGTGTTTTGCAAGATTGATGTAGTTTAATATTTCCATTCATGTCACTGTAAGTAGATTTCTTTACAAGCATTTGTTAACTTGCATTTTTTCTGTACTACATCTTCACAGCATTACTCTTGAATAAATTGCTGCATCAGACTGAGTACACTCTTGAAATAAAAAGTCGCTCCCGGATTGATAATTAATGTGAGATAAATAGGTGTTAAAAAGATACCTCTTTATGCCTCGACACCTGTAACTTCATCCCATGATAGTATTCCGATTGAAATTGAACCAAGGAAGACACTTAATATCAACCCAAATCTGTCAGAATCCCAGAAAAAGTAGTTTTTAAAAGTCCTTCAAGGCCATCAGGAAGATTTTTCCTGGGATTATACTGACATGAATGGAATCCCTGCTACTTTTTGTACTCGTCATATTTATATTAAGTAAGATTGCCTCTCTATGAGATAGCACCAACGGAGAATGAATCCTGCTTTAAAGAACATTGTCAAGGAAGAATTACATAAATTCTTGGATGTAGGTTTCATCTACCCCATCTCGGATAGCCAATGGGTGTCTCTACTGGTTATTGTTTCCAAAAAGAATGGTAAATGGCAGATCTACATAGATTATAGGGAGCCAAACAAGGAAATTGAAAAAGACCATTTCCCTTTGCCATTCATTGACCAAGTCCTGGACAACTTGGCTAGGAAGAAGTTATTTTACTTCCTAAACGGGTTTAGCAGGTATAACCAAACCCAGATATCCCTGAAAGACCAATCTAAGACAACTTTCACATGCCCATGGGGGAACTTTGCATACAGGGTCCTCCCATTTGTACTGTGTAATGCTCCTGCAACCTTCCAGAGGGAAATTTTGGGAACTTTTCTGATTTAATCGATGACAACGTTGAATTCTATATGGATGATTTTACTCCATATGGAAAATAATTTGAAGAAGGATTGGAAAATCTGGAAAAATTACTCAAAATATGTAAGCAGACCCATGTATCTCTGAGTACAGTCAAATGCCATATGATGAGGGAAGAAGGAACAGTATTGGGACATTTGCTCTCAGCTGCTGGAATTCGAGTTGATCCGGCCAAAATAGAGGTAATATTGCACTTCCCAGTACCTAAGACACCTACACAGGTACATAGCTTTATTAGTTATGTTGGTTATTATAGGCGCTTTATAGAAAATTTTTCTAAAATAACACATCCACTTTTTCACTTGCTAACAGAAGATGCAAAATTCTTGTGGACTAAAGACTGTGAAGCAGCTTTCACAAAAATCAAGGGACTGGTTTGCAAGGCTCCAATCCTTCGAGGACCCAATTGGGTATTACCGTTTCACATACATGTTGATGCTTCTCAGACAGCAGTAGGAGTAGACTTAGGACAACAGGCAGATAAAACACCGTATGAAGTTTACTATGTCAACACGAATTCAATTCCTGCTAAATTGAATTACACGGTGACAGAAAAAGAATTATTTGCTGTCATATATGCTATCAACAAGTTCCGACACTACATCACCAGGTATCCTACTTTTGTACATACTGACCATGCAACAATAAGGTATTTGATGAATAAACCTATCATTCCTAGTCGCATTACAAGATGGTTGCTTTTGCTTCAAGAATTTGATATCACAATAGTAGACAAACCAAGAAAAGATGATGTAGTTGTTGATTTTCTGTCTAGAATGGCTAACAATGATGAATGCACACCTCTAGAAGATAGTCTTACCAATGAGAATCTTTTTGCAATTTATACTAACCCTTTGTGGCATGCAGATATTGCTAACTATCTTAATACAGGGAAGGTGCCTCATCATTTGTCATACAGGGAACAACGAAAAATTATTCATCACAATGACCAATATTCTTGGATGGCAGGTACCTCTTTCATACAAGAGCCAATACGTAGATTTCAGTGTTGTGTATCTGAGGATGATATTTATGAGGTACTGAAGGCTACCCATGATGGCCCTTGTGGGGGGCATTTTTCAAATGAAAGAACAGTACATAAGGTGCTACAAATGGGATATTACTGGCCTTCTATCTTTCAGGATGCACAAAATTATGTCTGGAGGTGTGATAGTTGCCAGCGCATGGGGTAACATGGTCGAGATGATGAAATTCCCTTGCAACCACAGGTAGTCCTCGAACCTTTTGAGAAATGGGCTATCGATTTCGATGGATCCTTCAACCCACCCTCCCAGCAAAAGGTTCACATTTTGGTTTGCACTAATTACGTGACTAAGTGGGTAGAAGCCAAAGCTGTTGTGAAAGCAACAGAACAGGCAGTTTCAGTTTTTCCATTTGAAGAAAAAAAAATTCGTTACAGTACTCCGAGGGATATTTTTTTAGATGGAGGAGCACAATTGACATCACACATGATAGAAAAGCTTATGTAGAAATATGGGGTCAAGCATAGGGTGACATCTGCATACCACCCCCACGTGAATGGAAAAGTGGAAAGCACAAACAAGACATTGGAAAATATCTTGACAAAAACTATGGCATACCATCGTCGGGATTGGGTTCAGAAGCTGTCTGAAGCTCTCTGGGCATACAGAACAACATGGCGGAATACAACTGGGTTTTTACCATTTGATTTGGTTTATGGGAAATCCTTGTTGTTTCCAAAATAATTTGAAATCAGTACGCTCATAATAGCTCTTGACATTGGTTTGGACCTGCCAGATGCCTAGAAACACCGACTAGCCCAACTTGATGAACTAGATGAAATCCGTTCAATAGCTGTCTAGAGGACTACTACTATTTAGCAACAGAAAATGAAATGGCAGGATAAGTTTATCAAAAACAAGGTGTTTCATAGGGGAGACAGGGCATTACTTTATGACTTCCGTTTTAAGGATTTTAGGGGAGAGCTTTACACTTGCTCAATGGGACCTTACGAGGTGGACACTGTATTTGATAATGGAACAATCAGGCTAGTTAAAATTGATGATACATGTGCTTCATTCATAGAAAATGGAAATCGACTGAGATTATATCATCGCCCAACCTCTAAGGATGATTTCATCAAACATCTCTCTGAGAAATATGGTTTGAAGGCTATCAGCTTAGAGAACTCTTCCTCTACATCTTCGCTCTAAAAATAAACAAATAAATAAAGAATAAAGAATAAAGAATTGATATATATATATATATATATATATATAATGTTAATATTTATTTGTTGTCTTTTTGCAAGAGTTACTACTAAGGAGTAATGTTTTAGAGATTAAAAATTTTCTAAGTATTGATGTTGTTACTCCTTGGATGTGGCTACTCATGATGTTGTTACTCAGTTGCTACTACTCATGATGATGTTAATCAGTTACTGCTACTCATGATGTTGTTACTCGATTGCTGCTACTCATCATGTTGTTACTCGATTGTTGCTACTCATGATGTTGTTACTCCTTGGTTGTTGCTACTCATGATGTTGTTACTCCGGATGTTGCTTCTCGTCATGTTGTTACTCACAATGTTGTTACTTCAGATGCTACTACTCACACTATTGTTACTTCATTCGCATCATTACTGCATCGTCATTATACCAATTGTCACTTCCTCCAGGTAGGTCTCCAGGTATGTCTCCATTTGAATCTTATGGATTTAATTAAATATTCCATGTGAAATACATTAATTCCGCAGACTACAACTTTTAAGTTAGGTGGGGGGGTGCCATCATAACTAGATAACGACATAATAATGATTCCAAAAGCCAGTATTACAACTTTGTGTGATGGTACACCCATATTATCATTCAAGGTGAATTTGGATCTGTAATATGCATACGATAAAGATCGATTAGCCCTTTCCACCTTATACGAAATAATTACTATTCCATTCATCACACTTACCATACTTTTTCATGATTTTCCTCGTTTCCCGAGAATTACCATTCGTATTTACCATTACTACTCCTCATTTTTCACCATGTTGTTTTTTCCAAATTTGGTACCCACCACTCTATCCAACGATCTATTGTTCCAGAGTGCTGTTATAGTCCCCACAGGATGGGCAGACTAGCTGTGTGGCATGACCCTGAAAATACAACCTTAGTCCATAGCAATCCAGATGTGTGGCAAGTTTTTGTCAATGCAGGATGGGATATCTACTTCGATAGGTTGTAGGGGTTTGACAAGGGAATCAAAATGGAGCTTGCGATTAATTTGGATGATAATTTCTCGCGAGTCATAGGATTATAAATTCCCATCACAAAATAAGTAGTTGCGGAAGTTAGCAGGCTAAGACAGCAAGGGTAACAATGGTTTACTCAGAGAATTTCCCTCCTAGAGTTTCTCGAACCAATTTTGTAGGCAGGAGAAAGCATCATTCAATATGGGAGAGGATATGAGCACAAATCTGCACGATATCCATGGAATGAAGTAGTAGGTTTTGTAATGAAATACATAACCTGCGAAGGACAGGCCACAACTCTATTCATATATAATTTTAAAATATTGACTCACCTTCGATTTCCGCAGGCTAAGGTGCATTCCTTAAACATGTATTTCTTTCTATTAAAACAACTACATCACATGGCGCAGCCTGCTCGACGTTCGTGTTAGATGCCGACAGTTATCTCCAATCATGGATTTGTTCATTTACTAGTCATGCATGCAATAGTTCAATTTTGAGTTTCTTGGGGAGAACTCTGTGAGTCATCAGAAGAAGAGATAGAAGGTGTCATTGCTGCTAGAGAGGAAGAAGTAGTATCTCCGACTAGTTTAGTAGAGGAAGAACAGTCAAAAGAAATGGAAATATACCAGGAGGAACTGAAAGAAATGGAGATGGAGGTTGATCAGGAAGAACCAGAAGAAATGGGAATGGAGGAGAAATTTGGTAATACAATCGAGGCTGCCACACAAGAACCATCCACGCCTAAAGAACCTACAAATGAAGGAATTATGGGTATAACGCACTTATTTGAGACTGTCTTACAATCATCAACTTTCATTAATGAATAACAGGAAGGTGGAACATCGGACAGAGGGATGGAAAATGATGTTATTATGCAAGAAACAACATCACCTGTCCAAAAAGATATGAATATCGAAACAAGCGGGGGTGTCACACAAGAACCACCCCCGGTTCAGTTAGAATAGGGAGACAGAGAAGAATTAATCCATGAAATCGGCACTATTCCACAAGAATCAGTGTCAACCATAGGAGAAGAAGTAATTCATGGATAACAAGGAGATAGAGGAGAAATGACCCGCGAAGTTGACACTGTTCCACAAGAACCAGTATCGACCACAGGTGAGGAATTAATGCATGAAGGAAAGGAGGACAGAAAGGAAATTCTCCTCAAAATCGACATTGTTCCATAAGAACCAGTGTCAACTATGGCTAAAGAAGAAATACACGAAGGCATGACCCAAGTAAGATATGAGGGTGATGAAGGTATTCCCCGTTCCCCTTTTTAGTCTATGATGCCGAGAGGGGTGAGGGGGTTTTTCTCGTCCCAACGATTAATGGAGGAAATAGTTGTTCCACCAGTATGGACATGACCAATATGGACCCATTAACTTCTGAATCTCAGCAAGAGCACCCAGAGGCTCACAAGGGAGACAAAATTTCTGTGGAAACACCAGAACAGAGGATGGCTAATGAAAGAACTAAGGTAAATGAGGAGGATAATGCCCCTGGAGACAAGGATACAAGCTAGAAAAGACCTAACAGAAAAACCAGTTGATAACATCAACAACATTCCACCACCTCCTGAGCCTGCTACAAGCCTAGGAGATGAATTTGTTTTCAAACAGGAGTGGATTGAACAGTGCGAGAAAATAATATTGCCTCTCAAGAAAAGGTATAAATTTCAGTTCAGTGAAACCATGCGATTAAATAAGGAAGTTCGGGAGCTAAACATTAAAGTATCACAGTTAAATAAGAAGGTAAAAACATATAAGTGGAAGGCAGTAAAACCTAAAATATAGGTCTCCTCTGCAGCTACACAGACTGGTCTGATTGAAAATCTGTTTGAAGGCTGGTAATTTTTCATTGCCACTGAAATTCAGAGATGGCAGTCTGCTACGAATGGACATAAGAAGGATACAATGCAGGTTTGAGAGGAGACTGTTGGGATTATCACAGGGTACATAGACCAATTGGATAGAGCACAGCAGAGACAAAGAAAATAACAGGGCATGATAGAGGAGTTATAAGAACAAGTGAAAACGCTGCAATCAAATAAGGAGAATATGTTTTCTTTGGTGCAGCAGGTAATGACTTGTAGACCTCCTAAACATAGTTATGCCTTATTCCTTCATGAATAGTTTCTTTTCTTTTGTCTTGAGAGTATATATAAGGAAAATTTTCATGTAATTGAGGACCCAATACAGTTTCTCCATATTTTGAAACTTCATGATATCATAGGACAACACTTAATGTGCGAACTCTACATGCATGGTTACTTCTTAAGGCACGATCAGGACTTCAACCTTGTTCCATTCATGGGGGATATTAATTTAAGAGCCTTCACCTCCTACCCTATCAATCAAATTAAATAGAGAAAGGCCTATGATATGTTTGAAGAAAACCAAGTCATAAGGCCACTAATGATGAGGAGGGAGCATGGCCAGGCAACAAATATTTATAAGAAGCATTTTACCTTTTTATAGATTTAGAGGCATAGGGGACATATGTTGACAACCCAAAAATGGTGTCCTGACCTTTGTGTCAGATAGATAATAACTTTCCGGAAGGAAGCACTGGACAGTTGTCAAAGGATGTGGAAGTTGTCATCTTCAGCCGTTAGAGGTCGAGAACCTTTTGGAGCTCTTAAATTTGCACGAGCACTAGAAAGAGTGCCACGTTTTGTAGCACGCATTCAGACTTGTGGGGTCAGGTGGATGGGGCTAAGGTTCAATTTTCCCTTACTTGGTTGCTAGCAGAGAAATATACTCCTGCATACAACGTTGGCCCAGATTGGTGGAAGGCTATTATTCTAATGGAAGTTTATAAACCCCTTGGGACAGAGATGGCCGAAGAATATGACCTCACACTGCTTCTTTCCAGCCACAGTCAGTCCAACCCAGATCTGAGAAGACGATGAGCTGCATGAGTACATGCAGATATACCAATTAGGGGGAGATGTTGGGTACCAAATATGCATACCTTTCTCTCCCATTTTTGCCCACATTTCTATCTCTTTTCATCATTAATTGTTCTAAAAAACATGGAATATTTGATTAATGAAGTAATAATGGTGGAGGTTTTAACTTTGCAAGTATTAACTCTGTTATTTTCACAGATTTGGCAGAAGTAAAGGGAATACGGTTGCAAGCCATAGGGAAACCCCAAATTCTCAGCGCTATCTCAACCTGCTACAACAACACAAAAAATCCCATCTTATTCCAGCTCTATTTCAGGCTTTTCGTGGTTTCCTTTTGGCAACTAGTTTGTTGTTCTAACAAATGTATAATTGTAAATATTTAGTTGTTAGAGGAAGGATAATATTTTCTGAACATTTGTATAAAGAGGGCCTTAGGGCTGTGAATCGAGGTTAAGCAGAAAAGGATAGATATTGTAATTGAAGTTTTTTCAATTAATTGAATGCATAGTGTTTTGTTGTTCCATTTGGGAGCTGTGAATTTGCCACAACCCTAATCAGAGAGTTGGGCCCACTCTTCTGATCAGGTGCCGCGTTATTTTCTCTTTTTCGATTTCATATTTTGGTTTGTTATTGCGACTGTTGTTCCAGTATAATTCTGTAATTGTTGTAAATGCCTTTTTAATTTGCAATCCATCTTTAATTGTTGTTACAGTAGTTTTTATTTCTTTCATTGATTAAGACTATGATTCAATAGCAGATTATGTTATTTCTCTTGCCTATACTGTGCGCATTAGTCTTCAAATAACTAGCGCACCCGGATTGTTAATTAATGTGGAAAAAGGGTTTGAATATTTGTTCACATCTGAACACCAACACTCATGATGGGAACAAAATAAATTTTAATCATGATTTCATAAACTCTAATGTTAAATTAAAGACCCACTATATTCCAAAGATCGATATGAGGAGGTTTGATGGCAAGGATCCTGTAACATGGATACTATAGATGGAGCAATATTTTGATCTCAATAATGTGCAAAACACACAAAAGGTATGCATTGCACCTTTATATTTAAAACAAAATACATTTGTATGCTATGAATGCCTTTGTTCCCATAAAAAAATTCTCACTTGGTCAATTTTTACGGAGGAAATGATAGCACATTATGAGGATACAAGACAGCACCTTTTTCTTAATTGATAAATCTCAATCTAAAGGGTTTAGTGATGGAAGCATATTGAGGACTTCCAAAATTAAATATAAGGAGTAAGCGATATTCGGAGGAACACATGATTGATGTATTCATATGCTAAAGATGTGTATCACTTATGACGTTGCGTTTGGGAACTGATTCATTGGAGAAGGAATTCGGAGTTGCAGAAAATTAATCATAAAGTGTAGGAAATAGATTCCTACCATCATTATAAAGGTGGAAGTGTTGCTACATCGAGACTTCCCATAGCTTCCTGTCGTCTGTGTGCAACAATTTGGAAGAAAGAAGAAAAGGGATTTTCTACAATTTTGATAGAAAATACACTAAAGGTCATAAGTGTGCTGAGAAGAAATTATTTTACATAGATTGTGAAGAGGAGGAAGAAAATGAACCAAAAACTTCAAAAGAAGAGGCTATACACTAGAAACCAACTCTAGAATAAGAAGAAATGAGTCCAACCATATCATGTAATGCATTGGCAGGAATTACCACTCCTCAAACTCTCAAGATAGAAGGACATATCAAGAAGAAAAAGGTAATAGTGTTGATTGATTCAGGTAGTACCCACAATTTTATTCATTGTAAGGTAGCCAAGGAATTGAATTGTTTCCTATACCCAGCACCAGAATGTCAAGTGATGGTTGCAAATGGAGGAACTATAAATTGCTCTGGAAAATGCAATAATATCAAGCTAACCATGGGGTAATATGTATTGAATAGTCAAATGCTTTCCATTCCTATGGGATATGTTGATGTTGTACTAGGAGTACAATGGTTACAATCTTTGGGGACGATAGCTTTTAATTTTCAAGAACTTTTCTTGAAATTTTTTTCAGAAGGAAAGGAATTTGAATTACGGGGTATTGCGGGGAAGCCAGGAAGGATAATAAGCTCTAATGTCATGACAAAGCTTCTAAAGAAAGAACAGCGAGGCGTAATTGCACAATTATGCTCACTAGAAGTTCCAACATCAAAATCATCTATTTCTGCAGATCTCCAACAAGTCTTGGACAATCATTCCAAGGTGTTTGAAACTCCGAAAGGACTCCCACCTATTCGTGATCATGATAATGCTATTCATTTGATTCCAGGAAGTGTTCCTCCAAACATCAGGCCTTATAGATATCCTTACGTCCAAAAGAGCGAAATTGAACGTATGATTGCAGAAATGTTAGAGGCGGGTATAATTCAAACTAGTCAAAGTTCTTTCTCTGCTCCTGTAGTATTGGTACACAAGAAGGATGGATCATGGCGAATGTGTCCGGATTATAGGGAGCTCAATAAGCTCACCATTAAAGATAAATTTCCCATTCCTGTGATTGATGAATTATTGGATGAATTACATGGAGCAATTTATTTTACCAAGTTGGATCTTCATTCAGGATATCATCAAATTAGAATGAAGACTGCAGATATTCCAAAAACAACATTTTGAACTCATGAGGGTCATTATGAATTTTTGGTCATGCCTTTTGGCCTTACCAATGCACCTTCTACATTTCAAGGGTTGATGAATTCCATCTTCAAACCCTTCCTTAGAAAATTTGTGCTAGTATTTTTTGATGATATACTAATCTACAGCAGGTCTTGGAAGGATCATGTTGAACATGTTGACAGGGTGCTCAAACTATTGCAGGAGAAACAATTATATGCAAAAAAGTCCAAATGTTTCTTTGGAGTACAAGAGGTGGAATATCTGGGTCATATTGTATCTCACTAGGGTGTTAAAGTGGACCCTAACAAAATTAAAGCCATTAAGGAATGGAAAGTTCCCACAACCATAAAGCAGTTGCGAGGATTTCTCGGGTTAACAGGGTATTATAGCAAGTTTGTTAAGAATTATGGGAGAATAGCAGCACCTCTAACAACATTATTGAAGAAATATGCATTTTCATGGACTCCTAAAGCAACTAAGGCCTTTAAACATCTTAAAGAGGAAATGTGCCTAACACTGGTATTAGCTATGCCAGATTTCACAAAAACCTTTATTGTGGAATGTGATTCCTTGGAAAATGGAATTGGTATTGTTTTAATGCAAGAAGGAAGACCCATTGCTTTTGAAAGTCGTCAAATCAAGGGAAAGTATTTAGAGAAAGCTATTTATGAGAAGGAAATGTTAGAAATACTACATGCACTAAATAAATGGTGACCTTACCTAATGGAAATACAATTAAAGGTAAAAACCAATCATGATAGCCTTAAAAACATTTTGGAACAAAGAAAATATTCAGAAGAGCAGAAAAAATGGGTCACAAAGATGTTGGGTTATGAGTTTGAAATCATATACAAAAAAGGGAAGTTAAATGTTGTTGCAGATGCACTCAAGAAAGAATGAAGAGGTGGAAGCATTTCTTTGTGCCATTTCTATTATCAAACCAGTTTTGATAACCGAACCAAGGGATGAATGGAAGAAGGACGAATAAGTGTGGACACTCATTCAAAAGTTGCAACAAGATCCTAGTACATCTGATACATCTAGTTGGAAAAATGATTCCTTATGGCACAAAGATCGCTTATATATTTGTAAGAATTCCCAAATAAAACAAAAGATTATTTTGGAATTGTACACTTCTCCTTTAGGAGGACACTTAGGATTTTTCAAAATTACCACAGGGTGAAGAAAGAATTTTTTGGGATGGCCTTGAATCTGGTATTCAAAAGTTTGTGGCGGAATGTTTGGTTCTCCAACAAAATAAAGTTGAGACAATTAAGACTAGTTAAAGGAAAGTATTTACAAAAATATATTTATGAGAAGGAGATGTTATCAATACTACATGCACTAAATAAATGGCGACCTTACCTAATGGGAAGACACTTCAAGGTAAAAACTGATCATGATAGTCTTAAAAACATTTTGGAACAAAAAATATCTTCAGAAGAGCAGCAAAAATAGGTCAAAAATATGTTGGGTTATGACTTTGAAATAATCTACAAAAAAGGGAAGCTAAATGTTGTTACAAATGCACTCTAAAAAAAGAATGAAGATGTGGAAGCATTGCTTTGTGTCATTTCTATTATCAAACTAGATTGGATAATCAAAGCAAGGGATGAATGGAAGAAGGACAAAGAAGTGTGGACACTCATTCAAAAGTTGCAACAAGATCCTAGTACATCTGATACATTTAGTTGGAACATGATCACTTATATCTTTGTAAGATTTGTCAACTAAAATAAAAATATTTTTTTGGAATTGCACACTTCTTCTTTAGAAGGAAACTCAGGATTTTTAAAAACTTACCACAGGGTGAAGAAAGAATTTTTTGGGATGGCTTTAAATCTGATATTCAAAATTTTTTGGCGGAATGTTTGGTTTTCCAGTGAGATAAAGTTGAGACAATTAAGACCCCAGGTATTCTACAACCTTTATCCATTCCATGTCAACGTTGGGAGGAGATTTCAATGGATTTTATCACAGGTTTACCTAAATATGAAGGAAAGAGTGTCATCATAGTGATAGTTGATAGACTTACCAAGTATGCACACTTTTGTGCATTATCTCATCCATTTAAAGCAAGTACATTTGCTACTACTTTTATGGAAACAATTAAAAAGCTACATGGATACCCAAATATTATTGTAAGCGAAAGGGATCTCATTTTTACTGAAATTTTTGGACGAAATTATTTTCTTGTTTGGGTACTCAACTAGCTCATAACCCATCTTATCATCCTCAATCCGATGGTCAAACTGAGATAGTGAATAAATTTTTGTAAGGATATCTTCATTGTTTTGTATCTGATAAACAAACACAATGGGTCAAGTGGTTACCTCTCCCTGAATGGTGGTATAACACTTCCTTCCATACTGCGGCAAAAATGACCCCATTTATGGAACTGTATGGATATCATCCAACATCCATCACATCATCTTTAAGAGAAAATTCTAAGGTTCAAGCAGTGGAAGATCATATCAAGAATCAACAAGAAGTTATCCAACTCTTAAAGGATAACCTAAATTTGGCACAAAATCGAATGAAACAATAGGAAAATCAACATCACAGCGAAAGAAGTTTTGATGTAGGAGACTAGGTATTTTTATGACTACAACCAAACAAACAAATGTCCCTCAAGCAAGCTAAGAAGGATAATAAATTATCACCAAAGTAATATGGTCCTTACAAGGTGTTGCAAAATATTGGTACTATGGCATACAAATTGGAGCTTCTTGCTTCTTCGCGAGTGCATTCGGTTTTCCATGTTTCATGCTTAAAGAAGCCTATGGGTGAAAAAATTCCAGTTCAAACAATATTTCCAGAACTTGATGAGGAAGGAAAAATCATATTGGAACCTAAAGCAGTCAGTGAAACAAGAACTCGACAGCTACAAAATCGATAAATTTCATAGTATCTCATCAAGTGGAAGAACTTACCCATTAAATATTGTACATGGGAGGATGAAATTTTTATACAGAAGCACCGAGACCTACTCAAGCATTGAGGATAACACATTTTTGAAGGAGAGGGGCATGTTAGGTCCCTATATTACTAGTGTAGTCCCTTATTGTTTTTAGTATAGCCCCCTTATTGTTATTTTTGTACCCCTGTAACCCCAATATTATTATTATTGTGTCCTTACATTATTATTGTTAGGTTGGCTAGGATTAGATTGTGACCCCATGGACTCATATATAGAAGGAGGTTTTTTCATTTGTATCATCGAAGAATTATTCATTTATGTAATGTAAAGGAGGTTTCCCCCTCGAAGTGGCTTATTTCTAAGGCGTTGATCTCTCTTTTCTTCTATTTTTGGAGTTTGTTTCATAACAAAGAATTCTAACTCAAACAAAAGATTCTTTCGGAATTGCACACCTCCCCCTTAGGAGGGAACTCCAGATTTTAAAAACTTACCACAGAGTCAAGAAGGATTTTTTTGGGATGGCTTTAAATCTGATATTCAAAGGCTTTTGGAAGACTATTCGGTTTTCCAATAAAGTAAATTTGAGACAATTAAGACCCCATGTCTATTACAACCTTTAGCCATTCCAAGTCAGCATTGGGAGGAGGTCTCAATAGATTTTATCACAGGTTTACCCAAGTCTGAAGGAAAGAGTGTCATCATGGTGGTAGTTGATAGACTTACCAAGTATGTACACTTTTGTGAATTATCTCATCCTTTTAAAGTGAGTAAAATTATTGTTGCAGTTATAGAAATAATTCAAAAGCTACATGGAAACCCAAATATTATTGTAAGTGACAAATATCCCATTTTCATTTTAAATTTTTGGACATAGTTATTTTCCTACCTTGGTACTCAATTAACTCATAGCTCATGTTATAATTCTCAATCTAACTGGTAAACGGAGATAGTGAACAATTTTTGGGAAGGATATATTCATTGTTTTGTATCTGATAAACAAGCATAATGGGTCAAGTGGTTACCTCTAGTTGACTGGTGGTATAACACTTCCTTCCATACTGAAGTAAAAATGACCCCATTTATGGAACTTTATGGATATCATACACCATCCATCACATCATATTTAAGAGAAAATTATCAGGTTCAAGGAATGGAAGATCACTTTGAGCATCAACAATAATCTCTCCAACTCTTAAAGGATAATCTCACTCTAGCACAAAATCAAATGAAACAACAGGTAGATCAACATCACATTGAAAGAAGTTTTCATGTAGGAGACTATGTATTTTTTATGGATACAACCATATAAACAAATGCCCCTCAAGAAAGCTAAGAAGGATAATAAATTATCACCCAAGTACTATGCTCCTTACAAGGTGTTGCAAAAGATTGGTACTATGGCATACAAATTGGAGTTGTCTGCATCTTCCCGATTACACCTTGTTTTCCATGTTTCATGTTTAAAGGAGGTTATCAGTGGAAAGCTCCTAGTTCAAACAATGTTTCCATGAATTGAAAAAGAACAAAAAATAATATTTGACCCTAAAGAAGTCATAAAAAGAAGAACCTGACAACTACGAAATCGATTAATTTCAGAGTATCTCATTCAATGGAAGAACTTACCTATTGAAGATTTGAGATGAGAGGATGAGAATATTATATAGAAGCATCCAGAACTACTCAAGCATTCAAGACAACATTTTTTTGAACGATAGGGGCGTGTTAGGTCCATATAATACTAGTGTATCCCCCTTATTGTTATTGTTAGTGTAGCCCTATTTTTATTGTTGTGCCAAGGTATTCGTCATATTGTTATTCTTGTGCCCCGTAGAAGCCCACTATTGTTATTGGTGTTCCCTTACATTATTATTGTTATGTAGGCTCTGATTATATTGTAACCCCTTATATTCCTATATATACAAAGGATATCTTATCATTTGTATCATCCAAGAATTTTTCATGAATGTAATGTAAAGGGGGTTTCCCCCTCGAAGAGGATAATTTTTAAGTCGTTGATCTATATTTTCTTCTATTTTGTAAGATGGTTTCATAACATAAAACATCCAATCTTGGAGGGTAATATATTGGAGGTATTTCACATGGTTGATAACATTAGTGATTTCTTCCTTTTCTTATGCACACAAAAGTGGTAAAGGAGAGTGAGATCCACATCTACCACTCTTTTTCTAGGTTGAGCCTAAATGGGTATTAGTTGATTTGTATTTCACCACTTAGTAGCCCTATCCATGGTAGAAGCTATAGGACTAGAGACTTTCAAGGCTTGGGTTTATCCACCATAAATGTTTTTTCCTTTCTTACCACCAAATCCTGACCATCTTCACCCACATTTATTTCTTTGGAAGAGCTTGGAACCAAATGAGTAGATGTACTATGTGGGTTGAGACATTACAGGATGGATCTAAGACATGAATGGGTAAGATGAATATAGTGATCCACGCATTGATAATGAAACAAAGCATTAGGAATATTGATATATCTAATCAAATTCCATATAATTGTATCACCTACCTAGATAAACACACAGGTTTTAAGGTCCTTTGAAAAGGAAACCTTAATTATAACTTAGTGTGAGGGTCTAGAGTATAATAATTGTTTGGGTTCGTGAAAAATAGAAATACCTAAGTAGGAATATTTATGGTCTAGGGAAAACCAAAGTTTTTTTGGAAACTAGAGAAATTCAACCTAAACTAAGAAATACAACAAAGAATCTTTATTAGTAAAATGTGATGACATCACGAAAAAAAAAAAAAAACTTTGGTATTCTTGCATATCTAGGGGCGTTGATGCAATTTTTCCATCACATGAATTGCTTCATCAAACTAAAATCAAAGAAACACTTTTCTAGCATACAAATAAAGGTGTCATTCGAACCTTGTGACTCTCAAACCTCATTGATTTGTCCTCGGATAACTTCCATGAGAGGCACTCTCTTCACAAAGTGCCTAGAATCGAGCCCAAATTAAATTAATTACATAAAATATCATATTCACATTTATAAATTGAATATCAAGAAGGAAGTCACTACTTCTTCATACACCTTCAAAATCAAAAGGTTGCTAGGCACCAATATCCCTCTCTAAATTAATTGCAACTCTAAGAAGGATAATGACTTTCTCAAACAAAAATGAGCCCGTAATGACCTCTCCTATCTTATGACCAAAATTTAATCACATAATTAGCTAACTATTCTAAATTCAATGCTAAATAATTCTTTCATGCCATATTTTAATCAACATACTAGCTAACTATGCTAAATTCAATGTTAAAAGATTATTTCATGCCATAGTTAACATGATAAAATAATTATTAACTAGAAATAATTGTAATTTCTCTTTACCAAAACAAAATGAGAAAAAAATACTAATATATAATATATTTTTTTGTAAGCTTAGCAGGACTACATCTTCATCATGTCCAATATATCACTAGATTGAAGCTGGAAATTAAACCAGTGACTTCACATTAAAAAATGTTCTTAACAGAACAATGAATCACCATTTATCCAAAACCTCCTAAACACTACTATTATTATTATTATTAAAAATATTTCTCTAAATTATTATAAAATAGTTAACTTTACAATCTGTATTTTATCTCATTTAGAATAAATATAAAATATTCACTTTACAAACTGCATTTTATCTCATAATATTTATCTACTTAAATATATATTCGCTACAATTTTAGTCACTCTAATTTTTAAATGATAGAAAGGTAAGGGAATTCTAAGATTCTATTTTATTTTTCGATTTATTCTTTTGAGACCGAATTTCAGATGATTCAAAACTATGGAAATTTTAAGATTCCATTTTATTTTTCTATTTATTAGATTGACTTGTTTTTCCAGAGTTGCTTGAGGGTCTTCTAATTTGAAAACTTCAATATTAAGTCAAATAGATATCTTCTCATTAGAAAACTTTAATATAAAATTATTTATATATTAATCAATTATGGAAAAAAGATATATCATCATGATTGAGCTATTTATTATTTAGTTAGATAAGGTAATAAGATATTTAATCAATTTTTAAAGTAAAGATAATCATTGTGATTTATTGAAAGTCAATATTGTGCGAGGACATTCTCGATGCTTTCCAACTGTGATTTGATCTTAACATGATTACGATTACTATTACCTAATTATTCCATGGATTCTCCTAGGTATCGCATGTTCAAGAGCGATTTTACAGGGAAGCAGACTTAAGTTGTTGACGAAAAAGAAACTTCATACTCACAGGCACAAAATTTTAGTTGGTTGACAGCAAGTTTCTCCCAGAGATGCAGTGCCTTCTGCACTTCCATAATGATAGGAAAAATGATGTGCATCAGCATGAATTTTGTAATTAAGGATATAATTGTATATCATGATAAATAATAATAATTATAAAATTTAGGTTTAAGATTAAGGTAATATTTTAGTTTTTCAAGGTTAAACTATACATCAAAGTGGTGTATCAGATCTTCTTATCTGTGAGACAATACACCAAAGTGGTGTAATAGATCTTCTTGTTTGTGAAACAAGAAATCCGTCTCTATACAACTATTTGATTATATAAATTTACAAAAATATACCTACTCTACCCTACCCTATATTGTATTCCTTACAAAATAACTAAAAAAAATAGTAAATTCTACTAAATTGACAATTACAATATAGAGCAGATTAAATTCTTTCCCATGGCTTCTGCTCATCCAGGCTCCAAATCTTTGAATCCAAAGAAGTACCCAACATCCAATCATCATTAATCTCAGTGAAGCACGATATATCCTGATCAATATTCCAATCATCCAATTGCCAGAGGTGGTCATCTCCATTCTGCCAGGCCAGGCCATTAGTGGAGGAGGACTCGGCAGATATATTTGTTTCTGAGGTCGATAATTTATTAGCAGAGTGACTATTGACTTCTTCAAAAATCATCAACTCTGAACTAGCAATTTCAGTCTCAGCTTCTTGATATTGTGTCTTGTAAGGAGCAGCCTGGATTCCTATTTCTTCCATCAGCTCTCTCATTATATCATGCACCCGCTCTTCTTGTTCTACTGTAAATGTCTTCTCAAGAATAATATCATCTGCAAGTATAACATCTCTCATGAAATCCTCGTTCTGGTGATAATCTAATTTATCCTCTGCACATTTAACGTCCATTTGGCAATCTTTGCCTGCATTAGACATTAGAGTGATAATTCAATCTCTGCCTGAAATAAATCAAAACCAGCAAACTCTCTGCAAAAAAAAAAAATTGCAGAATTTGAAATATGGAGAATGGTTTAATAGATCTGGTTTTTATAGGGAAATTTAGAAGAAATGACGCAAAGGCAGGAGTCATCAATGGCGAAGAGGAAAGAAGGAAGAATTCACCAATCAAAGGTTAGCTGGTAGAGGTTCAACACCCAAAACTGGTATTCAGAGAGTAGTTTGGATTTGAAAATTGTTGTTGAATATTGGGTGATCACGAGTATATATCTGACTTACTTCCTGTAACGTATACATGTATCTATCTTTATACCTTGAAGGTTCAGAAATTTTTTGAGTTGGTTGAATGGCTGACCAAGACAGGGACTGGTGACGTAATGTCTTCCTACCACCATTGCTTTGAATTTCATTTATTTGCTTGGAAGTATTGAGGTTGGCTGGTTATGTCAAAGGTAAGAAGAACCACCAACACACCTTTATGGAAGAGCAGATACATCAACTCCAGAAAACTCTCTTCCCATATAAAATATTTCAATCTAATGGTAGACCACATTAATATTTTAAAAAGATAGTGATCTAAAACTAGATACTAATCGAATCAATATAAGTATTTTTTATTATTGATCTTAGAAATCATTATTTTTTTTAATGGCTAGGTAGGTTTAATGATTTAGAGTATATATTTCTTTCTAAGAGGTTATAGGTTTAAAACTAAAAGGGTAGAGAAAAGTAGAATACGTATATTTTTTTAGGTTTAATAGTTAAATAACTGCCGAAATGAGATCCTTGTCACACAAACAAAGAAATCTCATACACCAATTTAAAAATAAATCTCTTATTTTACAAACAAACAAAAATCTATAGTATTTAACTTGATCTTAAAGTTAAATAATAATAATAATAATCAATTATTTTAAAAAAAATAAGAATAAAAAACTATATAGTCGAACAAGTTAACTTAATAAGCTCTTGTTATGGTTGTTGTGGTTTCGTGTATATAAAATTTCATTGAACATAGAAGGAAGAATAATGGAAGTCATCCCATTTCCTGAATATGTTCTTTCAACTACGGTATCATACTATTTTCCCAAAGTTTTGGGTAAATTAACATAAATAATCAAGGTGGATAAACAAGTTTACAAAAGTTGTTCTTCAAGAAAAGTTCAAACATAAGAATAAGGTATGAACTAGTTATTTATTTATATAAATACCTACTTTCCATGGCGTCCATTGTATGTACCTAACTGTGATCAAAGCAAGTTAGTATATGTCTTTATCAAATGAAATATGCGGAACAAATGTTGCAGCAATACACAGGATTGTTCATAATTCTAGATTAAAGTAGATAAAAGATAGATTTCACCTTACATAATTAGATTCTTGCCTTTATCTCCAATGTTTTGTTTTTATTTGTTAATTTTTCTATCTGGTGTTTTCCTTAATCCGTCGAAAGAAAAGTCATTTATAGAATTGGTTATCTTTCAAATCTTCTTATAATTATGTCATATGGTAATCTGTCATCCCCTCTTTTGTAGTATTAAAATAATATAGTACTCTCATTCATACTTTTGTCATTTCAAACTTCACCGTCCTTACCTATCCATTTTTGTCATAGATTAAAAAGGTGTAATGGCCTTGGCATGGCTTTTAGGGTAAATATTGTGGGATCTTATGCTTTTCTATAAAAAATCATAAAAAACATATTGTTGGGTATTAATGGTATAATATATTTCACATCATTTCAATTTGTTTTATGAGGAGTTGTCTTTCAATCTTATTAATATAAGAAATGGAAAGGAATTAATTATATTTATTGAATCTTATTATTATTATGTCATATGACCAATTGGTGGTCTCTTTCAATTTTATTATTATATTATATGGTAATTGGTTTTTATAGGTATATATTAAAACAATATATTATTGTCATTTATATTTTTTTCATTTCTATTTATACCATTCAATTTTTGTCATGGATTATATGATGTAATGATGTTAGATTTTATGAATATATTATAATTTCTTTAATATCAAAGGTATAATATAGATTTTGCAATTTTTTTTATATGAGGTTTTTTTGAATCTTATCTAATATAAGAAATGGAAAGGAATTATTTTCAAGGTGGTATCTTTCAATCTTATTATTATGTCATATGGTAATTGGTTTATATATATATATTATTGTCATTTATATTTTTTTTATTTCTATCTCTATAATTCAATTGTTGTCATCGTTTACATGATATAATGATGTTAGATTCTATGAATATATTATAATTTCCTTAATATCAATGGTATAATATAGTTTTTATTACAATTCTTTTTATATGAGGTTGTGTGTTTGAACCTTATTTAATATAAGAAATGGAAAGGAATTAATTAATTTGAAATGGTTTTTTTATATTAACATATAAAATTAAATATGAAGTGTTATTAGATATCATGTTTTTGGGTTTTCTTTTGCATTAAGTAAGTCATTCATCTATGACCACTTCCATGAGAGTGAGAGGTAGTCATAATTGACTAAATTCTCATGATTTTTTGAATATTCCACTTAGACTCATTGCATCGGATGATGTTCACAGAGGTGAAGAAGTGGGATTGAAACTAGCGAAATGAATCACATAGCATCAATCATCATTTTGGGGCTTACACCCGGTAACCAAGACTTCCTGGGAGGTCACCCATCCCAGATCGCCTTTGGCTCAAGCGCACTTAGCTGTGGAGTTTTCCCAACAATCAAGCCCACTTAGCTTGCTATCCCATTTGCAAAATATTAGCAAGTATTGTGCCTCACGAACCATTCAAGTTGAGCTCCCTTCACTCTTTGTATTTAAGTATTTAGGGGTTTTTGCAGCGCATTATATTAGATATAATTTTTTGGGGATTCAACTGCGTTGAGTAAGTCATTCATCTATGACCATTTCCATGAGAGGTAGTCATAACTGACTAAATTCTCATGATTTTTTGAATATTCCACTTAGCACTCATTGCATTGGGGGATGCTCACAGGGGTGAAGAAGTGTGATTGAAACTAGTGAAATGAATCACATAGCACCAATCATCACTTCCAGGGCTTGCACCCAGAAACCAGGACTTCTCAAGAGGTCACCCATCCCAGATCGCCTTTGGCTCAAGCACACTTAACTAAGGAAACCCCATAATGAAATATTATATTAGCACAATTTCTGAGAGAGAGAGAATGGAATTGAAACAAAACCAACTCACACCCAAGCTTCTAAAAGGGAAGTTATTTGTAATCCATTTACCAGGGAAAAATGAATTACTAGAAGGGTGCTAGAAGAGACCAAATTTCCCTTTTGTCGATGAACAACAAGTCAATATAGTGAAACACCCTCCCACACTAGAACTAACTGTAGCAAGAAAAAATTCGACGGACCCTCACTCTAGGATCCCAAACTCTACAATGTGGCTCCCCGCTGTAGCTTCGCTACAAATCCTGATAGCTTATTGTAGTCATAGACGTAAATGCTACCAAACTGAAGAGCATGCACAGGTTCTTAGTCTTTGCATACTTGAGTTTGTTCTCACCACCTTTGCAATTTCCCATAACTTGAAGCCACAACTGATGTAGCCAAACCACCAGTCGCTTTATGTACCAAATGAAGAACATCTCAAAGCTTTAGGGATTCCACCAACAACTATCTTTGGAAACATCCATGTGCCTTCCAATTTTCATGTGGGAGGGTCTAGCCCACTCCCTGCCACACAATTAAGGCCACTTCCTCCACCCCATTAAGGTAAAAAAATGTTATAATTTATTAAGATAAGGTTAAAGAAATAAAAAGAGGAAAAGTGAATAATGAATTCACATGAGAGCAAGAAAAGCAAGAATAATGAAGTAATACTACATTTTAAATTTTGTATTCTATTTTTAAGAGAACTTTAAAAATATATAATCTTTTTTAAATTTATCAAAATTAAATTAAAAAAAGAGAGAAATGAATGTTCATTTAAACCAAATAGGACCACCAAAACCATGGGGTTGACCTACTCCCACTAATCACCCTCACACACATTTAGCATGGCTAAAAGTGATATGAAATAAATAGGCTAACTTTATTTCTCCTAATGTTATTGTTACATATCCCATGATAAATAAATAAAAAAAAACATGAGAAAAATGTTAAATCAATTCATGGACCTATTGAAATAATATTGTCGTGGACACTATTTAGAGAACCCAATTAGACCTTGATCAATTTTTTTTGGTGGTTGTAATCCCTTAAGGTGAAGTTCAAAGATAACATCCCATTATTAGAAGAAAATTTCACTGTTATATCACTTAATGATTGTTTAGTACACTATAAACTTATTTTATGTAGTAGAGTGAAGAGAATGTTGATCCTATCACTATATAAAATAAGCTTCATATAAGTGAAATATTACACATATATCTTATAAAGTATTAAGAAGACCAATATATTAAGTGAAAAAGACTATAAAAACATTGTGCCTGATTGTCAATATTTACATAAATATGTTCCTAGTATTTCTGGTAATTTGAACATCAAAGAGGAGGAGACAAATCCAATTATATTGTACTAATGTAGGTTACCCCATTATGCCAATTAGAAGATAGTGTTCCTAACTGTAAATACAGATGTAAATACATATGAGGTTGAACATGTATTTATAACCAATATTAATTGTAGGAATAATGTAAAATAGTTTGTAGCTCTTCTAGTTATTAAAGAGCATAATAGTATAGTGTAGAAAATTGTGAAAAATAGTCCAAGATGAATTAAGTGATAGCCTAGACTAATATTTGTAGCGAGGGAAATAATCCAGAGTAACAAAATAAGGAAACATGAATAATTTCCAACTATTTACAAACATAAGGATATTGATAAGTGGGTAGATTAATATAATATTTTTAATCATGATATACTAGGATGGCACTTTTTCCAAATTCTTTTAGTGTGGATTGAATATTTTCCTTCACAAGATTTTGGAGGTGATAATACTTTGCAATCTATATTCTTAAATCCTCTAGTAACCTTGTTCTCACATATCTTGGTACATTAGTGCTCTCTTAATTTAATTATAGGAAATGATAATCAAGTAAATGTTTGGGAATTGTTTAACCACAAAAATTAGCAAACCAATACCCCATACTTATACAAAATAAAAACGACTAAGTCAAGGAAAAAAGAAACATCACAACTAATGTAATTTCCAATATTGATATATTTGGTTCATTGCAAGGATGAAGTCAGATATGATGTTGCACCTTATAGAGACATGCAATGTGATTAACATCAAAAAAATATTTACGTGAAAGGTGTTAGGTTCCCATGATTTGTTAGATTGGTGAGATCAAATGCACATGGTAACATCAAACCAGTCTTTGGAGTCCTAGGACCTAGCCTTCCTAGACTCAAAGAGGGCTCTCTCTATTTTGTGCAAAGGATGTGAACTTGTTTGCTTTTAGGGTGGATTTTAGGCTAGTTATTAAGTATAGGATTTGTTGTTGTTTTGGTTGGGTAAGATGATCAAGTAGAATAGATAGAGTGAGGGAATCTTCAAATCATTGGGATATGGAGTCAATAAAAGTCATGGGAAGTTTCAACAATAAATCAAGGTGGATCACAGGGAAAATCTATCATGGTCAAATGGATTTTCAAGGTTTGTATGAAATTAAATGAACATCAAGTAGGGAAAATTTTAAGGATGGAAAATTATTTTGAAGTTTAAAAAAATGGCGAATCTCTCTAGTCCCTAATATGCAAACTATAAACTGTTTATTGATTTATTTATAAAAATATTCAAATTTATAATGATATTATATATATTATCTATATAATGTTGGTGATTTTTAAGGTAAAATAATTTTATATTGTAAAATTTGGGCGAATCATTTTTATAAAAAATGGAAATTGGCGAATCTTTTTTTTTGGAAAAACCATGGAAAATTAGCCCACCTACGAATATTAGCCCCTAAAATTTTCCATGACATCAAGTTTGTGAAAAAATTAGGGTAAAGGGAAATTAAGAATCCTTTGTCATATACTTTAAACAAGAAGGGGCTTCAAAACTATTTAGCATAAAGAAGTAATCAATAGATAGGGCAAACCAATAACTCTTTGATTCAACTCAAGCAAATAAGCATTTCAAACAAACAATCCAATGAAATATAGAAGGCGAGAAAATCATTTAACTTCTAGTGATTTCACCTTCAAGATTAGAAAACATTTAAGATAAACATATAACTTTAATAAAAGAAGAGGGAACTCCTGAGCATCATTGATCATAGCCATAAAGATCTCCAAAACAACTATTCAAGCATGGAAAAAGGGTATGATCGAAACATAGCCTCTTTGGCAAACCTAATTAGTGTTACTTTAAAGATAAATCCCAGGAACAATGTTTTAGTGACATCAAACAAGAAGGGATAACCATAAAACATCTTTGATACCTACTGTATTGAACCATTCAATTAAGAATTCTCTAAAATGACTGAGTAGAGGAAAACATAGAGGCAGTGAAGAACAAACAGAGCTAAGGTGCCTTTGAAAACATTTCTTAGTATAAACCTTTGTCCTAATGCAATAAAGAAGGATGAAACAAAATGATACATGAGAAAACAATAACTGAATAGAAGCACATCACCATTAGCCAAGCTCAGGGATCCTGCAAGCAAGCCTTGTCCATCAATCAAGACAAGCCATTCACAAACTCCACAACACCAATTTCTTCTCCAATCTCCAAAAAAAACTATGTATTGCTCCAAAGAGTCATCAAATGCCAACCTTTTACAATGAGTCCCTCATGCTCTATTTATCTAGCAAAGGAGGGAAAAAAGTCAAAACTAGTCATAAATGTCATTTATGCCCAAGAGACCATGCAAGGCCCAAGGCACAAAATATCTCATGAAATAAATGCAAAAATAACTCCTAGCACCTAAATTTGGAGTGATTTGCCTTAGAAAACATTAAAAAATCATTTTTCCATCAATGAGTGTCTTTTGTTGACTTTTTGGCCAAAAACACATAGTGAGGTTTGAAAGCATAGTGCCATGCATGGGAAAAACTGGGTCCACTTGCAGCCAAGTTTTGATGACCTTCCCAGTGTCGGAATTGGCTCCGTGATGGCCCGTTGGAAAGACTGTTGAGTCTAATTTCCAAATATACCATTGGTTTTTTGATTGAGCTCCACTAACCTAACCAACAGGAAAATTTACCAAAACTTCTCTAGGCGCAACGCCAGGTCTGTAAATGACGCAGAAAGGTGAAAAATGAGGTGTTTTTTGGCCTTTTGAGAGGTCAACAATACTCAAAATGCTATGAAATTTGGTGATCATAATGTAATTAAACCAAGGATTCCAAAAATGTTGATTTTTACTCCTGAGGATGCCCGATAAAACGTAGTGCTAAGGGTGTTGTGCTTAGAGGCCTCAAAATTTGCAAAAAACAAAAATTTGTCAAAATCCTCCCAAATTTAGTGGATGTATTCTTCATGAGGTTTGAGAGGACTGTAGACAAGCTTGAGCCAAGATTCCAAGTTTTTCTTGGCCTTTTTCCTCTTTTAGTGCTTGTATATTGGCATGGGAATTTTTGAGTTTAGCCCTTGCAACTTTGTTTCTCCGGGCATAATGCTTGGTCATCTTCCTTTGGAGATCAAGATCCTTGTTAGCTTTCTCCAATTTAGCCTCCAAGTGTATGCTAGCTCTTTCCAACCAAGGCTCCCAATCATGTGCTATCTCCATGGCCAACAACTCATCTAGAGGGAGCTGCTCTACTAAGGTTGATTCTTGTTCTCTTTGTTTTGCCAATGCCTTAGTCAAAACCATGGTTCTTGGTCTCCTCCTATACTGTCCTTCTTCATCCTCACTCTCCTCATAGGTTCCCATGAACTCTTCTAGCTTTAACTGTGCCCTTTGGGCTTCTTTCTGGGCCCTGATGGCTCTAGTCTCATAAATGGCAATTTGTGCTCCTAGCTTCCTGTTCTCCATCTCAAGGGCATCATTCATAGTCTTATCCCTATTTAGATTTGATTGGAGGTCTTCAATGAGGGAATTTTTGTTCTGGATGAGCAAGTTTGAGATCCTTTCTTCATTCTCCTCATCACTGTCATTTTGAATGATTTCAAACTCCCTCTCAACCTCGTGATCTTCTTCTTCTTCCTTTACCTTTTGTTTTCCTTTGTCATGGTAAATGGCATGGTCCCTTTCCTTTAGAGGTAGCAAACACAAGCCTTTGTCCTCTTTGATATGTCAATGGAAAAGGTGTGATTGTGGTAATTTCAGTGTCTTGATCATGGCTGCCTTCATTTGTTTCGATGTCTTCTTCTTTATTACCCTAACTGCTTCTTACCTTTTTTCCTTCAACATCAACCTCACTCTCAACCTCTTCACTAATTTTTTCACTTTCATTTTGTTCTTCGTTGAAGCTTCTTCCTTCATCATTACTATGATCTTCATTTTGACTATCAGCCTCTTCATTTCCTTCATTATTTTCATGAATTTCATGACTATTATGACTGTCTTCTTGCTTGTTGTCCTGTTCATCACTGATGCTTGCTTCATTGGTGTCACTGTTGCCTTCAGCCCCTTCATTGATTTCACTGTTTTCATCTTCATTTTGCTGCTCTCTTTATCTTTTCCCTCATCTTTGTCATGACTAGGAGCCTCATTGTTTTGACTATCATTAGGGCTCTTAGTCTCACTGCTGCCCTTAGGATCATCCCCTGTTTCTTTGCCACTTTCCTTATCTTCATCATTATCCACCTCCATATCTTCTGCTTCATTGTTCACCTCTTATTCATCACTGCTCGATTCATTTCCACTGCCATCTTCCTCATTTTCTTCATTGTTATCCTCTTCTTTATCACTTCTCAATCCATTTCCACTGTCAGCTTCCTCATTTTCTTCATTGTTATCCTCTTCCTTTGTTTCCATGTTTTCTGCCTCCTGTTGGTGCAACTCATCATCACCCTCGCCTTCATTTTGGTTTGATTCATTGTCACCCTCACCCTCATTGTCACTTTCTTGTTCACTGCCACTTCCTTCCTAATCTGATGCATCAAGAGAAGATGAGGAAGGGAGATTTTCTTAAGGAGAGGCTACTTGTGTAGATGATGAGGCAGGATCTATAGGAGGTGATGCAGGAGTGGAGGGAGGAGGATGAGATGATGAGGGTAAACTATGCTAATGATGCGGTTATGGGCTTGTGAATATTTCATGAGCTATGAACACCTCCCAAGGTATGAATTTTTTCTCTAACTGATGTAGTACCACCATCTTGATCAAGGAGTGGTGGAACAAGCTCTGAATTTGCTAGGTATAACTCCTCCTTCAGATAATAGAAGACATCTTATCGATACTCCTATACAAGTAATAGGGTAGATGAAGAATTTTGACCCTAGTGAAATGCATGAGTAATCTGATATGGTAGGAGTAGAGCCTAGACTATCTCCCCTCACAGGTAAAATATTTCATGATGAATTTCATTAAGGGTGCATACCTCTCCAGCAGGTGTGAGAAAGGGAAAATAGTTTTGTAGCCTTCTTTGTACCTAGGCTTGAGGAAAGGCTCATAGCAACTCATGTCCAATTTTTCTCTCTTGAACCACTTTTCACCAACATCAGGAAGTCTAGTAGCATGAGCAATAGTAACTGATGAGAGTTCAAAGGTCACCCCTACCAAGCTTGATTGTTTGTTATGTAGGTTAAGAATGAATAACCTTGTGAGCTCTGGGTGATTTTTTACTTCTTTGAGCCTTTCAAAAAACTAGAAACACCCTACATTTTGAAAGCATGTGAGAATCATGGGAGAGATAGTAATATCCACAGTGTCTTAGGGTTCAAATCTGTTAACCTTCCCACCCTTGTGCTTTGGCCTCAGAGGCACTTGGCCTCCTTCACTGCTCACACTCCCTTCTTCTCCTGACATGGTGATTAGTGCAGCTTTCAAACAACCCTAGGACTACTTGTAAAAGTTGATAGGATGAGTGAAATGGAATAATGTTGAAAGGCAATTTTTTCAAGTAAGTGAGAGGGAGGTGTAGGTGTATGAGTGATCTCCTTTGAGCTTAGGTAAAGGATTAACTTGAACTCACTGTAACTACCCTAATTGACATTTGTATTTGACTGATAATTTCTTGTTTGGAGGTCAAAAAAAAGCTTTGGTCATGGGGGCTTAGGGTTTCTACTCTTTAGGGTTTTGACCAATTTCCTTTAATCATTAAATCATGAATTTAACTGGAGGAGAGGGAAAATTATGCATCTACCAACATTTGAATTCTTTGCAAGTCCTTGGAGGCAGCTTAGAGGTGCTCCCTTGTAATTTTTTTGGCTATTTTGTAGGTGGAGGAGGCTTTCTGGCCTAGGTTCAGCGCCTGAACACGATGTTGGGTGTCGGGCCTCCTAGGTGCATCACTGCCTGCGTGTAGGCCTGTCGGGCATCCTCAGTGTAGCACTACCCACGTGCAATCTTGCTAGATTTCCTAAGACCAACTTCTGAATGTCACTTGGGCCTGTCAAGCCTCTCTAAGCATAGCGCTGCTCGCATGTAGGCCTATTAGGCTTCTCCCTAAGCGCAGCACTGGGCAATTTCTGTGGATCTATCGAGCTCCTGGGCGAACAGGTAGCGCCCATCCGAACACGCAGCATGTTTACTTGTAAGTGTAGCGCAGTGTATTTTTACACTGCAAAAACTCCCCTAAGCACAGCGTTGGGTGCTCTAAGCATAGCGCAAGTGACAAATGAACTGAGTGATAAAAAAAATTCACTTTTATATTTTTAGGAAAACAAATTTATCTCTTACAAACCCACTTTCTAATTTTTTTGGTCTCTTTATCACTTTGGCTGATATCATTTTTGACCTTTTACAATATGTGACTTAAAAACACTCAAATTGTCTTTTCCCTTTTTTATTGATCTTTGGGCATGATAAACTTACCTTTTACAATGACTATAATCATGTCTGCCATATCCCCTCTTGGCCACTTCTGATTTGTTGCAGGTGTCATGAAATAATGATTTATCTCTCTCTTATGTTCTTGGTGTTTGAGACTTTTAGTTGTACAACAACAACCTCATGATCAGCTTGGTTTTCCATTCTTGAAATTCAACCGTATGCTTTATTCCTTTGATCATTGAGTGCAAATGACTAGAAATGAAGGCTTGACCTCCCTTATACTGATACTCTTTGCATTCTTTCCCTTTGAGGTAGCGAGATAATTTACCTTGGCAACCCCTGAAATGACACACACAACAGTCTCTTGAAATGTTCTTCTACTGTCATGATGAAGGCCTATCATCTTCACTTCATCTCCTTTGACTATATTTCCAAAACCTCAGGCTTCTGGGCTGTTTGAGAAGAATCATTAGCGTTTTCTTCTAAGTTCTCTATAGCCCTTTCAAGTTCTTTCATTTTTGTTTAGTTCACCTCACCTTTTTCCCTTCTTCATTTATAATTTCTAAAAATCTTCAATTCATGCTTGGTTGCACTGGTGTGCCTCTTCCATGTGTTTTGATGCCTTGGCTTCTTGCTTGGAACACTGTTGGCCCAATTAGTCTTAGGAAACCTTGATTTTTCTTGAACATAGGTTGCTTCCTCTTTATTGCTATGGATTCCCTTTAATGAGGAGCATGCCTCTTACCTTACCTACTCTCCGCTGATTGTTATTCCAACACTCCTACAGAAATGCCAAAATGCATAGTTTCCTTTTGCAGAATTTTGTTCTTGGCAAAGCAGTCTTCCTTGGAGATTTTCTTGATCTAACTTGAACAAACAGGTTCTGATCTTTTTCACATTTAATTCATATTTCTAGCTCATGGAAAATTGTGATTTAGAACACCAAAGATAACCCTACAACCTATCAAACCCTAGTGACCTAGTGGAAGTCCTTTTGACTTGGTCTTTGGAAAATGAGAAAGGGTAGGCTGTTTGGAAATCCTAGGTGGAAAGTGGAGGGGTTAAGCATAGGAAAAACAAAGTACTGAGGTTATGGGTGTGAAAATGGGACAAATATAAGTATCATGATCCCAGAAGGGTCTTATAGGAGTGGTAGATTAACTAGGGAATGACAGAGTAGTAAAGTAATGAAAATTTTATTTTAAGGATAATGAAGGCAGTGAGATTTCTAAAACTCACAATATTCATTAATCTTGTTTTTAGAAATCTAGGACAAGTATTTAGTCATCTAAAAAATAGCAAAAATTACTGATGACTAACAGTGGCTCCACTTGGGGAGGGAAACTCCTTTTCAGGAGGTGTCCAGAACTTCATATACCAAATCTCTGAGTTTATGCAGACCAGTGCCTCATTCATTGGGCAGAATTTTCTTCTTTCATTTGCTGATGTTTCTCTTGAAGCTATGATCAATATGAAAGACATGTTTGCTTCAAACTCATCTCTACCTACCCATCATACCTTTGCCTATCATTTTTTCTTCTTGTGGGTGCACTTGGACTAGCAAACCCTTGACATTCTTTTCTTTTGAAAGAAAAATAATCTAACTACTTGTACCCTTATTACTTCCAAGAGTTCATATTATGCTAGTGAACTCTTTTATTCTCTGCCTAGACTATTCATCTGTCAAGATTAAGCTGTTTGATAGGCTTCATTCTCTAATCTACTGACATGAATTTGAAAACATGATTTGAACCAGGATTAAGCTATCTGATTTTCCATGGGCTATGGCATTATGACAAGCTACACACAGACATTATTTTTGTACAAAAAAACTATAAAGTATGAGGGTTGTGTTTCACATTTGTTAGTCATCTCTATCTTTCTCTTTGGTTCAGTTTTGAGCATTGAGAACCAACATATTTTCTTCCTAATCTATTCCTACTAACAAGTCAAGATTAAATGATTTGAAAAGCCTTCTTTCACTAACCTATCCGAAAAAATTTAAAACATGTTCAGCCATGATTAGGCTAGATGACTAAACAAGAGTGTCTTTCTTAAGAAGTAGTGGCATTTAGTCTTGCACACTTTCAGTAATACTCTTTTTTGGGTATGGGGTTGTACCTCTTCTTTAAATCTGCCCTCTTTTTCCTTCTTTCTTTGTTCTTGAGTTTTTTGTTTTTATGATCTCTCATCATGCAATGTTATGTACAATGAATGAAAGCTTGAAACTAGGAATCTTGACAAAAATAGTTCTTGAGCATCATGTCATTGATAGGATCTCCAAATAACTCTTCTCCATTCAGCTCTTGTAAACAGAAAACATTTTTACCTCCATTTGAATGCGTGGTGTAAGGATTTTTCCACAAATTTTCAAACTAGCCATGCTCTCCTTTGTATTTTCTCCTTCAGTAATGCCTCCAAACTTTGCTTATGTTAAAGATCCTTCTTAGGTGAAAAATGTATTCTTCATTAGTTTTAAAATAGACAATGATGTCATCAAAGTAAATCATAGTGAAGTAACTGAAATCAAGATCCATGGCCCTTTGGAAAGTAGATTTCGCACTTATTAACCTAGAAGGAATTTGGTCAAACATGTAGATGCCCCAAAGTGCTTTGAAAATGGCTTTATGATGATCAGTTGGAAGTATTATCACCTGATTGTACCTGAAACAATACCAAGCAATGACATCTTGTTAGAACCTTCTACCCTTTGTAGTGTATTATTTATCTTAGGGAAAAGGTATTTGTACTTCAGGGAGGTTTTGTGTAGGTACCTAAAGTCTATACATAGCCTATTTCCCCTTGCTTTCTTTCTTACCGACACAATTTGCTCAAAAGGTTCCTAGTCTTTCTTGAAAGGAAACCTTCATTGAATAATGTTTGTGTCACAAGGTTTTAAGATTTCATCACCATATACAAAATCATCCTGAAACTCTTTGCACAGTCTTATGTATTTCTGTTTTATGTAAGGTGACAAATTTTTGGATAACTTAATCATTTTTGGTTTTTCTAGTCTACCTACATTGTATTCCTCTATATCAGCCTTGGTAGCTACTACTTTAGGCTTCTTAACAACATATTTGGAATTCAATAATTCTTCTGAAGTGACAAAACCTTTTGGTGATGAGTTGTATTTGTATGGCAAGACCTTAAGATTCTTTTGATCCAGGTTCCTAGAAAGCTCTACTGTATGAAATTATCTCAGCATTTTTAAAATGGCAGAAGGGAATAGTTATGTTTTTTATGTTTGTCCTTCATTTGAGCGACCTTGATCAGATTCTAAGCTTTCTTTTGGTTTTGCAATTTTATTTTTAGTTTGCAAAAAATTAAGTTCAGCTTTGCCATCATGTTGTTGTTCTAGGCTGCTAGAGTTTAAGCTTTTGAGTTCTTCATGCAGTGCCTAGTTTGAATGTTGAAGTATGTCTGGATGTGTCTCAAATTATTTTAACTTTTCATCAATGTCTTCCTCATTACATAAAATGAATGAGTCAAGATCCGAATGGATGGAATAAAGAGGTGTGTTGTTTGGCCTTTCTTTGTTGCTAACCATAAACTTCATGTGTGATTCCTAGTATAATCTCCTTATTTGGTTAAAAAAATGGATGGTAGCATATGACATGTCAAGTTGGAGGTTCCCCTGAAGCTTGGCTCCCCATGATCTAGATAAAATCATGCCATACTTGGGGGGAATGTCAGCTACTACTATGTCCATGACCAGGCTCTTAGCAAGGATTTGTGCCAGATTGACACATAAATCTGTGATTAGACCCAAACACTTGACTTTACTGGAATCAAAAGAATACAGGTCTTTGTAAGGTTTGGTTATTTCTAGGCCTAATCTCTCCATCACCACCTTTTGCATGAGGTTGTGAGAGAGACCGGACTCTAGCATGGCATTATGTAAGATTTTGTCATGTATGTTTAGGCTAACATCGAAAGGGGGAATAGCTCCTTCTTGGTATTTTCCTTCTAATTCAAGTCCAAACAACAACTCTGGTTTGTCATCTGTCAAGTTTAGAGTATCGATATCATTGCCCATGTTCAAAACCTTCAGAACTTGGGACCTGTACATATCTTGGGTTATCAGTTCAGTGAGAGGCATGGTTATCTTGATTTTAGCAATATCTCCCTCAAAACTGAAAGCCACTTGTGTTTTAGGCATATTTACATAAGTTTTATCAGCCATAATTTTTTCTAGAAGTTTAGTTTGTTGATTGTGATTTGGGACTTTGGACAAAATATTTTTCTCAGGGCCACTAGTAGAGGCACTAGGGCAGCTTGTGTCACCACTTGGTTGGCTAGTTTTGTCTTTGTTTGGATTAGTTTTCTTAGACATGGTGTTGGTACTGTCTACTATCCTCTTAGGAGTATTTTCAGGTGTCTTCCTAACAAAATTATCTACTTTGTTCTTTCTCAAATCCTACTGGTAATCTCTAATCTCAGTTTGCTCTCAAATTTGATCTAAGGAAAATAAACCTTGTTCTTCTTCAGTGAGAAAAATATCACCCTCATTGTTAGAACCTATCAAATTTACATGGTTTTCTTCAGGTTCTTCAGACTGTCTTCCCTCTTCATCTAAATAATTGTCTTGGAAAGGGGACCTAATTTGTTGGTCATTGTCTCTTGGTCTATTTTAGGGAGGGTCTCTTCTGAAGTTTGGCTTCCTATTTCTGTTTTGGGGATTTTCTTGTTTTCCCTAGGAGGTGTTCTTTCACTCAAGTTTATCCTTTCCATCATTATTTTCATTACCCTCACTAAATTTTCAATCTTGGCATCGTATGAGGAGGTTGAGGCCATAGTTTCATATTTGTTGGTGACTCTCTTTTCTGATCTCATCCTAGCCCTCTTTTCAATTAGGTTGGCCTGTACGCTTATAGCTCCCCTTTGCATCTCTTCTAAAGCTAGAGGGTATCTCTCTCTTAATTGATAGACCATGTCTAGATCTAAACCTTCCAAAAATTCTGCTAAAGCTAAGCCTTGTGGGGGTTGCATGTCTAGTGGGAGGGCATTGTAAACACTATTGAACTGGGTACAATAGTCTTGGACACTTTCCCTGGCATTTCCCTTAAGATTGTTATATCCTGAGAGGATTTGGAGAGGGATTTTCTTGATTTCCCACTTGTTTATAAATGTCTGGTAAAGGGAAGGGAGATCATGTATGTTGTTAGGATATAATATTCCTAATTAGCCCAAGCTAATAGGAATATTCAATTTTGTTTTTATTTTCTTGCTTAAGAATAAAATTGTAAAGGAGGACAAAATAAACTCCTTAAGCAGCAAAATAAATCAATGCCCATGTGAACAAGGCTAAATCTGGGCTGCCTTAATAAAATTCCCTCAAGTGTGAAAAGGGATTGTGTCAATTGACTGGGTCAACAGGACCAAATCCACAGCACTATCTAGATGCAATGAACCTAGAGGGATAGCGCAGTTCTAGTTGGAGGGTTCCAATGTGAAAGGAGCTAAACCTTTTGAGATGGTTTAGGGTTTGCAAGGTTTTCATCCTATAAATGGAAGAGGAGAGCAACATGAGAAGGTTGTTGATCATATTGTATTGGAAGGACTTGTTTGTTTAGACACTCCTCATTCTTTAGTTGTTTAGCTGAGAATTATGCTTCTTAGCACAAGGATCTCCTATTTAGGAATCCTCCTCTTTCCTTGAGAGGCCCCTTGGAAGAGTCTTGCTATTCTTGGTCCACTATCAGGCATTTGGCCAAGCTTCTTCTTCCAACTACAATTCAAATCCTATTGAGGGTATGGCTATCCTTGTGAGTAGTAGCAAGTGAAAGACTAGATCTGCTCAGATCTATATTGTACTAATGCCTCTTCTCAGTAAGTGTGTCTTTTAACCTACTGGAAGTGTGCATTACCATATTGAGCTTCAGATCTTCATCTTGGCATCAGGCCAACCTAAGCTCCAAGCCTACAACATATTTTTTGCCCCAGATCTACGTTATTTTGCAAGAGGAGAGTTGCAGGGTTTTTGGCAACTATTTGGAGGAGAGATCTCTGGTGTAGAGGAGTATTTCTCTCACTGTGGTGATCCATCGATTAGCCAAATAATCCATGGATGTTTCAGATCTGTTTTATTCACTGCTACATCTGCTTCAGAAATTCTGAATCATTCTGCAGATCTGCTACAGTAGATCTCAAATCTACTCCTGTACATTCATGTTTTGCTAAGAACCCCAAGGGGTATGTAAAATAGAGACAGTATAGTGTACAGATCTAATATAGATCTAATATTTTGTACATAGATCTATCCTAGATCTGAGTTGTAACCTACATCTATTGTTTATTCATAAAAATAATGCTGTCATGGCTTTGCAGTGAAATACATTTGTTGCAGCACCTCTTTTTGAGGGTTTTCCTCCATAAATTCTATTTCTTTCTCCTGTACATTGATTGGGCTTTAATGTAAATCTGATTTATCATTGTATCGGATATTTTAATTCTATTATATTTGCCTACTACTACTGCTATCTAAAACTGCATTATTTTCTAGGCAGTGTTCTTTTATATTGTTGCAGTCCCTCCATTGGGTAATTTCTCAAGACAACTAGGTGTGGGAGATCTATATAACTCACCTAGAAGGATTTCTTTTTGATACCCTCTTGTATTTAGGACTTATATACTCATATCTAAGGGATCCAAAGGCTGAATTCAAGAGCTGTAGTAGCAATTCCTGAAAAATGTGTTGTTTAGGCATGCCTTGCTAGCAATCCCGATTTTGGGATATTATAGTGGTATTAAAGCCTCTTTCTTGGCACAAATTGTGCTTTGATTTTGAAAATCCAATATGTCTTTTCATGGGAGGAAAATACTGATGAAGAAATGTGGTTACACCAAAGACACATAAGTGAAGGGTCCAAGCCCTTCATCAAGAAGATTGATTGGGAGAGAGTTTTCTAAAACTCTATTCCAAACTATGCATGAGCTGAAGAACGAAATCGGGGGAGTGAGGAATGGAAGACAAGAAGATCCTCTAAAAGGGTTTGTGCATGAAGTAAGCCCCAATACTTCATCTGATGTGTGTGAGCATTCAACCACACAATCTGATCCTCAACATTGTAGCATGCCTACTTTCTTGTCAAAGGAAGGAGGAAGAGGAGGAACACCAAAGGAGGAATCTCTTGGTGATTATCTCCAAGAATATGAGTCTCTTTCAAATATATTCAAAGAGAATCTCAGTTTCCCAGAGTTCCTTCAACTTGAAGAAGCAAGATCCAGCACCTACAGCAGGAGAAAAGGGTGCCTTCGGCACACTTTGGGTAGATTCTCTCTACCTACTTTTGAAAATCACCTAAATACTCAGCCAAGCCTTGGGTAAAGAAGCTTTTCATGTACTTGCAGCTACATCAAGTGACAGAAGAAGAAGCTTCGAGAGTAGCAGCACTACACCTTCAAGGGAAATCTCATGCTTGGTGGTTGTTTGAATTCTCTTCCTTAAAGGGGGTAAACATCTCTTCTTATGAAAATTTCACTAGGAGACTAGTGAAGAGATTTGATATGAAACATTCACAGACTTCTTGGGAAGAGCCAATAAAACCCAAGAGATTTTCATTTTTGCGTAAGTTGGAAGATTCCATGGAGCCAACTCCAGTCCTAAACATTGTTGAGGGGGTTGAAGAATTGCTGCACAATTTGCAAGAGGCAAAAGTCCCACTACAACAAGATCCCTTCTCTCATAGAGAAGACATGAGAAATTATTCCTCGCCAAGAGATCAAGAAAAAGGATCTCTTGATGGCGAAGCATTCTCCAACCATGATGAGGAGGGAGAGGAAGAGCAGAGAAGGTCCTCTAGTGCTGTGATAGGAGGAGGAGATCTATTTTCAGTTGGAGATGGAGATGAAGCCATGGCTTCCACTAGAAGAGTTCTTGCACCTTTGCAAGGAATTCCTAAGGATATTCCATATCGAGGATATGAGTAGCATGTGTCTTTGCTAAAATACAATGAGACAAAACAAAGAAGGGATCACCTAGCTGATCCACTATCAGAATATGGGGAAAATTCTCCAAGCAGAGGCACTCTTACATCACTAAGAGGGGTCTCCAAGTTTCAGGAGGCTTCCACACAAAAATTAGAGGTGAACTTGCACTGTGGAAGAAAGGGAATGTAGATCCCATCTGATAATAATGGGAGAAAGAACCATGAGGCATCATTGTCTTGTGGAAAACCACCTGGGAGACCACCTGATTCAGATCTGGTGAAAGGTGTCCCACATCTTGATGCTCCACTCATGACTCCAGGGAGGATTGGAGAATTAGAAGACAAGGCTACAGTGCTAGGAGACTTGGGTAAGCTCAAGGAGAAGGGAGATCTTATTCCCTTATCATCACCACCCACTCTCCTATCTAGATCTGTGTTGTGGGAGGAGAAGAATGGAAGGATCAACCTTCCAACACACACCTGTGGCATGGGGGATGCCAAGGAGAAGATCAACAATATGACAGACATTTCATTAGATGTATCATTAGCACTGTCATTGTTGAGAAGTGTAGATCTATATTGGAAATCTCAACTGCTTGTAGAGTATTCCAAAGATCTTCACACATGTATGATATTTGATGACTTGCTTCAATGAGAGGGATATTTAGTCCAAGGAGAGGTCATCTATCATCATGGGAGAGTCTTCTTGTCTAGAGCTTCCAAGCTCAAGCAGAAGATACTACAAGGAGCACACAAAGAGTTCTTGTCCAGCCAAATGCAATCAATGAAGATATACACTCTAATCATGAGGAGTTTTGATTGGGAAGGCTTGAGAGAGGAACTACATCAACACTTTCAAGAGTGCATGAGCTGTGTGGAGTTGGGGCAGCCAAGGGACTCTATGCAAGAGTAATTTCAGCCATCTTTTTCTTCTTTTGAAAGAGGAGAAATGTCTATGCACAACTCCATGTGTATGAGTAATTTTGATGGAAAAGAATATGTTCATGTAAAGCAAGTTTATTTTTCTATTTGTACATGTTATTTTACCATTTGTATGCAGGCCATGACTCCTAAAGGAGAAATGTATCATGTAAATTTTGTGGAAATTGTTGGGCCACTAAGAGTGCTGAATTTGGCCCCTCCCTTGATGTGCAAAGGGAGATTTTTCTTCATGATGGGTGGTTCCCAAAGGCACCAAATATATCTCACATTTTCTGCAACAATGAGATGACTTGGGCAGCAATTAAGTAGTGTGAAAACCACTCACCACATATTTTTTTGATGCAGGCAGGGGATGCTCTGCATTGGTTCCATATGTGGGACTATGATCCACCTCCTAGTGCACACATTTTTGTCTGTTTGTACATTGTTTTGATCCCATATATTGATGATGTGCTTGTAGTTTTCATGGGGATGAATGGAGGAAGGAGAGGAGGCATGCATGTGCCCTATGGGAAGACTACACTCCTTGTACTTTCTGTCTTATATTTCAGGGAGGGCTTTGGGCAAACCATGGTTGTTTCATGTGATTCTTTATTTCCTTATGAGGGAAGTTGTTTGCATCTCATGAGGACATTATGGGAACAAGTCATGGATGGATGGGTTGGTGATCACTTAGCTTATGAGAGAAGCTTATCTTTTGTTTGTGACACCAATGGAGGAAGAGATGAGTTGAAACACTCAGCTTATCAGTTGCTTAAGGATAAGCAACATTTTGGAGGGGAGGACTATCATATTCCTAATTAGCCCAAGCTAATAGGAATATTCAATTTTATTTTATTTTTTTCTTGCTTAAGAATAAAATTGTAAAGGAGGGAAAAATAAACTGTTGAAAATGCAACAAGATGATGGAGCTTAGTGAAATGAAGTCGCCTTCACTAAGTGGGCCCGCAGGCTATTTTTGGCGCAAAGTCTATTTTTAGACTATGTCTATTTTTAGACATATGGATCATGGTCTATGAGTTGCAGGATGCTATTTATGGATGATTGGTCGAGTTGGTAAAAATATATGGACCTCTATTTTTAGACATTGGGCGGTTTCTATCTTTAGACTGCCGGGCTAAAAATAGAACAGTCAAATATTATTAACCCTTAATAATATTTAGACTATAAACATTATCTTATCCTCTTGGAGCACTTCAGTTTGATGCTTGGATGTGGCACATGCAGCTGACATAAGGAAATATGCTTTTCCTAAGGGTTAGTTGAGCTATTGCATGGTTGACTTCAGTTAGAACTCATGTGGCAGAGTTTGGTGGAGTTGATGAGACAGTTGGTGGAGTTGTGTTCGATTTAACTTAGTTGAACTAGTTGTATTTAGTCTAACTAGTAAATACACTAGTGATGAGTGGTGTGAATTAATTATTAATTAATTCACTAATTATTAACTCATAACTCAACTAAAGAACACATCAGTTAACTGCAATGCATGGACAGTTCAGTGGAGACCAGTGTTAGAGGTGGGTGAAAGGGTGAGTCTACTATCAGTTGTGACTATTGGCTGTGCATGAGATTTTCACACACATTGATGGAGATTGCCAATGAGGATTGCACAGTTGGAGCTAGTGGGATTCGAACTTGGATCTCATCATTAATCAACTTGGATTGCGCAGTAGAGGCAGGCAGACTTGTGGAGGAGATTTGAACCTGTGACTTGTTCATCTTCCGTGCTAGTTTTGTGTGTAGCATTGAGATAGTGCTGAGAGCTGTGAGAGCTTTGTGCTATGTATTGTTACATGTTCTATATCATTATATTATACATATAGTTGGGGGTTTTCAGCTATTGCTTTCCCCATTACATCCTGTGTTGATATGTGTGCTTGATTATGTTTTAATGAGCACATGCGACTGCTTTCTATTTCCGCATATTGATGATCAATTGTAGAAGAGGTTATGTATTATGCATGAAGCTTAAATAGTGTGTAATCAGGATAATATCGGTGAATAATTCAGCTATTATTCAAATTTCTACATAAACTCCTTAAGCAACAAAATAAATCAATGCCCATGTGAAAAAAGCTGAATCTGGGCTACCTTAATAAAATTCCCTCAATTGTGAAAATGGATTGTGGCAATTGACTGGGTCAACATGACCAAATCCACAGCGTTGTCCAGATGCAATGAACCTAGAGGGACAACGCAGTTCTAGTTGGATGGTTCTAATGTGAAAGGAGCTAAACTTTTTGATATGGTTTAGGGTTTGCAAGGTTTTCATTCTATAATTGGAAGAGGAGAGTAGCATGAGAAGGTTGTTGATCATATTTTATTGGAAGGATTTTGTTAGTTCCCTGTAATTTTCAATATTGGAAAAGTAAAACTGGAGAGAGAACACTATTTCAACCACTTGGGGATTCTAAGATATAGCCCTCCTGAATCCGGAGAGGGATCTCTCCAATAAAGTGTAAAGATGGATTTATCTTTAAAGGTTTTATGGGTAATGATATTAGGCTAGTTATGAAGACCGAGGGTTTTTGTTTTATTTTGGATGGTTGAGAATGATTATTATTTGAGTGGAAAGTCCTAAATGAAAGAGTTTCAAAGGTGTGAAGTTGCAAGCAATCAGAACAAGATTTGGCTAAAAAGATAGAAATAACTCTGGTTTTTAGTCCATTGGGCTATGGAGTCATAGTAGGATTTAATCGAAACAACAAGGTTCAAAAGTGGTCCATGGGGCAAGTCATCTATGTCTAAGGATCTCTTTAAAGTTGATTTTATGGAATGAAATGATACAACAAGAAGGGGAAATAAACAAATGAAGAACAAAGAGCAGCCCAAGATCAAGTAAGTACTTTGAAACTATCCTGCTTTCAACATGCACTTAAGAAAGACATAAAAGTAATCTAAGATCTAGTAAGTACTTTGAAACTAACAAGCTTTTGATGCAATTTCAATATAAAACATTTTAAACACAAAGGGAAACTTTAAAAGCAACTGTTGGAGAAGAAACTAGAGGATAGGGCTCACCATAGACTTCCCTAGCTCTACTTTACTTAGTAAACTTTCAAGACAAACACATAAGATAACGAAGAATGGTCTAAGATCAGGTAAGGACTTTCAACCTAGCCTGCTTTAAACACATTCTTAGGGAAACTTTTAGATAGTTTTTGGGGATAAAACTAAAGGACAGGGCTCACAATCACTTCCTTAGTTCATATCTACTTAAAATAAATTGAAATAACAATCAAGAACAACATTTAGCTCAAACAGTAGGATGAGGGAACACCAACATTCCTAACTGCTTAAACTGAATTAAATCATTCCTAAACAACACAATTTGGAAGAGAACATGTAGATAAATCTTATCAGTTAGAGAAGGGTACTGTAAACAGTAAATACTAACTCTATGCTTGTTGTTCTTTATCAGAGAAGATGGACAGAGCAAAAACAGAAATAAAATGACAATTTACAATAAGAAAAACATCACCGTTGACATAGACCAGGATCCCATAAATCAGCTTGTATTGATGCTTCAAACCAGTTACAATCTTCAAGTCTAATGTTTTAGTTTAGCAATCATCTTCACTTCTCAGCCTAACTATTCAATCACAAACAGAGCTTCAAGAGCCTTTGAATACTATTTACACATAGAAAGTTTCAAGCTCAAGTATATTTCAAAGTTCTGCAACCAACATTGTTTCATCTCCTACATAAGTATTTATAGAATAAATGAGGAGCTGGGATGGGATAAAAGATCTCCCAAGTTCAATTAATATAGATTAATACTTCTCGGCCTTTCAGGGGCTTGATGGAGAAGTTCACAGATATTTCTTTTATATTAATTGCTATACATTAAGTTTTAAGCTTGGTGAGGAGCTTTTGTTGAATTTTAAGGCTCTGTGTCATGTTGTAATAACTCAGCTCATATTTTGCAATAAGTTCCTTTGGCTGAATTAACTATTGGACTGCATTGAGGCAAATATTTGATGTCCTGATAATAACTCGACCCCCGTTGAATGCTTTGAGGCTACAGGTGGCAATCTGGTAGCTGAGAGGAATCAATTAGCCTCTGATGTGGCAGTGGAGGCTCTCTGTCTGATAGATATTATTGATTTTCCTTTAACTTTGTTTAATTCAGTGGATTAGGCTTTTGATTTTCAATCTTAGCCATAATCCACAAAAACTTGTGAAAATAGTCTTCAATCTTCAATTCTGCAGTGGTTAGGTCTTCAACACTGATACTCTTTGATTTGATTTAATATTACTATGTCTTGTTGATGTGCAGGTGCTAGAGGGCTTTATAATGTTTATTAATGCTCATGAGGCACCGATAAAACGTGGCGTCGAACCCTGTGAACGGATACTCTTTAATAAACCAAAAGCCTGGAGGATCATCATCCTCGGCTTTATTTTCTTTTAAAACATTCGAAAACCTTTTAAATCCTGCACAATACAATAAAAAATTATAAAATCCTGCGTATTAGGGAAAAAATTCTTAAGAGGCTTAATTTTGGAGTGTGGTCGTTGGATGATAGCATCCAACGACAGAGATTGCGCGGAGAAGTCAAATGGAGAGCGGTGGGAGAAAATGGTGGAGATTTTAAGTTAGGGTCGTTGATCTTACAGAGATCAACGATCGGGAGTGAATGTAATAATATAATGCGACAGATTCACATTTCGTGAAAATAGAATAAAAACAAAGGAAATGGGGTTAAAATCCTTTGGCGGAAGAAATATGCACAGGAAAGAAAATTGGGGTTTCAAGATGATCGTGGGTCGTTGGATGAGATTGGACCCAGGGATCAATGGCGGTGGTTGGTCTAAGAAGTCCTTCAGTGAGGGTAGAGGGCGATAATGTAATGGGAGATTATATCTAAACCATTGATCTGCAGAGATCAACGGTGGGGAGCGCGCGTGATAAAACACAAAGGAAGCAAAGGAAACCAGTTTTAGAGGTGAAAACTGACAGTATCGCGCGGATAAAAGGGAGAAAGGTGGTTTCACCTTTTCAAATGCGATATGCGTTAGGAGGTGCACGTGGAGAATGAATACCACCTGTATCGCGTAGCCCTCTGAGAATTAGTGTTCGTGCTTGAATATGCACGAAAATGCGCGTTGGCCGTTGTATTTGAGGTCTCAGATCGAACAGTGGGGAGTGAGCATGATATCGACAAGATGCGCGGGCAGATAGCATGGCAGGGTGGTTTTATTATGGGCCATTGGATCAAATATTGGACGGGTGAGATCAAATCTAGAGGGAGGCGGGACCCATAGGAGTGGGGCTTGTCATGCTCATTATGAGCCGTTGGATGAAACAAATCAACAACGGAGATCGATTCTGGGGTTAAATGAAAAAACATACCAGTCGAAAGAAGGGTTAATCTGGGTTGTTGATCTGTAGAGATCAACGGCTGGGATCTGCTTAAAAAAAAATTATATAAAGCGGGGATATATGTTTTTTAACCAAAGGTGGGAGGATCGATCTAGATCATCTGATGTTGACATATGGACCACCCAGATAAAATTGGGGATTTGTGGTTGGCAGGGGGTAAAACTGAATGGCACTGATGCGATTGGCTTTGGGTCGTTGATCTATAGATCATATTGACACTGGAGGATGAATCAGAGGAATTCTTCAGCGGGGAGACGGCTTTGAGCAAGAGAAATGGCAACCGTTGGATCTGGGAAGAGGGGAAGAGATTAATGGCTAATATTTCATCGGGAGGCCACCAATTGAGAGTGGGTAAATACAATATGAAATGCGCCCAATCATTTTCTACGATGAAAAATTGCGCAGGCC
Source organism: Pinus albicaulis (assembly GCA_034641835.2). Lineage (NCBI taxonomy): Eukaryota > Viridiplantae > Streptophyta > Pinopsida > Pinales > Pinaceae > Pinus > Pinus albicaulis. Next base: position 617,896,508 of record CM076579.1, read on the forward strand.
ATTAATCTAGTTCAAGATCAACGGTCGAGAACGGCTTTGATTAATGAATCGGCAGGCCCCTTTATATTTATTCAAAATGAATTTTTTAACGCAATACAAAGGAAAATGTGTTGGGGGAGGTTTATTATAAAAGGCTTAGCGCTTGGTTGCAGGGCCTTAGGATATATGAGAATGATAAGGAACCAGGGTTATATATATACAAGGGCCAATCGACATCGGAAGCAAGGTGATGGTCTTTCAATCTACCCATTTGTAAAACTCCAATGCGAGATTATATCGACCGTTTGATCGATAAGAGATCAACGGTTCTTTTCATTAATAAACATGAACTGGTGGGTTTAATGTAAAACATAGGAAAAAGGGGTTTTTATGTTTTACAAAGGAAAAAAGCAATCAGGAATGGTTTTTTGCAATGTGTTAAGTGCCCGATTGCAGGCCCAAGGGTTATATGAAGTGGCAAAAAGGCTCGGGGCTTATAAACAGAGGCCAATCGGATCGGAAACTTTAAAATGACAAAAAGACTTGTCCGCACCAAATGTTTATGATGCGATAAGCACCAAATGGGTTTAGCACTTGGTTCTAGCGCCAGGGCATATGTGGGGAAGTGGTTTAGGACTTAGCCCAAAGGGGCTTAAGCCTATAGTTACAAAACCTATTTTTCATGATTTTTTCAAGGTTTTCTGATGGATTTGGGGGTTTCGGCAAGGTTCAAAAATGAGTTTTAAACCTTGTAAAGGGGATTTTATGAAGGGAAAATGGGAAAAAATGAAAAATAGAGGAATTCCATGGGGAATAGGGGGTAAAAATGAAGGTTAATTTTGAAGTGAAAGGAAGGGAAAAATGGGGAGTAAGGGATTTTTGCAGCAGTCTTTTCTCTGCGAAAATAGCAGAATTTATGAGTTCGGAAGGGAAACAGCAGTAAAGATTAAACAAAGGGAAAGATGTCTTCATGAGTCTTCAAGAGATAACACTTTTAGCAATAAAAATTGTTTCTTGAAGGCTCCAAAAATGATTTAGCCACCATTTTATATGACAAATTTTACTGGTGGCTAATAGTGGCTCCACTTGGGGATAGTGCCTTCTTGAAGGCATCAAGAAATTTAGACTTGAATTCTCTGGGAGGCTGATCAGTGTCTCATCCATTGGGTTGCCTTTTCTTCATTTGGATGATCTTATTTTTCTCTAAAAATTGTTAGCAGCCATGAAAAAACAATGGATCTTCATCAACACAAGCTTTCTACCTACCCAATCCTACTAATCTAACATTTCTTCTTCTTTAGAGTGCACTTGGATTGGAAAACTCTTTTACAACATTTATTATTTTGAAAGAAAAAATCCAATTTAATTCTACACCTTATTTCTCCATGAACTCAGATTAAACGTTTGAGTTCATATTCTTCTCTACCTAATCTACTAATCTGTTAGGATTAAACAGTCTAACAGATTTTTATTCACTAATTTCTAAATAGAAATTTAAAAGCATACAAGTCAGGATTGAATAGTCTAACTTGTTGCTAATCTATGGCATAAACAACAAGCTACACATAGATATTATTTTGCAAAAAATTAAATCAAAATGGAAGGCTTAAGATCTGAAAGTTCTAAGCACGGTCTTCTCTTTTCTTCAGCTCTATTTTTGAGTTTATTCAAGCTGTTTTTTCCTTGTTTTCTGGTTCAGATTTTAAGCTGATTAGAACTATTTTACTTCCGTCTTTGACTCATGATTAAACCATATTTGAGTCATTCTGCTTTTGGACACTCAGGTTCAAGTTTTGAGCTTGTTTGAACCTTTAATTTCTATCCTAATCTACCTAGCTGATAAGCCAAGATTAAACTGTTTGGCAAATCGAATTCACTAACCTATCAGCAGTCAATTTAAAACTAATTAGTCATGATTAGGCTGAATGACTAACTAGAAGTGTGTTTTTCAGGAGTGCCATTTGAGCTTGCACACTTTCAGAATTTGTCTCTCTTTCTTGGGATGGGGTTGTACCTTTCTTGTTTTTACAATCTGCTTTCTTTTCTCTTTTTGTTGTTTTTGTATTTTTGTATTTTTTATTTTTCTTCGGAGAGAAAAATCAACAACTATCTAATTACTCAAACTGAGCTTTATTGACATTCCTAACTAACCTATTCTAACTTGGAGCATTTACATCCTTATATGATAAAAAAATGCCAATGAAGCCAGTTGAGTAGTGTCAAAAAGAAGAAGAAACTCTGGCTCCTTGTTGGAAGTATCCACAGTACATTTTGAAGATTAATCTTCAAAACCAAGACTATCACAAAATGTGTCAGCTTCTCATGCATTTGGCTCTTACAAAGGATCCATGCTTGATAATTTGAGCCAGTTGGAACTTCCACGCACTCTTCCAAAGGATCAATAAATAAAATATGAAGATTCTCTTCTTTTTGGCCCTCCATGTCTGGTAGATTGTCTGCTTCCAAGACTTCAACTTTGAGGATTGTCTCTTCAATATGTTGCTTGGAAGTATCATCATTCTTAACCTGCAAAACAAGAAGTAGTGAAACATATTCTTTCTATAAATCTATACTTTCTTCTGATATGAATTCAGGTTCTTTGAATGGCAGATTGATATCAGTGATGGGAGACGTTTCTTCTTGAAAACAAGGTATATCCACAATAGGATAGTCTTGTATTTTTTTTTCTCCTTTGTCTTCATCATCATCTGAACTGGAGGATTCATCATATTTGGCAGTGTTTTCCTCTTGTAGCCCTGGTATGCTTGGATTTAGTGGATTGAACTCTGTGAAGAGGTTACTATATTCATGAGCAAGGGTGTCTTCAAAGATTATTTTCTTTTGAATAGAAGGCTCCTCTCGCTCAAAAGTTTCTTCATTGCTCTTCTCTTCACCCTTTGAGTTGAAAAGCTGCTGATTCCCAATTATGTGAAAGCAATTTGTGATGGATTGAAATGGGTGATTTTTGCTTTCAAGTTGACGATGATGAAATTCATAACACCAATCGAACGCAGGTTTCCCTGCGTGATTAGTTTCTGCTTGAAACTCATCATCATCATCAGACTGATTAAAATTTGGAAAACTATCAGAATAAGCAATTTCATCAGTCAAACATATTGGGTCATCAGATTTCTCTTCTTTTAGTTGGTCTACAAGTTTATTTTCTATTTCAAGACAACAAGATGGAGTAGGTAGATGAGCAGAAGAATTTGGTTCAAGAAAACATTTGGAGGTTGGTAGTCTATTCAGTATTAGATCAATCTCTTCCTCTGTTAAGAGAGAAGGAGTTTTATTTTTTCTTAGAACAGAGGTACAACAGTCCTCTTTGTCTTGTGTCGGCTGATTTTGAGGCAGGATGTTTTCTTGAGCCTCTTCTAAGGGAACTTCACTTGTGCTTGTAGGGAAACTTTGAGGATTTTCTATTGTTTCCTGATCTTCATGTGTAAAAAATTCCTCATGATTGTTATGATACTAAGTTTGCACATCAGGTTCATGAGTTATTTTTTCTGATTTATCAGGATGCCACTCTTCTTATATAATCTGAACAGAGTTATGACACAAAGGAAAGTTTTCTATATGTGTCAGTGTCTCCTCGATTTCAAATTTTGTGTTTTCCAAATGGCTACTTGTTTCCTCGAAGCACTACTCACTATTAATATTTTCATTTTGGTCATGAAGTTCTCTTATCAGCATAGTAAAAGACATAGGGAGGTAATCAGAAATTTCTTGACAACCTTCTTCATTGCTTTCTGTGTAAGTCTGCTCATCATCTTCTATAAAGTGTTGATCATAATACATGTCTTGGTCACTGTCTTGATCTTGAGTTGATTGGGCTTGTGTTTGATCAGGGGAAAACATAGCTCGCTCTAGATCATCAATATTCATATTAGCCATCAACCTATCCATTCTCTTTCCAAACATGTGCATCATCTTTTCCATCATGATTATAAATTTTTCTTGTTTATTCTCTCTATCATCTTGTTCATCATACATGTCTTGTAGTGGTAGATTTTTATGTTTGGACAAGGAAAGGAATATGTTTCTTTGGATCACCAATGTTTAGATTAGCCATAAACCTATCCACTCTCTTTCCAAGCATGTACATCAACTTTTCCATCATGACCATATGTTTGTCATCTGGGTTTGTATCTAAATCCATGTTTGTAAATTAGAAAAAGAGGTCACTGTGTCTATTAAATCAGTTCAAGTTCTTCTACCAGTGGAGTCATTTGGTATTTTGGGAGTTTCAGAGTGTGGAGTCGCCAGGTGGAAGATTTTTAGATCCTAAGGAGGTAAAATGTTTTATGGTTCCACCACCATGTACCAATCTAATATGTTTTGGGTTCTCTGAGTCTTAAGAGATGCACACATGCAATTTACTCAGAACTCCCCAGCAGAGTCACCAGAAATGTTAGTTGCTGGTGGCTTAGCTAGAAAATATACCAAATATTCTTGAATCAGGCATTTCCATAAGGTCCTTAAGCAAGTATAGGTGTAATTTCACTCAAAATTCCCCAACGGAGTTGCCAGAAATGTTAGTTGCTGGTGGCTCAACTGGTTAATATACCAATTGTTCTTGAGACAAGTGTTTTCCTGGGGTCCTTATATTTATTTAGACTATTTATTAGCTCAGAAATTCCCCAGCGGAGTTGCCAGAAATGTTAGTTCCCTGTAATTTGCAAGATTGGCAAAGTCAAACTACAGAGAGAACACTGTTTCAACCACTTTGGGATTCTAGGATCTAGCCCTCCTGAATCCGGAGAGGGATCTCTCCAATAAAGTGTAAAGATGGATTTATCTTTAAAGGTTTTATGGGTAATGATATTAGGCTAGTTATGAAGACTGGGGTTTTTTGTTTTGTTTTGGATGGTTGAGCATGATTATTATTTGAGTGGAAAGTCCTAAATGAAATATTTTCAAAGGTGTGAAGTTGCAAGCAATCAGAACAAGCTTTGGCTAAAAAGATAGATATAATGCTAGTTTTTAGTCCATTGGGCTATGGATTCAAGTAGGATTTAATCGAAACAACAAGGTTCAAGAGTGGTCCATGGGGCAAGTCATCTATGTCTAAAGATCTCTTTAAAGTTGATTTTATGGAATGAAATGATACAACAAGAAGGGGAAATAAACAAATGAAGAATAAAGAGCAGCTTAAGATCAAGTAAGTACTTTGAAACTATTATGCTTTCCGCATGCACTTAAGAAAGACCTAAAAGTAATCTAATATCTGGTAAGTACTTCGAAACTAACCATCTTTTGATGCACTTTCAATAGAAAACATTTTAAACACAAAGGGAAACTTTAAAAATAACTATTGGAGAAGAAACTAGAGGACATGGATCACCATAGACTTCCCTAGCTCTACTTTACTTAGTAAACTTTCAAGACAAACACATAAGATAACGAAGAATGGTCTAAGATTAGGTAAGGACTTTCAACCTAGTCTGCTTTCAACACATTCTTAGGGAAACTTTTAGATAGTTTTTGGGGATAAAACTAAAGGACAGGGCTCACCATCACTTCCTTAGTTCATCTCTACTCAACATAAACTAAAAATAACATTCAAGAAAAACATTTAGCTCAGACAGTAGGACGATGGAACGCCAACATTCCTGACTACTTAAACTGAATTAAATCATTCCTAAACAAAACAATTTGGAAGAAAACAAGTAGATAAAGCTTATCAGTCAGAGAAGGGTACTGTAAACAGTAAATCCCAACTCTATGCTTATTGTTCTTTATCAGAGAAGATGGACAGAGCAAAAATAGAAATAAAATGACAATTTACAATAAGAAAAACATCACCGTTGACATAGACCAGGATCCCATAAATCAGCTTGTATTGATGCTTCAAACTAGTTACAATCTTCAAGTCCAATGCTTTAGTTCAGCAATCATCGTCACTTCTCCGCCTAACTATTTGATCACAAACAGAGCTTCAGGAGCCTTTGAATACTATTTACACATAGAAAGTTTCGAGCTCAAGTATATTTCAAAGTTCTGCAACCAACATTGTTTCATCTCCTACAGAAGTATTTATAGAAGAAATGAGGAGGTGGGATGGGATAAAAGATCTCCCAGGTTCAATTAATACAGATTAATACTTCTCGGCCTTTGAGGGGCTCGATGGAGAAGTTTACGGATATTTCTTTTGTATTAATTGTTATACATTAAGTTTTAAGCTTGGTGAGGAGCTTTTGTTGACTTTTAAGGCTCTGTGTCATGTTGTAATAACTCATCTGATATTTTTCAATAATTTCCTTTGGCTGAATTAACTACTGGGTTGCATTGAGGCAAATTTCCAATGTCCTGATAATAAGTCGGCCCCTGTTGAATGCTTTGAGGCTACAGGTGGCAATCTGGTAGATGAGAGGAATCAATTAGCCTCTGATGTGGAAGTGGAGGCTCTCTGTCTTATAGATATTATTGATTTGAATTTAACTGTGTTTAATTCAGTGGATTAGGATTTTGATTTTTGATCTTAGCCATAATCCACAAAAACTTGTGAAAATAATCTTCAATATTCAATTCTGCAGTGGTTAGGTCTTCAACACTGTTACTCTTTGATTTGATTTAATCTTACTATGTCTTGTTGATGTGCAGGTGCTACAGGGATTTATAATGTTTATCAATGCTCATGAGGCACCAATAAAATGTGGCGTCGAACCCTATGAATGGATACTCTTTAATAAACCAAAAGCCTGGAGGATCATCATCCTCAACTTTATTTTCTTTTAAACTATTTGAAAACCTTTTAAATCCTACACAATACACTAAAAAATTAGAACATCCTACCTATTATGGAAAAACTGCTTAGGAGGCTTAGTTTTGGAGCGTGGCCATTGGATGACAGCATCCAACGGTGGAGATTGCGTGCAAAAGTCAAATGGAGAGCGGTGGGAGAAAATGGTGGAGATTTTAAGATAGGGTCATTGATCTTACAGAGATCAATGGTCAGGGGCGAATGTAATAATATAATGGGACAGATTCACATTTCATGAAAATAGAAGAAAAACAAAGGAAATGGGGTTAAAATCCTTTGGCAGAAGAAATATGCACAGGAAAGAAAATTGGGGTTTCGAGATGATCGTGGGCCATTAGATGAGATTGGACCTAGGGATCAATGGTGGTGGTTGGTCTAAGAAGTCCTTCGGTGAGGGCGGAGGGTGATAGTGTAATGGGAGATTAGATCTGAACCATTGATCTGCAGAGATCAACATTAGGGAGCGCGTGCGATAAAACACAAAGGAAACAAAGGAAAGCGGTTTCGGAGGAGAAAACCGGCAGCATCGCGCGGCAAAATGGGAGAAAGGTGGTTTCAGCTTTTCAAATGCGATATACGTTAGGAGGTGACATGTGGAAAATGAATACTACCCATATCGCGTAGCCCTATGAGAATTAACGTTCTTGCTTGAATCTGCGCGAAAATGCACGTTGGCCGTTGGATCTAAGGTCTTATATCGGACAGTGGGGAGTGAGCGCGATATCGGCAAGACGCGCGGGCAGATAGTATGGTAGGGTGGTTTTATTATGGGCCGTCGAATCAAATATTGGACGACTGAGATCAAATCTGGAGGAAGGTAGGACCCACAGGAGTCGGGCTTGTCGCGCTCATGATGAGCCATTGGATGAAATAGATCAACGACGGAGATTGATTTTGGGGTTAAATGAAAAAACATACAAGTCAAAGGAAGGGTTAATCTGGGCCGTTGATCTGTAGAGATCAATGGCTGGGATCTACTTAAAAAAACATTATATAAAGTGGGGCTATATGTTTTTTAACCAAAGGTGGGAGGATCGATCTAGATTGTCCGATGTTGACACGTGGATGGCCCAGATAAAATCGAGGCTTTGTGGTCGGCAGGGGGAAAAACTAAATGGCACCGATGCGATTGGCTTTGGGCCGTCGATCTACAGATTAGATCGATAGTGGAGGATGAATTGGAGGAATTCTTCAGCGAGGAGAGGGCTTTGAGCGGGAGCAATGGCAACCGTTGGATCTAGGAAGAGGGGAAGAGATCAACGGCTAATATTTCATCGGAAGGTCGCCAATCGGGAGTGGGTAAATACAATATGAAACACGCCCAATCATTTTCTGCGATGAAAAATTGCGCAGGCCGTTGATCTGGTTCAAGATCAACGGTCAAGAACGGCTTTGATCAATGAATCAACGGGCCCCTTTATATTTATTCAAAATGATTTTTTTAACGCAATACAAAGGAAAATGCATTGGGGGAGGTTTATTATAAATGTCTCGGCACCCGGTTGCAGGGCCTTAGGATATATGAGAATGATAAGGAACCGGGGTTATATATATACAAGGGCATATCGGCATCGGAAGTGAGGTGATGGTCTTTCAATCTACCCATTTGTAAAACTCCGATGCGAGATTATATCGACCGTTTGATTGGGAAGAGATCAACGGTTCTTTTCATTAATAAACATGAACTGGCAAGTTTAATGTAAAACATAGGAAAAAAGGGTTTTTATGTTTTACAAATGAAAAAAGAAATCAGGAATGGTTTTTTGCAATGTGTTAAGTGCCCGATTGTGAGCCCAAGGGTTATATGAAACGGAAAAAAGGCTCGGGGATTATAAACAAAGGCCAATCAGATCGGAAGCTTTAATATGACAAAAAGACTTGCGCGCACCAAATGTTTCTGATGTGATAACCACCAAATGGATTTAGCACTTGGTTCTAGCGCCAGGGCATATGTGGGGAAGTGGTTTAGGACTTAGCCCAAAGGGGCTTAAGCCTATAGTTACAAAACTTATTTTTCATGATTTTTTCAAGGTTTTTTGATGGATTTGGGGGTTTCAGCAAGGTTCAAAAATGAGTTTTAAACCTTGCAAAGGGGATTTTATGAAGGGAAAATGGGAAAAAATGAAAAATAGAGGAATTCCATGGGGAATAAGGGGTAAAAATGAAGGTTAATTTTGAAGTGAAAGGAAGGGAAAAATGGGGAGAAAGGGATTTTTGCAGCAGTCTTTTCTCTACGAAAATAGCAGAATTTCTGAGTTCGAAAGGGAAACAGCAGTGAAGATTAAACAAAGGGCAATATGTCTTCATGAGTCTTCAAGAGCTAACACTTTTAGCAATAAAAATTGTTTCTTGAAGGCTCCAAAAATTATTTAGCCACCATTTTATATGAAAAATTTTGTTGGTGGCTAACAGATTTGTCTGTTTAGACACTCCTCATTCTCTAGCTGTTTAGTTGAGAATTGCTCTACATAGCACAAGGATCTCTTGTTTAGGAATCCTCCTCTCTCCTTGAGAGGCCTCTTGGAAGAGTCTTGCTATTCTTGGTCCACTATCAGGCATTTGGCCAAGTTTCTTCTTCCAATTACAATTCAGATCCTATTGAGGGTTTGGTTGTCCTTGTGAGCAGCAGCAAGTGGAAGACTAGACCTGCTCAGATCTAGATTGTACTAGTGCCTCTTCTCAGTGAGTGTGTCTTTTAACCTCCTGGAAGAGTACATTAGCATATTGAGCTTCAGATCTTCATGTTTGCATTAGGCCAACCTGAGCTCCAAGTCTACAACACAGTTTTTTCCCCAGATCTACGTTATTTTTCAAGGGGAGTGTTGCAGGGTGTTTGGCAACTATTTGGAGGAGAGATCTCTGGTGTAGAGGAGTCTTTCTCTCACTGTGGTGATCCATGGATTATCCAACTAATGCATGAATGTTTCAGATATGTTTTAGTCACTACTACATCTGCTTCAGAAATTCTAAATCATTCTGTATATCTGATGCAGTAGATCTTAGATCTACTCCCGTACATTCATGTTTTGCTAAAAACCCCAAGGGGTATGTAAAATAGAGACAGTCTAGTGTACAGATCTCATATAGATCTAATGTTTTGTAAACAGATATATCCTAGATCTGAGTTGTAACCTACAGCTACTATTTATTCATAAAAATAACTCTGTCATGGCTTTGCAATGAAATAGATTTGTTGCAGCACCTCTTTCAGAGGGTTTTCCTCCATAAAGTCTCCTTCTTTCTCTTGTACTTTGATTTGGATTTAATGTAAATCTGATTTATCATTGTATCAACTATTTTCAAGCTATTATATTGGCCTGTTGCTACTACTATCTAGAACTACGTTATTTTCTGGGCAGTGTTCTTTTATATTACTAGAGTCCCTCCATTGGGCAATTTCTCAAGACAACTAGGTGTGGGAAATCTATTTAACTCGCCTAAAAGGATTTATTTTTGATACCCTCTTGGATTTAGGAATTAGATACTCAGATCTAAGGGATCCAAGGGCTGGATTCAAGAGCTATAGAAGCCATTCCTGAAAAATGTGTTTTTCAGGCATGCCTTGCTAACAGTCCCAATTTTGGGATATTACATAGGAGTCAAGATTTTGAACCATTTTTTGGCTCCTCCTCCTAAGCTTTGTGAAAATATCCTCATTTTAATGGTTTCCTCTTATAATTCCATGTAATCAAGTGCATCATTTATCCTATCTACATGTTGTTGGGAAGTGGTGTATTCAGCTCCGATAAAGTGAGGGATTTTGGATTGGTAATCATTTGGCAAAGGTAACAGAGGTTGTGGAAGTGCCAGGGGGGCATACCATGCTTCCATAATGGGATTTAATGGGATCCAACAATAATTTACAAGGGGAGGGTTTGTGAGAGGTGGTGGAGGATGAATTGAAGTGGTTTGAATAGTGGATGTGTGGATGGGGGTGGTAGAGGTACTTGGACCAGCAAACTGATTTTGAGTAGACTTGGGATAAAAAGACCCAAAGTGATGGAGAAGCTGAATTTTGGGAGGAATGGAAGGAGAGGCTTCTCTACTAGAACCCTACTACAAATCTATGGGCTCAAGGTCAATCTGGTCAATCCCACTTTGTGACTTGGTTCTGAAAAGATTTCTTGTATGGTGTAAGTCAAACTGGGGGTCTTGCAAGGCTGTAAGATGTTCAGGGAAAAATATTTCTCTATGAATGGTCCTAACAGCAGTTGAGTTTCCAATTTTAGAAGTTTGCCACAAAATATTTTCTGGGTCATCAACTATGGTGGGAGGGTTTGGCTCCGGGTGAGATCTGGTACTAATCCTTTGTGAAGCCATATTTCAAACCCAAGGTATAGAGAGGCTGAAATTTTATGAATGTTTTTGGAAGGCTGACCTCTCTTAGTGTTTACTAAACTCACACAGTGTGTGACTAGGCCTCTAAACTTCTCAGGGCTGATTTGACACAATCCCAAGTAAGTCTATGAACACTAGTAAAGTTAGAAGGCCTACTGGAGGCTTGTGGAGTTGTTAGGTGGATGTTTTTTTCTTTTTTAAGGATATGAATTTATGGTCCACCACAAATAACTGACAAAAAACCAATATAGGGATGTTTATGGGTTTTATGAGTTCCTTTATGTAGCCCTAAGGTTTCTATGAGTGTCCTATATTTGATTCATCATTTTGCTAGGATGGTGAAACAACCAGATTCTACTATTTGGCTAATAGTTTGAGTTCTCTATGATTTGATAAGGGTTTCTGAAGTTCTAAGGAATACTCAAATTGTCACTAACTTGGAAATCTCTCACCTTGATTTCCATTTATGTTAGGCGGTGAGACAGTGATAAACCAATAGATATTGTGTGATAAGGGCTTCTGATTTCTCTAAGGATGTATAAGCTTGTTACTTACTCAGAATGTCCCACCGTGATCACCATTATGTTGCTGTCTTGTGATTTGTTATACTGGTGAGATTAAATGCACAGGGTAACATCCAACCAGTCTTTGGAGTCCTAGGACCTAGCCTTCCTAGACTCAGAGAGGGAGCTCTCTATTTTGTGCAAAGGATGTGAACTTGTTTGCTTTTAGGGTGGATTTTAGGCTAGTTGTTAAGTATAGGGTTTGTTTGTTGTTTTGGTTGGGTAAGATGATCAAGTACAATAGATAAAGTGAGGAAATATTCAAATAATTGGGCTATGGAGTCAATAAAAGTCATGGGAATTTTCAACAATAAATCAAGGTGGATCACAGGGAAAATCTAGCATGGCCAAATGGATTTTCAAGGTTTGTGTGAAATAAAATGAACATAAAGTTTGTGAACAAAGTAGGGAAAAGGGAAATTAAGAATCCTATGTCATATACTTACAAGAAGGGGCTTCAACACTATTTAGCATAAAGAAGTAATCAATAGACAGGGAAAACCAATAACTCTTTGATTCAACTCAAGCAAATAACCATTTCAGAGAAACAATCCAATGAAATATAGAAGGAGAGAAACTTATTTAACTTCTAGTGATTTCACCTTCAAGGTTATAAAAAATTTAAGATAAACATATATCTTTAATCAAAGAAGAGGGAACTCCTAAACATAATCTATCATAGCCATAAAGATCTCCAAAAAAACTATTCAAGCATGGACAAAGGGTATGATCAAAACATAGCCTCTTTGGCAAACCTAATTAGTGGTACTTTAAAGATAAATCTCAAGAACAATGTTTTAGTGACATCAAGCAAGCATGGCTAACCATAAAACATCTTTGATACCTACTGTATTGAACCATTCATGATATAAAGAAGCTTAGATGGTCTAGAGAGCAATTAAGAATTCTCTAAAATGACCTAGCAGAGGAAAACATAGAGGTAGTGAAGAAAAAATAGAGCTAAGGTGCCTCTGAAAACATTTCTTATTCTAAAACCTTTGTCCTACTGCAGTAAAGAAGAATGAAACACAATGATACATGAGAAAACAGTAAATGAAGAGAAGCACATCACCATTAACCAAGCTCAAGGATCCTACAAGCAAGCCTTCTCCATCATCAATCAAGACAAGCCATTCACAAACTCCACAACACCAATTTCTTCTCCAACCTCCAAAAATAACTATGTATTGCTCCAAACAGTCATCAAATTCCAACCTTTTACAATGAGGTGCTCATTCTATATTTATCTATCAAAGGAGGGAAAAAACCCTAGCTAGGGTTTGAAAATGTCAAAACTAGTCATAAATGTCATTTATGCCCAAGAGACCATACAAGGCCGAAGGCACAAAATATCTCATGAACTAAATGCAAAAATAACTCCTGGCACCTAAATCTAGAGTGATTTTTCTTAGAAAACATTAAAAAAGTATTTTTTCCATCAATGAGTGCCTTTTGTTGACTTTTTGGCCAAAAATGCACAGTGAGGTCTGAAAGTGTAGCGCCATGCACGGGCAAAACGGGGTCCACTTCCAGCCAAGTTTTGATGACCTTTCCAATGTCAGAATTGGCTCTTTGATGACCCATTGGAAAGCCTGTTGAGTATACTTTTCAAATATGCCATTGGTTTTATATTTGAGCTAAAATAACCTATCCAAAAGGAAAATTTCCCAAAACTTCTCTAGGCGCAACACCAGGTCTGTAAATGAGGCAGAAAGGTGAAAAATGATGTGTTTTCTGGCCTTTTGAGGGGTCAAAAATGCTCCAAATGCTCTGAAATTTGGTGAGCATATTGTAATTGAGCCAAGGGTTCCAAAAATGCTGAGTTTTCCTCCTGAGGATGCCAGAGATGAAAACATAGCACCAGGAGTGCTGCACTTAGAGGCCTCAAAATTTGCAAAAAACCAAAATTTGTCAAAATCCTCCCAAATTTGGTGGATGTATTTTTCATGAGGTTTGAGAGGCCTGTAGAGAAGCTTGAGCCAAGGTTCCAAGTTTTTCTTGGCCTTTTTCCTCTTTCAGTGCTTGTATCTTGGCATGGGCCTTTTTGAGTTTAGCCCTTGCAACTTAGTTTCTTCGGGCATAATGCTTGGTCATCTTCCTTTGGAGATCAAGATCCTTGTTAGCTTTCTCCAATTTTGTCTCCAAGTGTATGCTGGCTCTTTCCAACCAAGGCTCCCAATCATGTGCTATCTCCATGGCCAAAAACTCATCTAGAGGGAGTTTCTCTACTAAGGTGTATTCTTGTTCTCTTTTTTTTGCCAATGCCTTCTTCAAACCCATGGTTCTTGGTCTCCTCCTAGACTATCCCTCTTCATCCTCAATCTCCTCATAGGTTCCCATGAGCTATTATAGCTTTACCTATGCCCTTTGGGGTTCTTTCTGGGCCCTGATGGCTCTAGTCTCATAAATGGAAATTTCTGCTCCTAGCTCCCTGTTCTCCATCTCAAGGGCATCATTCACAGTCTTGTCCCTATTCATATTTGATTGGAGGTCTTCAATGAGGGAATTTTTTTTTCTGGATGAGCAAGTTTGAGATCCTTGCTTCATTCTCCTCATCACTATCAATCTGAATGATTTCAAAGTCCCTCTCAACCTCATGATCTTCTTCTTCTTCCTTTACCTTTTTTTTGCCTTTGTCAATATTCTGAGTTGAGGTGGATGGCATGGTCCTTTGCCTTTTAGAGTCAGCAAACACAAGCCTTTGTCCTCTTTGATATGTCAATGGAAAATGTGTGATTGTGGTCATTTTAGTGTCTTGATCATGGCTACCTTCATTTGTTTCCATGTCTTCTTCTTTATTACCCTAACTGCTTCTTACCATTTTCCCTTCGACATGAGCCTCACTCTCAACCTCTTCACTGATTTCTACACTTTCATTTTGTTCTTAATTTAAGCTGATTGCCTCGTCATTGCTGTGATCTTCATTTTGAACATTAGCCTCTTCATTTCCTTCATTATTTTCATGAATTTCATGGTTTTTGTCATGATTGTCATGACTATCTTCTTGCTTGCTATCTTGTTCATCGCTGATGCTTTCTTCATTGGTGTCACTACTGCCTTTAGCCTCTTCATTGATTTCATTTTTTTCATCTTCATTTTGGTTGCTCTCTTTATCTTTTCCCTCATCTTTGTCACGACTAGAAGCCTCACTATTTTGACTATCATTGGGGCTCTTAGTCTCACTACTGCCCTTAGGATCATCCTCTGTTTCTTTGCCACTTGCCTTATCTTCTTCATTATCCACCTCCATATCTTCTGCAACATTACTGACCTATTCTTCATCACTAATCAATTCATTTCCACTATCATCTTCCTCATTTTCTTCATTATTATCCTCTTATTTATCACTGCTCAATCCATTTCCACTGTTAGAGTCCTCATTTTCTTCATTTTTATCCTCTTCCTCTATTTCCATGTTTTCTGCCTCCTGTCGGTTCAACTCATCATCACCCTCATCTTCATTTTGGTTTGATTCATTTTCACCCTCACCCTCATTGTCACTTGCTTGTTCACTGCCACTTCCTTCTTGATCTGATGCATTAGGAGAAGATGAGGAAGGGAGGTTTTCTTGAGCAGAGGCTACTTGTGTAGATGATGAGGTAATATTTGTAGGAGGTGATGGAGGAGTGGAGGGAGGAGGATGAGATGATGAGGGTAAACTAGGTTGATGATGAGGCTGTGGGCTTGTTAATATTTCATGAGCTATGAACACCTCCCAAGGTATGCCTTTTTTCTCCAACTGATGTAGTACAACCATCTTGATCAAGGAGTGGTGGAACAAACTCTACATTTGCTAGGTATAATTCCTCCTTCAGATAGCAGAAGACATATTGTCAATACTCCTATACAAGTAATAGGGAAGATGAAGCATTTTGACCCTAGTGAAATGCATGAGTAATCTGATAGGTAGAAGTAGAGCCTAGAGTATCTCCCCTCACAGGTAAAATATTTCATGATGAATTTCATTAAGGATGCATACCTCTCCACCAGGTGTGAGAAAGGGAAAATAGTTTTGCAGCCTTCTTTTTACCTAGGCTTGAGGAAAGGCTCATAGCAACTCATGTCCAATTTTGCTCTCTTGAACCACTTTTAACCAACATCAGGAAGTCCAGTAGCATGAGCAATGGTATCTGATGAGAGTTCAAAAGTCACCCCTGCCAAGCTTGATTGTTTGTTATGTAGGTTAAGAATGAATAACCTTGTGAGATCTAGGTGATTTTTTACTTGTTTGACCCTTTCACAAAACTGGAAACACCCTACATTTTGAAAGCATGTGAGAATCATGGGAGAGGTAGTAATCTCCACAGTGTCTTGGGGTTCAAATCTATTAACCTTCCCACCCTTGTGCTTTGGCCTCACAGGCACTTGGCCTCCTTCATTGCTCACACTCCATTCTTCTCCTGACATGGTGATTAGTGCAGCTTTCAAACAACCCTAGGACTGCTTGTAAAACATGATAGGATGAGTGAAATGGAATAATGGTGAAAGGAAATTTTTGCAAGTGAGTGAGAGAGAGGTGTAGGTGTATGGGTGATCTCCTTTGAGCTTAGGTGAAGGATTAACTTGAGCTCATTGTAACTACCCTAATTGACACTTATATTTGACTGATATTTTTTTGTTTGTAGGTCAAAAAAAATCTTTGATCATGGGGGCTTAGGGTTTCTATTCTTTAGGGTTTTGACCAATTTTATTTAATCATTAAATCATGAATTTTACTGGAGGAGAGGGAAAATTATGCATCTACAAACCTTTGATTTCTTTGCAGGTCCTTGGAGGCAGCTTGGAGGTTCTCCCTTGTGATTTTTTTGGCTATTTTTTAGGTGGAGGAGGCTTTCTAGCCTAGGTGCAACACCTAAACGCATTGTTGGGTGTCAGGCCTTCTCGGTGCAGTGCTACCTGTGTGTAGGCCTTCGAGTGTCCTACACATAGTGCTGCCCGTGTGTAGGCTTTCCAGGTCTCCTAAGCGCAGCTTCTGAATGTCTTATGGGCCTTTCGGGCCTCTCTGAGCATAGCGCTGCCCGCGTGCAGGCCTGCTGAGCTTCTCCCTAACCGCAGCACTAGGCAATTTATGTGGACTTGTTGGGATCCTGGGAGAATGGGTAGCGCCCATCTGAACACACATCACGTTTAATTGTAAGCACAAAGTGTTTACCTGTAAGTACAGCGCCCGGTGCTCTAAGCACACCGCCTACTCCAAATCGTAGCACCGGGTAACCTTGCCCAAAATTAGACTAAAACTCATAAATTTCTGCTTGAAGGCTCCTTACTCTTTTTGCAAGTGACAAATGAACTGAGTGATAAAAAAAATGCTCTTTTATAGTCTTATGAAAAAAAATTTATCTCTTGCAAACCCACTTTCTAATGTTTTTGGTCTCTTTATCACTTTGTCTGATATCCTTTTTGACCTTTTACAATATGTGACTTAAAAAAATTCTAATGGTATTTTCCTTTTTTTATTGATATTTGGGCATGATAAACTTACCTTTTACAATGATTATAATCATGTCTACCATATCTCCTCTTGGCCAATTATAATTTTTTGCAGGTGCCATGACATAATGATTTAGCTCTATCTGATGTTCTTGGTGTTTGACACTTTTAGTTTTACAACAGCAACCTCATGATCAACTTGGTTTTCCATTCTTGAAATTCAACCCTATGCTTTATTCCTTTGATCACTAAGTGAAAATGACTGGAAATGAAGGCTTGACCTCCCTTATACTGATACTCTTTGCATTCTTTCCCTTTGAGGTAGTGAGATACTTTACCTTGGCAACCCATGAAATGACACACATAGCAGTCCCTTGAAATCTTCTTCTGTTGTCATGATGGAGGCCTATCATCTTCACTTCATCTCCTTTGACTATATTTCCAAAACCTTAGGCTTCTGCGATGTTTGAGAATAATCATTAATGTTTTGTTCTAAGTTCTCTATAGCCCTTTCAATTTCATTCATTTCTGTTCAGTTCGCTTCACCTTTTTCCCTTATTCATTTATAATTTCTAAAAATATTCAAGTCATGCTTGGTTGAACTAGTGTGCCTCTTCCATGTGTTTTGATGCCTTGAATTCTTGCTTGGCACACTGCTGGCCCAAGCAGTCTTAGGAAACCCTGATTTTTTTTTAACATAGGTTGCTTCCTCTTTATTTGCTTTGGATGCCCTTTAATGAGGAGCAGGCCTCTTACCTTACCTATTCATTGCTAATATTTATTTCAACACTCGTACAGAAATGTCAAAATGCATAGTTTCCTTTTACAGAATTTTGTTCTTAGCAGAGCAGTCTTCCTTGGAGATTTTCTTGATCGAACTTGGACAAACAGGTGCTGATATTCTCCACATTTTATTTGGCTTTCTAGCTCATGGAAAATAGTGATTTAGAACACCAAAGATAACCCTGCAACCTATCAAACCCTAGTGACCTAGTGGAAGGCCTTTCTACTTGGTCTTTGGAAAATGGGAAAGGGTAGGTTGTTCGGAAATCCTAGGCGGAAAGTGGAGGTGTTAAACATAGGAAAAACAAAGTACTGAGGTCATGGGTGTGAAAATGGGACAAAGATAAGTATCATTAGCCCATGTGGGGTCTTCTAGGAGTGGTAGGCTAACAAGGGAATGGAAGAGTAGTAAAGTAGTGAAAAATTTCTTTTAAGGATAATGAAGGAAATGAGATTTCTAAAACTCACAATATTCATGAATCTTTCTTTTAGAAATCTAGGACAATTATTTAGTCATCTACAAAATAGAAAAAATTACTGATGACTAACAAAAGGAAAAGATATCATGAATCAAAATCATAAAGAAAGATCCTTGATGAATTTTCTACAATATCAATATAAATATTAAGTCAAATATATCTATTATTTTGATCCGTAGACTTTCATGGATATTCCAGTGGACAATTCATCACAACAAATTAGATAATATTATATTAAGAATTTGGAATTCTACACTATTACAACTTTAATAAATTTCTAGATTTGTAGATTTTACTACAATTAATGCATGCATGCGAATGTAAATTAGACAAAAAATAGAGAATGGAAAAATAAAATATCACACACACACACACACATAAGACACAAGATATTATGTAGGAAACCCTTTTGAGAGAAAACCCAGTTGGAAGGTGAGGTTTCTCTTCTATCTTTATATGTTTGGAAATATGTCTATAGGTATAAAGAAGTATGGCCTATGGCCTATGGGATGCTACAATGCACAAATCCTCTCTGTTTACTCTATCTCCTGTCCATATTTTCTATTTTTCTTAGCTATGGAAAAAAGCACTCGAAAGAATGGAATACCTCTTCCTCCTAGTGGCCCAGTTATAACACAACCTGATAGCCTACTAGTGGTTAAGTTTGACTACCTCAAATATTAACCAGAGCTACAATATAGACTCTTATAAATTATTTGACATCAAAATCACATGGCTAGATCCTTTTCCATGAATAATGGGGGTTGACATGACATCCTCTTGAACCATGGTGGTGAAAATGGGAAGGTCAACTTCTCAGTGGCATAAATTTTACATACAAACTCTGATTAATGTGTTTATTGTGTCATTGGAAAGATATATGTGTGCTGAATAGAATGGAAAGGTGTGGCACTAAAGCAGAAAAATACCCCCCCCCCCCCGCCCGCCTAAAAAAATAAATAAAAAAATTAGTTGATGCCTCAAAACACTCCCATAAGGTTTCTAACCCAGTTTTTCCAAACAGGGTCCCATTGGTAAAAATAGTCTCGTGAGTTGATTCTTCCACTTTTTCCACTCTAAATGCATTGAGATGGATGAAAAAAATATATAATGATCTAATTTGGATCACACCTCCTTATTTTGGGAGGCTTTTGGTCCCCAAAATATTCTACTGAATTAGGTGATGAAATATTTCCTCCACCTTCTCTCTAGTGTACCATTTAGATTTTCTTGGATGTTGTCCCTTCATCCCAATCTACCAAAGGTCATGTTGCCCATGTCTTATTGTTCTGGACCTCTTATGAAAAACTATATCTTCTGTCAACTCTTCCTGAGTATCTCATGCCAAATCCCTCATTGAAGGTACGACTCGTTCCTCCTCCTCATCTAGAATGGAAGGCTCATAGAGTTTCAAATTCTCTACTTCCACAACTAAGTAAATTTGCATATATGGTGGTAAATTGAGCCGATAGGAATTATCACTCGCCTTTTCTAGTATTTCGAAGGGACCATACCTCAAATCATTTATTTTCTTACCAAGCCCCTACAACCTCTCCTTATTCAATTGTAGCCATACTATGTCTCCCACTTTGAAGGATTTATCTATTCAATGTTGATCATGCCTAGCCTTATACTTCACCTACAACTTCTGCAATGTTTCTTATACCTATAGATGGATATGCATGATCTTCTCTATAAATTTTTCAACCCTTAAAGAATCTCCTAGAATATCTTCCTTCACTACTCCTTGCTATCCATATGCAATATTCAAAGGTGAAGGTGGAAAATATCCAAAACAAGTTTCAAATGGGGACTTTCCATGTGGACCGCTCTGTTGTAAGAATGTTGTAGATATAGCAATTTTTCATCCCAGGTATTCAAATTATTATGGTTGTATCCCATAATAAGTTGCACCAAATCCCTATTGACTACTTTTCTCTCCCCATTTGTCTATGGATGGAATGTTGTAGATCTCTTCAACTTTGTGTCCATCTTCTTCCACAATGTAGTCCAAAATGCACTAAGAGATATTGTATCTCTGTCTAAAACAATGCTCCTTGGTATCCCAATAGGCACCCAGACCTATCTCAAGAATAGTTTTGTTTCTTCTTACCTACTTATGGTATTTTAACAGGGCATCAGAACACACATCTTAGTAAACCTATCAACTACCATGAACAAGTAGTCATACCCTTTCTTGGTTGTTGGTAAACCTCCCAAAAGTCCATGGAAATTTTTCCCCAAGGACGAGTAGGTACATGTAAGGGATGATATAGACCATTTTTCCTATCTATAGGCTTAATGGTACAATAAATCATGCATCCTCTTATGAAACTAGCTACCTTCTCTTACATCTTGGGCTAATACACATACATTTGCAAGTTAGCCATGGTCTTTCCTACACCAAAGTTCCCTGCAACCTTGGAGGTATGAGCCTCTCTAATCAGCTGCAATCGCTTACCTTTAGGAACACATAACTTATCCATATATATATTAACCCATCCTAGCGATGGTAGTCAAGAGTTTTGTCGCCACTATGCACATGATGTTGACTCTAAAACTATTGATACACCTCCTTGAAGTCCTCATCCTCTGAATATGCCTCTCTGTATGCATCATGTTGAATGGCTCCATGCACATAAGAGTCCCAAAAGTTGTGATATTTGATGTGGGTGGCCTTGAAATCATGTCAACCTACTTGTTTATGTTTCCCTTCTTATACTTGATCACCAAATGAAGCAGTTGTAAAACCGCTATCCACTTGTAATGTCTGGTCTGTTGTATCTTACTTTGGGCATGTAAGTACTATAATAGCTAGTGATCTATGTGGATTTTTGTCTCCTTTCCCATTAGATAGTGCTTCCAATTCTTCACATCTTGTCATAGGTAGGGTAGTTAAAAACTACCCCATGAAATACTTCTGAATGGTAGAAAACAATCCTTCCTCCATTCATCAAGAAAACTCCCATAGAATACCCACTCACATATGTCTCTACTTCAAAGTGTCGCTGCAAGTTTGGTAATGTAAAAACCTCTGCTTGACTAATATCCTTGTTTATCTCCTTGAAATTATTCTTCTGACATTTTCCCCACTGGGCACTCTTTCAACTTGTTTTTATGGTGTGGAGTGGTGTTACTATCACTAAAAATGAGGCTATGAATTTCTTCAAGTACTATGCTACCCCAATGAAAATCCTAACCTCATAAAAATTAGTAGGCACCGACCATTGCATTATGACCTCCATCTTGGAAGGATATATCTTCATCTCTCCTCCATCAATCACATACCCCAGATACACCAAATACTATTGCGCAAACTCACACATCTTGAGATTTTCTAGCAGTTGGTGCTTATTTATGTTTCCAACACCTGCATCAAATGTGAAATGTGCTCCTCTTAGGTATCACTATATAACAGTATACAGTTCAAATATATACTAAAAAATGAATCTATAAAATGGTGCAGTACATCATTCAATAATCTCATAAACATAGTTGGTGCATTACATAGGCCAAATGGCATGACTATCCACTCATACAAACCTTGCTTGGTTTTGAAGGTGGTGTTTTAGGTATCTTCTTATTAGATTCAAACCTTGTGATATCCATACATCAAGTCCATCTTGGTGAAGTATTTTTATTGTTCCAATTGATCCAGAATACCATCTATCTTTGGAAGGGGGTATCTATTCTTGAGTGTGATTTTTTTCAATGCCTTGTAATCTATACACATCCACCAAGTCCCATCCTCATTTGGCACAATAATAATGGGTGACCCACAGGTGATGTACTCAGCCGAATGACACCTTGTTCCAACAGTTGCAACAATTTTTTCTTCACCTCTCTTTCTTCTATAATATACTACTTGCACAACCCAATATTTGGCAATGGGGAGTCTGAAAATAGATGGATCTTGTGCTCCACTTCTCTCTTAGGTTGTAACGATTTAGGATCTCGAAACACATACCTATATGCCTATAAAAATTCCTCAATTTGTTTTTTTTGTTTCTTAGTACACCCCTACAAGTATTCCTTACCTCTTATTGACTCCTCTATAGATTGAATTTCTCTTAAAAATAATAAAATATACATTTTATTGGAACTAACCAATTTCTTAGGTTGGTTGGCACTTACCAGTGAGATTTTTGACTTGCCTTTTTTCGCGTTTATGATGAATGGTTTTCCATCCTTGATGAGTTGATACTGATTGGCACCCATCATGAATATTTTATCTCACATATACATGTATGGACTCCCAAACATGAATCCAAATACATCAATGGGAACCACATCTAGATCTACTTCATTAATAAAATCAACATTGATAGAAAATATAATTTTGCACTATTTTGTTACCTTCAACTCTACATCATTATTTACCCATAATAGTGGATATGGGTTTGGATGATCACGAAATTCCAACCCTGACTTCTTGATAAGATCTGTTGCAATGAGATTCTCCTATGATCATGATTCAAACAAAGCATCAATATTTGTCTTCTTCACCTCTATCTTTATATGGAAGAGTTTGGTCATTTCTTTTTGTTCTTGTTGTTGATGGCTACTCATATTCACCTCCTTATACATTGACATAAAAATTATCTTCTCCTCCACGTCTAAGTTTATTTCAAATTGGTTTCTCTATTTGGTGGCCATGATATTATTCTTCTTATTATGTTTCTTCTCTTTCTTCGAGTTTAGCTCTAGATGCAACTTCCAACACTCCTCTGTATGGCCATCAATGTTGCAATGGTTGCAGTGGTTGATAGGATCTTGGCACTGGTGTGGGGGGGTTGTCATATGTTTATCTTTCCCCCCTTTTTTCTTCTTCTCTCCCTCCTTATAAGCATCATGTTTCTCCTTCTACTTTGATCCCCTTGATTGCGCTCTCTTCAGGCCTATGTTCTCTAGGTATTGCACCTATACAAAACCCTTGCCCACTGATTTTGGCTTGAACAACATCACTTGCTCATGGAGATGGTGATACAGGCCCCCCAAATAATTGGGGAGTACATATGGGTTCTTGGATAGATACCCAACATTATATCCATATTTCTAAACTTTTTGGTGTACTCCTGTATGCTTTGGCATGAAGTAGTGCCATTAGATCTATGGGTCCTCTACATACTCAATGGGATAATACTATGACTTGATGAGAGTTTTAAATTATTTCCAGTTACTCACTGGAGGTTCTCCCTCTAGCCTTAGGGTCTTCGTATGGCTCCCCCACCATGTTAGTGCATGGCCCTCTAATTTAGCCGTGCAAATGAGATCTTATTTCCTTCCTTAATTTGATGGACACTGAAATAAACTTCCAGTTGCAAAAAATAGTGATTCATCTTCGAAACATCATTCACATCATGGTACGACCAAATATTGAATTTTTCTTCCATTTTAAACATGGATTATGATTGGTTCACGACATTTAAATTAGGTTGATCTTTTATGGGTTCTTTCTTTGCCTCGTTTTATGTTTCTTCCTAGTCTCTCGAACCCACTTTTGATTTTTCCTCTACATTTGAACCCCCATTTAGGACTTGTTGTTCCAGCCATGAAAACCTCACTTATTTAGGGTCATGAGGGTCATTTACAGATACCTCGTCCATGATCAACGTTTTAGGATTTTTAGTCTCGCCGATCTAGATCCCCTGTAAATATCCATAAAATACCTAAAGAAAATTGGCTCTAATACTAATATAGTCCATAAACTGCCATGGTTATTCCACTAGATAGTTCTTCACAAAAAATATGATAATATTATATTAATAATATGAAATTATACATTATTACATTTTTATTAAATTTATATATCTGTAGATTCTAATATAACTAGTGCATGCATACGAATGAAAATTATACAAAAATTATAGAACAAAAAATTAAAATCTCACACACACATACAAGATGCAATATATGCTCTAGTAAACCCTTTTAGGAGAAGACCCCGTTGGAGCATGAGGTCGCTTCTCTCTCTTTCTCTGTCTGGAAATATGGTTGCAGGTATAAAGAAGTATGGTCTATGGCTCATGGGATTCTAAAGTGAGAAAATTCTCTCTTTGTGATCTACCTCCTATCCCTCTAGTTATTTTTCTCAATTATGAAACAAACACACTTGAAAGAATGGAATACCTCTTCCTCCTAGTGGCTCGATTATAGCATAACCCGATAGCCTACTAGTGGTTAAGTTTGAATACCTCAACTCTTGACCATAGTTCCAATCTAGACTCTTCTAGAGTCTTTTACATCAAAATCACATGGCTAGCACCTTTTTCATAAATAATGGGGGTGGATGTGGCATCCTCTCAAACCATGGTGGTGATAAAACGAAGATCAACTTCTGAGTGGCATAATTGTCTCATACGAAATATGATTGACATGATTCTTACATCGTTGTGAAGATATTTGTGTGTATAATAGCATGAAAATATGTGAATTTAAAGCGAAAAATGTTTTATCCCCCCTCCCCCCCACCCCCCCCCCCCCCCAAAAAAAAAAACATCATTTGATGACTCAAAACACTCCCAAGAGGTTTCAGACCTCGTTTTGCTAAATTGGGCCCTGCCAGTAAAAATGGTCCCTTTAGTTGATTCCTCCACTTTTTCCACTCTGAATGCATTGATATGGATGGAAAATAATATAAATATACAATCTGGATCAATTTTATATAAAGCAGTGACATTCTTTGTAATACATACAAAAAATATTTTTGTTGTTAACTTGAAAATTAATTACACACAAGGATGTCTTAATGTATATCAACATCTATTATAGGATTGGCTTACTCCTTATAGTTCCATTTCCTAATAGATCTCTATATCATAGATATTTTATAAGGAGTGAAGAAATATAGTGATAGATGTAATATCTCCTACTTAAGGGACATGGTAATTCAAGCTAATAATTGTACAACATTCTTGTTTATCTATTAAAAAGGGAGAATGGTTCTTAATTCGTTTTCATAAAATAGTAAACATTTAGTAATATAATAATGAATATTACCTACCCATACATTGGTTTAATGAAATTTTTGAAAATTTATAAAGTGTCAAATGTCCTATATTGAACTCTAGATCTTTGAATTCTCATTTTAGAATGTTCAACAATTGGCTGCACATACAAATTGAAGTGATAGGAGTGGTAATTATACCCTAATTAATCTTTTTCACATTTATAATCACAACTCTACACTTACTTGAGAAGAAAATATGTCTTTCATATAACATAAGTATAACTAGATATAACATAGTGTGGTAAACTATATCATATTTAAAGTCTCCTAATGGGGGTTGCCCAAATGAAACACCTCACAAGCCTCAATATGATAGTATGGAAATATAATAGAAGGAAGTAGGGTTCCTCCACCTAGTAGCCAGCATGGCCACCCTGCCACTATGCAAGACAAAGTAAAATCAACAACTTAATGTCTGCAATAGTAGCATAGACCTGGAGTGTGCGAGAACTAGGAAGGTATGAAGGCATAAATATATGCACATTCAAGGACGAAGGGGGATAATCATCAAAGGATATAGTTCGAGGCAAGACAATTATACAAGGAAGTGGAAAGAAGGCATTCGCTTGGCATGTAGGGAGTGTTTTAAATCATTTATAATGTTCCAATCATGGCGGGGAGTGAATAAGGTTGTTGTCTCTAATGATCTCATAACACTAATTCATCGAGTGACTAGGCTAGAGGATCTAATTATACTTGTCCATCTTGATGGCTCTAGGCTAATCTCACCACTAAGTGTAATCCATTGTGTTAGACTCCTATACCAATAGGTTTCATATTTCATGATTGACTTGATGGGATATGTAATATGTTAATACCTTTTCTTGTTGCAAAGGTTTTCCATATTATTCAAAACATCAAAAAATTTAAAAAATTTAAAGAGGGTATACCCTAAAATAAAAATCAAAGGGTGAAAAGAATAAAAATGGCCAAAAAGTAAAAGAAAATGAACCCCACCAAAAGAAATGCCAAGGAAAGCGTGCAAGTCTAAATGCCACTAATTTTTGCTCTTATGTAATAAACAAATTGTGTGCAACTTGTATCTTATGCCACAATTTATGAATGGTCAAACAGTTTAAGCTTGACTAGTTCATCTTCAATTTTTATGTTTTAGAGATAGAGAATAAGATCTGACCAAACTGTTTAATCTTGGTAGATAAGTAGATAGGTAGATTAAATAAAAGGAGCTCAATAGTTTAATCTAAGCCCTTGGATGTAATAAGGTTAGAATTAGATAGGTTTCCACATGTAAAAGAAAAAGTGTGATAAGGGTTTGCCAATCTAAGTGCACCCTAATAAAGAAGAAAAAATGGTAGAGTATAATAGATAGGGTAGGTAGATGATGTTGCAGAATTACATGTGATGATCAATGGTTTTAGATGTGTTAAATCTTTACTTTCATCACAAAAGTGCAAAGGCAGACAATACACTGGAAAAATTTCAAAGCAAAGAAAAGTCATATTATTAACTTTCCCTCTCAGTTTTTCCCTAAAAATTTCACTAATTTCCCCTAAGTACTAAGGTATTTGAAGATTAAAGGGGCTCAAGGCATTTCCTTGACTTTTGGAGGGACCGGACCCTCGGCCCAATAATTGGAAAATCCTAAAGTACTTATAATAATTCATCATCACACTCATTCAATTCCAAAAATTCTTTTCCTCAGTAAAATCCCATTTTACTTAGGAAAATCATGCGATATTTCATAAAGACCCCTCAAAATCACATTATATCTTAAGTCTAAGTGATGAAGTTCTTATAATGAAATTTTCTTTTAAAATCTTCACCTTCTTAGTTATATTAATGTATTTTGAGTTTACATTGTCTCCTTGTCATATTAACATTGATTTTATGTATTAACTCCTTATAGAAATGACCTTCTCCTATTATATATAACTCCTTTTTATATAATATCCCAAAAAACCCATATATTATAGTTTTAACCAAATTATTTAATCCCCACTCGTTCAAACAAAAAACCCACTTTATACCCCCTTTGGTTAAAATAGATCATTATATATTAATACCGCTCCCTATGGTAATTGGATTAATCTAATTTAGTTATCATATAATAAAAATACATTAAAAAATGATTTAAAACATGTTTTATTACGTGTTTTAAAACAAAAATAAATCATCCCTGCGTATTTTTCCTCCCTGACCCTTCATCGTACACAGAAATTAATTAATCCTCACGATTAATTAATAAGCCTAACTCCACCAATAAAATCACTCCTGATGCGATTAATTAATAAAAAATCACATCGGGCCTGCCCGATTAACTCCCCGTCAACTTCAGGCCCCAATCACCGTTCGATCAGCTGCTCCAAGATCAACGGCTATTGATAATTCCGCTAGCCATCCCGATCCGAACAATAATGCACGAAGAGTCGGTGGTTGTCAAACAGTGCCATGTCACACATCATTCGCTCTATGGAATCGCTGCCCATCCGCTCAATACTGCCCTCCCTCAAAAGTAGTGTGAAGGAAACCACTTACCGCATGCCCTCTGTGACGAATCCACCGTACTTGCTGACGTCATCCATCAAAAACCCACCAAAATTTTGGCTTTGTGAATAAAACAAATGTGCCCGCGTCATTTTCATTATCTCGTGCACTAACCAATCTCCCATGCAACAAATTTCAAAAATCAACTGTTGAAGTCTGCTGACCGCTACCTTGTTGAAGAAATTTGCAGTCAAGTAATCTAGAGTTTGTCTGCCATAGCCAGCACGTGTTTAACCACTGTTCATTCAAAGCTTACCCGCCAATATCAACTGTTTACTCGTTTAAACACAAACACCCTAGGGTTGCTCATTTTCACTTGATTGTGTAGTAAAACCCTTTGTAAACTAGCTGCGCCTCCTGAAGCCTCTGTTAACCAATTCGAGCATGGTTTACCTCCCAAAAATCATTCTAGATTCACTCCACAGACCTCTCAAAATCAAATGGAACCTTTTCGACCTCCCCTGCAAACCAATTCTTTCTTAACAATTTGTTTTCTTTTAGAAGTGATCAGAAGACCACATCCTTGGATAAACAGTCTTAATACTAATCATTAGACTTGTTTAATCCAAGAGTTTTATCAAATCTATTCAAACAGAGATGGAAGATAAAACATGCAGTTGAAAGAAAAGTAAAGGAAACAGGAGATTAAATGATTTACGGTTGAAATAGACAGTAAAAACCTAAACTACACATTGAAGGTAAAAGGACACAGTAAATAATATTCAAAGAGTATCAGGATTAAAGAGTATCAGATTGAATACCAAGTCAAGTAAATCAGCTAGCATGAAGATAAACAGCAAGGAAGACAGTTACAAAACAGGACATAAAAGTTCATGACAAAGTGAAGACAGATAAAAAATAGAGCGGTAAAAAGTAAACAGTAAATAGTGAAAGTAAACATGAAGATATTAAATGTTAAACAAATATGAAAACACTTTCACCACATTAAATTTTGTCTAAAGTGAAAGTAAAATAGTTAAAAGAACAAAAAGGTGAAAAGATGAAAAACACAACAAGAAGGAACATTTTTGTAGAAATTTCATGCTTTAGTCATTGTTTTGCAGAAACTATTGTGATCAGTCCAAGATGAATTTTGAAAAACTGATGGAGTTTTATGTTCTTAAGAGGACCATCTACAAAAACCTCTCTCACGTTTCTAACAGCTATTATGGTTTTGGAAATATTAAATAATGTTGGAAAGCACTTTTTGCAGAAAATTCCAGTTAAGTCATCATTTTGCAGAGAATATTGTGGCCAATCCGAAATACATCGTACAAAACTGAGGGATTTTTTTGTTCCTAAGAGACCCATCTACAAAAACCTATCTCACTTTTTTCACAGTGATTTCAGAATGAGAGATACATGCACATATTTACAGGTTATTTTTCAGACTCTGTAAAACTCTGTTTTACACATCTTTTTTCAGAGCCTATTGTGAACAGCTGGAGAGGAATTTTAGGAAAATGAAAGAGGTTTATCTCACCAACATATTTATCCACAATAACCTCTTTCACGTTTTACATATCTATTATGGATTGAGAAATAAAAAGATATCATTGGACCCCAAGTTTGCAGAATTGTTGGAGCAGAATGCACAAAGAAAGGAAGTAGTTAATGACTTGGATGCCTCATCATCAACTAAGAGTTGGATCAAATTCGAAATCTCCTCTTTGTCATCACCTATCCATAAGAAATAGTGCCAAATATATGCATTAGTTTGATTTTCCCTTACTTAAGTTCTATTTATGTAAAATAGTTGGAGAGATTTGTGAACTAATCTTGATATTGTTTCACGATATTTTAGTTTAGAATTTTGTGAAAGTACTCCATCAATTGAGTAGAGTATTCTTATACTTTGATGTAACATTGAATATTTTGGAATAAAGAGCTTTGGAGAAATTTTTCGTGGAAAAACTGGACAAGGAATTGAGGCAGAAGAATTTTCTCAGGATTCATGTGGCAAATGAAGGATCAATAAGTCATCTCTATCCCATGTTTTGAAGTTTTATATTTGTTTACAATATCATTTGTGTTTCATTATCTTAATATTTAACGAAAATGATTAAATCATAAAGTACTTAGGTGTAATCTAATTTCAATCGTTATTATTCTAAATGTTTTCTTCTAAACTCGTTTAAACAACGAATTCTTAATTGCTCTTGTTTGTCTAGTTCATACATCTTTGATTATTTAGTAAAGAATACTTAACTGCTCTTTATTGATAATCAATCTATTTTTCTTCTCTTGAATGTGTTGAAAGATTGTTTATTTCCTTTCATCCGTTTGAATTCCATTCCATTCACTTTAGATTTATAATTGTTTCTAGTTTGATTATCTTGCCCTGATAAACCATCTTTTGTTAAAAAACTTAAGCCAGTGCAGCCAATCCTTTGACTCCATTAGCCCAATGGACTGAAACTATTTGATCTTAATCTCAGCTAAAGAATTCCATCAACCTAAATTCAAACAAAACCCCTAGACTTTATAACTAGCCTAATACCTTTCAAAACAAAGCTAAATTTTACAGAGAGAGCCCTCTCTGGGTACAGATCACAGATTCGTAATTCGAAGGTTGGTTTGTGGTTACCTCTGCACTCTTCTCTTCCAACAACTTCAAGGAAAACTGAGTGATAACAATAGTGGCGACTCCACCGGGGATCCGAATCATTTTATTTGTTACTATTGCTTATTTATAAACTATGTACTGCTACTCTAAAAGCCAGGTAGCCTTTGAAATGGTTTTGATTTGCAATTTCATAGTAAATAAATGCTACTTCAGTCAATCTCCGGTCTAGTTTATAGACTGAACTTTGGTTTCAGACAATCAATCAGTTTCTCTAGTTCAATAAATCTCTGAGAAAATTTTAACCCAAAATCTTAAATTTCTTGAAGAGTTTGTCGAAGTTGTACTTTCATTTTATTTAAAACAAAAAACCAAAAATATAAAATCCAGAAAACTGGCTTCAGAAAGGACTGATTATACCAGGTCAAATCCTGACCCTAACCCACCACCGATATTTGAGAATCCAAATCTGATTCCCAGAATTCTGAGAAGACAAGAGAGTCAAGAAAGCTTTGGGAGTTCTCGACCTCTTTTTAGATCAAACTTTTGTCCTGTGAAGTTTGTGTATCTTGAAGACGAACCATTTGATGAACATTTTGAAACTTCTCTATTCATAAATTTTTCTGAATCTGAGTTGTCCAATCTGGTTCCTGATCCATTATTTCTTGAAGATTTGCAATTTGATTTTATCACTTCACATCTTGACAAACATCTACAAAATTCCATTCAATCTGAGCTGACCTTTGAAGAAACTTCAAACATTTCTGTGATTACTTCAGCTTCCCCAAGTTCATCTACTTTTCCCCAAACTTCTCAAACACAAATTACCTCTTCTTCCCCTCCACCCATTATTTCCAGACCATCATCACCTGTTATTCCATTACACCTTCCGATGGCAAACAGATATGCTCCTTTAAGATTGCCAGGCAACCCTGCTGCTTTGCCCCAATACTATCAGAGTAAAATCACCCCTTTTGATGGTTCTGGTACTTACACTACTCAACAACATACCAAAAGGATGACAGATTACTTTGAATTTTATGAAATAGACACTAATGATATACGAATGAGAATTTTTGTCCAGAGTCTTACTGGGGAAGTCAGGACTTGGTTTATGGCTCTTCCTCCAAACAGTGTTGCTGACTTACCAGCCCTTTATAGATTATTTTTAATAGATGGGAAAAGAAGAAAGACCCTCTTCAAATCCTATCAGACTTTGGAAAATTGAAAAGAGGAAATTGTACTATATTTTGACCTGCATATTGACGATGATTATTCTTTCAAACACAAGACTGAGGAAATAGTTTCAAGGATTAATATTCATAATTCAATTGAACAATTAGTCATTGAAGGCCTAGAAGTAAATAACATACATCATGATTTTATTGATCCTATATCAGTTTATATGGAGAATCTTTTGAGCCCAAATCTGCAAACATGTTTTCTCTATAAGGATCAAATACATCAAAAGTGGCCTTTACACATCATATCATTTATTATAAAGGAACATGATCATAACATACTTCCAATTTTGATCACAAGCAATCAAGTTATCCATTTATTTTTATAGCTACTTGATTGGCTTCATTGGCATTTTTGTATTACTTGATTCAATAAGATTTTTAGTAGATTGAGTAGATAGATGAGTGTCAATAAGCTCAGAATTTTGAGCATTTTTTTTTAGTTGTCAATTTTCAGCTAGTTTTTCATTAAGTTGGTTTGAAAATTTTTATGTGTTGTTTTAGTTTCAGATCAAATTTTAGGTTGCAGAAAAAGGACTATATTCAATTCAATATTTTCAGCCACAGAAAAAATGTTTGACAAAAGGACCAAGGCAGAAGATTTTCAATTGGGAGACAAAGTTTTAAAATGGGATTCTAGAAGAGAGGATAAAGGGAAACATGGGAAGTTTGACTTCTTATGGAAAGGACCTTACATCATTCATGCTTTACAAGGAAATAATACCTATTTTCTGAAGAATTTGGATGGTTCAGAAACTGAGGAAGGACCAGTAAATGGTCAGATGTTAAAACACTACTTTGATCCTATTTATTAAGATGTTTTGATTTTTTAACATGTACATAATATATCCTTTGTAATGCATCAGTTTGGAGTGGATAGTGACCTACTGGAGTTGAAGCCCGAAGAGAAGGCCCTAAGCTTCAAAATTTTTACTATCATATATATAATAAAGCAATAAGTAGGATAAAATTTCATGGTTCAGTCAAAATCATTCTGAGGGCAGCTGATCTGTTGTTCTTGACTTTTCACAAGGAAAAGCCATCCCCAAGTGGAGCCAGTGTTAGACTCCTATACCAATAGGTGTCATATTTCATGATTGACTTGATGGGCTATGTAATATGTTCATACATTTTCTTGTTGCAAAGGTTTTCCATATTATTCAAAAAATCAAAAAATTTAAAAAATGTAAAGAGGGTATACCCTAAAAGAAAAATCAAAGGGTGAAAAGAATAAAAATGGCCAAAACGTAAAATAAAATGAACCCCACCAAAAGAAAGGCCAAGGAAAGTGTGCAAGTCTAAATGCCACTACTTTTTGCTCTTATGTAATAAACAAATTGTATGCAACTTGTATCTTATGCCACAATTTATGAATGGTCAAACAGTTTAATCTTGACTAGTTTATCTTTCAATTTTTATGTTTTAGAGATAGAGAATAAGATCTGACCAAACTATTTAATCTTGGCAGATAAGTAGATAGGTAGAGTAAATAAAAGGAGCTCAATAGTTTAATCTGAGCCCTTGGATGTAATAAGGTTAGAATTAGATAGGTTTCCACATGTAAAAGAAAAAGTGTGATAAGGGTTTGCCAATCTAAGTGCACCCTAATAAAGAAGAAAAAATGGTAGAGTAAAGTAGGTAGGGTAGGTAGATGTTGTTGCAGAATTACATGTGATGAATGATGGTTCTAAATGTGTTCAATTTTACTTTCATCACAAGTGCAAAGGCAGATACTACATTGGAAAAAGTTCACAGCAGAGCAAAGTCAAAATTATTAATTTCCCCTCTCATTTTCCCTAAAGATTTCACTAATTTCCCCTAAGTGCTAAGGTATTTGAAAATTAAAGGGGCTCAAGGCATTTCCTTGACTTTTGGAGGGACCGGACCCTCGGCCCAATAATTGAAAAAGACCTAAGTACTTAAAATTATCCATCATAACATTCATCCACCTCTCAAAAATCTTTTTCTAAGTAAAATCCCATTTTACTTAGGAAAATCATGCAATATTTCATAAAAACCCTCAAAATCACTTTTTATTCTAAGTCTAAGTGATGAAGTTATTATAATGCAATTTGCTTGTAAATCTTCACTTGCTTAGTTATAGTAATGAATTTTGAGTTTACATTGTCCCTTGGTCATATTAACTCTAATTTATATATTAACCCCCTATAAAATCACCTTCTCCTATTATATATAACTTCTTTTATTATAATATCCCAAAAAACCCATGTATTATAGTTTTAACCAAAGTATTTAATCCCCACTCGTTCAAACAAAAAACCCACTTTATACCCCCTTTGGTTAAAATAGATCATTATATATTAATCTCGCTCCCTATGGTAATTGGATTAATCTAATTTAGTTATCATATAATAAAAATACATTAAAAAATGATTTAAAACATGTTTTATTATGTGTTTTAAAACAAAAATAAACCATCCCTTGCGTATTTTTCCTCCCCAACCCTTCATCGTATACAGAGGAATTAATTAATCCCCGCGATTAATTAAGAACCTAACCCGCCATTCTAATCACTCCCAATGCGATTAATCAATAATAAAACGCGTCGGGCCCGCCCTATTAAATCCCTGTCAACTTCATGTCCCAAAAACCGTTCGATCAGCTGCTCCTAGATCAACGGCTATTGATAATTCTGCTGGCCATCCTGATCCGAACAATAATGCGCGGGGAGCCGGTGGTTTTCAAACAGTGCCATGCCACGCGTCATTCACTCTATGGAATCGCTGCCCATCCGCTCAATACCGCCTTCCCTCAAAAGCAGTGCGATGGAAACCATTTACTGCCTATCTCCTGTGACACATCCATTGTACTTGCTGATGTCATCATTAAAAACCCAACAACCTTTTGATTTTGCGAATAAAACAAACAAATCCTTGTCATTTTCGTTATCCTATGCAATAACCAGTGTCCTGGGCAACCAATTTCGAATTTAACTATCAAAGTGTGCCGACCGCTACCTCGCTGAAGAAATTTGCAGTCAAGTAATCCAGATTTTGTCCACCATAGCCAACACCTGTTTAACTATTGTTCATTCAAATCTTACCCACCAATATCAATCGTTTACCCGTTTAAAAACAAACACCCTAGTGTTTCTCATTTTCACCTAATTGTGCAGTAAAACCCTTTGTAAACCAGCTGCGCCACCTGAAGCCTCTGTTAACCAATTCGAGCATGGTTTACCTCCCAAAAATAATTCTAGATTCACTCCACAGACCTCTCAAAATCAAATGAAACCTTTTCAACCTCCCCTGCAAACCAATACTTTCTTAACAATTTGTTTTGTTTTACAGGTGATCAGAAGACCACATCCTTGGATAAACAGTCTTAATACTAGTCATAAGACTTGTTTACTCCAAGATTTTTATCAAATATATTCAAACAGAGATGGAAGATAAAACATACAGTTGAAATACAAGCAAAGGAAATAGGATACAAAACAATTTACTGTTGAAACAGACAGTGAAAACCTAAACTACACATTGAAGGTAAAAGGACACAGTAAAGAACAGTCAAAGAGTATCAGGATTAAAGAGTATCAGATTGAAGACCAATTCAAGTAAATCATCTAGCATGAAGATAAACAACAGGGAAGACAGTTACAAAACAGAACATACAAGTTCATGACAAAGTGAAGACAGATAAAAAATAGAGCGGTAAAAAGTAAAAAGTAAACAGTAAACAGTGAAAGTAAACATGAAGATATTAAGAGTTAAACAAAGATGAAAACACTTTCACCAGCCACAATGAATTTTATCCAAAGTAAAAGTGAAAAATAGTCAAAAGAAGTTTAAGGTTAAAAGATGAAATTAGAGAAAAAATGGTACATTCTTCAAAATTTTCCTGTTTAAGTCATATTTTTCAGAAACTATTGTGATGAATCCAAGCTGAATTTTACAAAACTAAAGGAGGTTTATGTTTTTAAGGGGACAATATACAAAAACCTCTCTCACTTTTCTAACAGCTATTATGGTTTTGGAAATATTAAACAATGTTGGAAACCACTTTTTGCAGAAAATTCCAGTTAAGTCATCATTTTGCAGAGAATATTGTGGCCAATCCGAAATACATCATACACAACTAAAGGATTTTTTTGTTCCTAAGAGACATATCTACAGAAACCTATCTCACTTTTTTCACAGTGATTTCAGAATGAGAGATACATGCACATCTTTACAGGCTATTTTTCAGACTCTGTAAAACTCTGTTTTACACATAAGTTTACAGAGCCTATTGTGCACAGCTGGAGAGGAATTTTAGGAAAATGAAAGAGGTTTATCTCACCAACATATTAATCCACAATAACCTCTTTCATGTTTTACATATATAGTATGGATTGAGAAATAAAAAGATATCATTGGACCCCAAGTTTGCAGAATTGTTGGAGCAGAATGCACAAAGAAAGGAAGCAGTTAGTGACTTGGATGCCTCATCATCAACTAAGAGTTGGATAAAATTCGAATTCTCCTCTTTTTCATCACCTATCCATAAAAAATAGTGTCAAATAGATGCATTAGTTTGAGTGTCCTTTACTTAAGTTCTATTTATGTAAAATAGTTGGAGAGATTTGTGAACTAATCTTGATATTTTTTCAAGATATTTTAGTTTAGAATTTGTGTAAATACTCCATCAATTGGAGTAGTAAGGGTGGATTTTTTAGAATTTGCTGTAACATTGACTATTTTGGAATAAAATTCTATTGGAGAAATTTTTCGTGGCAAAACTGGACAAGGAATTGAGGCAGAAGACTTTTCTCAAGATTCATGTGTCAAATGAAGGATCAATAAGTCATCTCTATCTCATGTTTTGAAGTTTAATATTTGTTTACAATATCATCTGTGTTTCATTATCTTGATATTTAACGAAAAAGATTAAATCAGAAAGTACTTAGGTGTAATCTGATTTCAGTCGTTATTATTTTAAATGTTTTCCTCTAAACTGCTTTAAACAGCGAATTCTTAATTGCTCCTGTTTGTATAGTTCATATATCTTTGGTTATTTAGTAAAGAATACTTAACTGCTCTTTATTGATAATCAATCTATTTCTCTTCTCTTGAATGTGTTGAAAGATTCTTTATTGCCTTTCATCCGTTTGAATTCCATTCCATTCACTTTAGATCTATAATTGTTTCTAGTTTGATTATCTTGCCCTGATAAACCATATTTTGTTAAAAAACTTAAGCCAGTGTAGCCAATCCTTTGACTCCATTAGCCTAATGGACTGAAACTACTTGATTTTAATCTCAACTAAAGAATTCCATCAACCCAAACAAAATCAAAACCCTTGGACTTTATAACTAGCCTAATATTTTCGAAAAACAAAGCTAAATTTTATAGAGAGAGCCCTCTCTGGGTGTAGATTGGCTAGATTCTATACCTGAAGGTTGGTTTGTGGTTACCTTGGACCCCTTTCCTCTTCCAACAACTTCATGGAAAATCTGAGTGATAACACATTGTACTATGACCAACTCACTCAATTTTGGTTTCTTTGTGATTATGCCCTCTAATTCTGTCTCAATCATGAATCATATATATTCCAATTCTTTATCTTTATTGGGATATTTTGGTTTCTAGATATCTCTCCCTATGCCAAGTCATGTTTATCTAGGTAGCTTCATTCTTCCCTGGTCTCTCTTAATCCCCCAAAGGATTTGTATTTTTCTTATCGACATTTGGTGCTCTCATTGGTTCCCCCTCCTATGTTATTGGTTTCCTGTCTCGGCCAGATGCTTCCTTCACCACTTTGAAACTCTACTTTAGATCATATCTCCTTCTCCATTCCCTCCTCCCCTTATATCTACTCATTCACTAATATTATGTGTCTTTCACTACCCCTTTTTTCACTCTTTTGGTTTTCGTGACCCTAGCATGTTTAAGTGTTGACTTGATGGGCCTTCTCATTGCACTAGAATGGGGAAATATATCTATGCCCCCTATCCTGATCCCCCCCCCCGCCCACCCCCATCTCTTTAGGGCTCCCATCCACAATATTCAACCAATGAGACGATGAAAAGATACATGGATATCATCCTTGTACATGTCCAAAATGAAATATTGAATTTGGAGGAGCAAGTTAGACAATCCCAAAGTTTCATTCTGGACACACATATGGACCAAGAAACCAGAGATTGGATCCTAGATGTTGGAAACTGCACCAAAGCTAGATATTCTACTTATATGTAGACTGCCATCCTATAATAGCACACAAAAAATATAATGGGAATGGTCCTCACAGACTAGGCTAACACTCAATAGGAATTCATCATTTGTATGGTTGAGTTAATGGAGAAAATGAACAACATAAACAAGAAACTCACACTCCTGACCAAGAGAATCATAGGCATAAATCCCTCCACATAAGACATGGATAGATAACCCCAGCCACAAAATCAAGAGAAAAATCCAACACAATGAAATCAAACATGGCATATTCTCATGCCTACAACATTTCCAATGATGCAACAATGTTTTTTAGTTTATGTAGTATTTTATTTGCAGTTTTTTCTACTTTGTTTGTCTTGTTAGTTCAAAAGATCATGACAAATATAAAAAATTTCAAATTTCTTTGTTTATGCTATTGGTTTGGTTTTCTTAGTGGCAAACCAATATAGACAATATCTACTATAAACACATGTTCTTAGCAGTAATATAAATTGTCTTATTTTACAAAAAGGAAAAAATGTATCTGAATTCCATTTTTTATTTAAATGTTCAATCACCACGGACATTACATATATAGATACTTTAATCATATGTATTATGGTTAGATTGGTGTAAGGTAATTATTTTTTCTCATGACATGTTAGTTGCAATGGAAATATAGCAAAATAACAATTTGTTGACTGGGAGAAAATATTCAATGTACATACAAAACTTATTATAATATGATGCAAAATCATGAAACATATTAACATAAATTATCTTCTAGAATATAACCTTTGTTTATGGAAATATTGCATAATTGAAAGAAAAAAAACTCAAGTTCTTGTTAAATTTGTATCATACTTTTCCTCTAAAATATAATGCATATGTTCATGTCAATGTAATTTTTTAGTACTTAATTGATAGAAATTATTTTAGTGCTTAAATGATATAATTCCTTGAAAACAATTAGATGGGTGTAGATACAAAATTTATATATCATTTTTTGGAGGGCCTTACAATGATAATTAATTTTTTATGTACACCCATTTAATTGTTTCCAATAAATTGTATCATTTAATTACTAATATATTACCTTGACATGAACATGTGCATTGTATTTTAAAGGAAAAGTAGCATACAAATGTTACAATAATATGATTTTTTCAATTACGAAATATTTTCAAAAACAAAGGTTCTATATTCTACGAGCTAATTTTTGTTTGTGTTTCATCATTTTAAATCATATTCTAATAAGTTTTGCATGTACCTTTAGTATTTCCTCCTAGTGTGTGTGTCTGTGTGTGCATACATACATACATACATACATATATATATATATATATATATATATATATATATATATATATATATATATAACTTGACTAAGCATAATAGTTAAGAATATATGTTTCCTCCGAAAAGGTCACTGATTCAAATTCGAAGGGATTTAGAGTATGTACACCTCAATATACTTTAGTGATCAAACTGACAAATAGAAGGGGGTCTCTTGTCCCACAAACATGACGGTCTCATACACCAATTTGTGTCTATCTTGTTCATGACCTTAAAATTGGATTATTAGCATTATTATTATGTTAAATTTAATGAAGTTAGTGAAACCATAAATTTACAAGTTCAAACATTAACACTAGGCTTTATCATCTAACTATTACTAATCATATTTGTTTTTTATAAAGTCTGTAGCATATTGATTTGTAATTGCGCAAGATATAACTTGTTATCTAAATGGGCAAGGAAATAAAAGGGTTATGCTAAAAATAAAATACTTGTGTATCTAGAATTATGACTTGTGTGTGTGTGTGTGTGTGTGCACAACATTGTTAGTTGGCTATATCTTAAGTGGTTAGGAGGAATGATTATTATCCTCTACACCTAGGCTCAATACCCACAATTGACATGTTAATATATGACTTCGAGCCCTATTATTGTGTGGCCTTAACCCCTATGAAACATATTTCCCTTGCCAATAGGCTAGAGGATAAGGCGCTTTATACACAAACACATACAGATAAATAAAATGCATGAAACATAGAAAATGTGTATGTGTGTGTGTGTGTATGTGTAGAAGGAGAGAGAGAGAGAGAGAGAGTTTTATAAATATATGCATTTTCATAAATTATGACGATTTTGACTATATTTACAATATTATCAAAATTGGAGATGATAGTAATAGGGAGACACACCACATAGGGCATAAAATAGTTAGTAAAAGAATACATTATTAAAGTGTGAAGGTCACTGGTTAGAAACCCAATGTGTATCCTCAATAGTCTAGCATTTCGAAAAAAATAATATGGATTTAGAGAAATGCGTATTCTTTTACTTATGCAACTTGACCCACCAAACTTGTCAATTTGAAGCTAAAGCTAGACCAACCAACTCATCCAACACATAGAGGAAAAGTGGCAATCCCACATTATTTTTCAATTCATAATAATGTGCACACACTATTGTTACATAAAATAAAAACCATGTAAAACTCCCTAAAATTGGCATGACATTAAAACCTTATTTTAGGGGTATAGGGCTTATTTTCCTCTCTCAAGCATAGTCAATAGATCTATACCCATCTCCTCTAGGGAAAACCACCTAGTCGTGCTTGGAGTACCACATCGAGGAGAAAAACCCCACCAAGATGGTATTCTCCATAAGTAAATGACTTACTAATTAGTGCTTGAGGCACATAGGGTTCAATTTTTTACATAAGAACCTTTTTTTTTTCCTTTTTAGAATATTTTAGTCCCCTAAACCCATCATTATTTCCGAAAACCAATTAATCATAGCAATTTTCCACTTAAAGATCAAATATCCCATATCCAAGTTCTATGTGGTGCATCTTTCATGATTCTTGACTTGAGAATATTTTTTAAATTCCCAAGAAACTTGTTATCCTTCCTTGATGTTTGTAAAAACCTAAAGACACATTAATCTTACTTAAAACATAAAAAAATTCCCTATTAATACTCTTATAGTCAAAAAGTCTTAAATATAAGGGATATTTAGTGGATTTTAGGTGTTTTTCATTGCGAATGGGATTGATAAGGGCCATTTAGGCCTCCGGGTTCTTGATATTGAGAAGTAAGGATTAGGGTTTTTTATGCAACCATCTCACAAAATAGAAGAAAATATAGATCAACGACTTAAAAAATAGCTTTTTCGAGGAGGAAACCTCCTTTAAATTACATAAATGAATAATTAATAGATGATACAAATGAAAAGGCCTCCTTTGTATATACAGGAGTCTAAGGGGTCACAATATAATCAGAGCCTAAATAACAATAATAATGTAAGGACACAATAATAACAATAGTGGAATTTTATGAGTCACAAGAATATAAATAAGGGGGCTACACTAAAAATAACAATAAGTAGGATACACTAGTATTATAGTGACCTAACATGCCCATCTCCTTCAAAAAATTGTTGTCCTCAATGATTGAGTAGTTCCAGATGTTTCTGTATAAAATTCTCATCCTCCCATGTGGAATCTTTAGTGGGTAACTTCTTCCACTTAATGATATACTCTAAAATTGATCGATTCCATAGTCGTCGGGTTCTTGTTTCCGTGACTGCTTCAGGCTAAAATATGGTTTTTTCTTCCTCTTCAAGTTTTGGCAACACTATTTCAACTGGAAGCTTGTCACCAATAACCTTATTTAGGCATGAAACATGGAAAACTGGGTGTATTCAGGAAGATGCAAGTAGCTCCAATTTGTATGCCATAGTACCAATATTTTTCAACACCTTGTAAGGACCATGGTACTTGGGTGATAATTTATTATCCTTCTTAGCTTGCTTGAGGGTCATTTTTTTGTATGGTTGTATTCGTAAAAATACCCAATCACCTACATCAAAACTTCTTTCACTGCGATGTTGACCTGCCTGTTGTTTCATTTGATTTTGTGTCAGAGTGATGTTATTCTTTAAGAGTTGGAGAACTTGTTTTTGATGCTTGATGTGATATTCCACTGTTTTAACCTTATAATTTTCTCTTAAATGTTATGTGATGGATGGTGGATGATATCCATAAAGTTACATAAATGGGGTTAACAATATGGAAGGAAGTGTTATACCACCATTGACTCCTAGAGGTAAACACTTAACCCATTGTGTTTTTTTATCAGATACAAAGCAACGAAGATATCCTTCCAAACATTTGTTCACTGTCTTAGTTTTCCAATCATATTTAGGATGATAATATGAATAATGAGCTAATTGAATGCCAAGACAATAAAATAATTTCATCCAAAATTTCCAATGAAAATGGGATCCCTGTTACTTACTATAATATTTGGGTTTCCATGAAGCTTTTTAATTGTTTCCATAAATGCAGTAGCATTTGTACTAGATTTAAAGTGATGAGATAATGCACAAAAGTGTGCATACTTGGTAATTTTATCACCTACCACCATAATGACACCCTTTCCTTCAGACTTGGGTAAACTTGTGATAAAAATCAATGAGACCTCCTCCCAATGCCAACTTGGAATGACTAAAGGTTGTGATAGACCTGGGGTCTTAATTGTCTCACCTTTATTTTTTTGGAAAACCAAACATTCTCCCACAAACTTTTGAATATCAGATTTAAGGCCATCCCAAAAAAAATCATTCTTGTCCCTCTGGTAAGTTTTTAAAAATACCGAGTTCCCTCCTAAGGGGTGTGAAATTCCAAAAGAATATTTTGTTTCAGTTGGGAATTATTACAAATATATAAGCGATATTTGTACCATAATGAATCATTTTTCCATCTAAATGTATCAAATATACTAGGATCTTGTTGCAAATTTTGAATGAGTGTCCAAAACTCTTCACCATTCTTCCATTCGTCCTTTTCCTTGGTTATCCACTCATATTGGATAATATAAATGGAACAAATAAATGCTTCTGCATCCTCATCCTTTCTTGAGAGTGCATCTGCAACAACATTTTTCTTCCCTTTCTTGTAGATGATTTCAAAGTCATAACCCAACATATTTGTGACTCATTTTTTCTGCTCTTCTCAAGATAATATTTTTTCCAAAAAGTATTGAGGACTATCATGATCTATTTTCACCTTGAAGTTTCTTCCCATTAGGTAAGTTCGCAATTGCTTTAATGCATCTAGTATTGGCAACATTTCCTTCTCATAAATAGATTTGTGTAAATACTTTCCTTTGATTGGATGACTTTCAAAATAAATGGGTCTTCCTTCTCGCACTAAAACCACACCAATTCCATTTCCTAAGGCATGAAATTCCACAATAAAGGCTTTTGTGAAGTCTGGCATAGCTAAGTCTAGTGCTTGCCACATTACCTCTTTAAGATGTTCAAAGGCCTTAGCTACTTCTCAAGTCCAAGAAAATGTGTCTCTCTTCAGTAATGATGTTATAGGTGTTGTTATTCTCCCATAATTCTTAACAAACTTGCGATAATACCCTATTAATCCAAAAAATCCTCAAAGACGCTTTATGGTTGTGGGCAGTTTAATGGCTTTAATTTTTTTAGGGTCTACCTTAACACCCTCATGAGATACAATATCACCGAAATATTCCACCTATTGTACTCCAAATAAACATTTGGAGGTTTTTGCATATAATTTTTTCTCCTCCTATATTTTGAAAACCTTCTCAACATGTTGAACATGATCCTTCCAAGACTTTTTATAGATTAGTATATTATCAAAACATACTAGCACAAATTTTATAAGGGTTTCAAAATGGAATTCATCAAACCTTGAAATGTGGAAGGTGCATTAATAAGGCCAAAAGGCATGACCAAACATTCATAATGACCCTCACGATTTTTGAATGTTTCTTTCAGAATGTATTCAGCCTTTATTCTAATTTGATTATATCTCGGATGAAGATCTAGCATGGTGAAGTAAATTGCTCCATGTAATTCATCCAACAATTCATCAATGTCAAGAGTGGGAAATTTATCTTTAATAGTGAGCTTGTTGAGGTTCATATAATCTAGACACATATGCCATGATCCATCCTTCCTGTGCACCAATACTACTGGAGTAATAACTTTAACTAGGTTTAATTATACTAGCATTTCTATAACCATACGTTCAGTCTCGCTCTTTTGGGCATAAGGATATCTGTAAGGCCTGATGTTTGGAGGAACACTTCCTCAAATCAAATGAATAGCATGATCATGATCACGAATAGGTGTTAGGCCTTTGGAAGTCTCAAACACCTTGGAATGAATGTCCAAGAATTTTTGGAGATATGGAGAGATAGATGATTTTGATTTTTGAACCTCTAGTAAGAAAAATTGTGCAATTACGC
Organism: Pinus albicaulis; assembly: GCA_034641835.2. Lineage (NCBI taxonomy): Eukaryota > Viridiplantae > Streptophyta > Pinopsida > Pinales > Pinaceae > Pinus > Pinus albicaulis. The sequence continues at coordinate 617,940,616 of CM076579.1, forward strand.
CTCGTTGTTATTTCTTCAGAAGCTTTGTCATGAAATTATATTTTATTGTATTTCATAGTTTCCTTGTGATACCCCTTAATTCAACTTCCTTTCCTTCCCAAAAAAATTTCAAGAAAATTTCTCGAAAATTAAAATCTATTATCCCCAAATATTGTAACCATTGGACTGTTAGTACAACATCAACACCACCCAATGGAATGGAAACAATATGACTATTCAATGCATATTCCCCCATGGTTATATTTATATTATGGTAATTTCCAGAGAAATTTATAGTTCCTCCATTTTCAACCATCACTTGATACTCAGGTGCTGGATATAGGAATCAATTCAATTCCTTGGTGATGTTACAATGAATAAAATCATGGGTACTACCCGAATCAATCACCATTATTATATTTTTCATCTTGATATATCCTTCTATCTTGAGAGCTTTAGTAGTGGTAATTGATGTAGGAGCATCCTGCTTAATTTTCATTATTTATTTGTGTGATCTAGGGTATGATGTTTTTTTTTTTTAATTATTTTATAAAATTATGCACATTTTAAATAAATTGAGAGGAAAATATGAGTGTGAGGTTTATTGTAAATATTATCTTAATAAATTGAGAATATGAATTAGAGTTGAGTTGTATAGATAGTTTAGGGATTATGAATTCCTTAAATGGAACTTAGTTGAGTCAAATAAGGGATAAAGATATTTTAGGATTTGGTTGAGATATTTGTGGAGGAAAACATGGATTCAAATTAATCTATAATTATGTATAAATATGAAGCTTTGGGTGAGGATGTAGAGAGGCACAGAGAATGGAATAGGATAGAGAAAAAATGTAGAGGATGATAGTGTGCAGAGTGATAATGGTTAGGGCCAAGAAGGCAATAAATGTATATTCTGCCAAAGAAGGGTTTGAGTTGTAATTTCTTATTGTATTTGATGAAAGTATTTTGTTTATGGTTTGGCTCTCTCTTGATATATATTTTGAATTGATATTAAATGGTTTTAATGAAGATTTTTTATGAGGATTTCATGCCGAAAGGAATGCACACTCTATTGTGGGAAAGTATATGGGTTTATTGCAGATTTTCTGCATCATTTGGTATCAGAGCCAAGGATATGATGGTCGCAGGGCTCGATGTTGAAATTCGTATGATTTTTGAAGAATTAAGTTCGAATAGTGATGCGTGAATCAAGTAGAAAAATAGTCGAAGGCCTTGAAGCAAGGATTTGTGATTTGGATGGCTTTCAATGAAATCTCTATAAGTTGGAGCTTCCATCGAGCACTATTTGATCACTCATCTCTCTAGTTCTATGACCGCCTCCTATATCATCTCATGTTCTTTGTAATTTTTATGTTGCTTCATATCAGCACACAAAATAGTGTGTAATTTTGCACTACGCGCAAATTTTTTAAGGAGAAACACAGATTTGTAAGCATGCCATCTATTTCTGTGTGAGATGAACATATGAATGCAAAGGAGGAAGGCAGAGACCTGTGTATGATAGAGAAACATGGAGACCTATGTATGATGGTCAAAATAATGGAAACAGAAAGTTTGTGCAGCATATGTCAAGGAGCAGAACCAGTAAATTGAGCATGGAACTCTCTGCTTGAGGAGGAGTCAAAAAATTATGAGTTGGAGTGATGAAACGTGGGTGTCTGATGTGAATGCGTATTGCCAGAGTCTGTCTAATGTGAGGACAAAATGGAAAAGCGCAAACAATTGCTATAAGCTGGAACGCAGGTATGAGCATGGAGTCTGTGGAATGTTGAATGCAAAAATTGGAGATCACTTGAAATGAAACATGAAAACTGATTGGGGAAGGCAGAAATCATTTGTCGTAGAATTGAACCTGAAATAATTTCCAACCAGTGTCAACATTGGAAAGAGCTCGTTGTAGAGATTATACTTTGTAATCTGTGGTTTGTAATTTTATAACAGTGGTTAACAAAACCCACAATTTCGCTAGAAGCAATGCAAAGGCATGCCAAGTTGGCAATGCTCAACGTTACCTGTCTGGTAAGAGTTCCATAAATATTTAAGTTGATATTTTGCAGCAGAATGCGCATCTTCCTTGACTATGTGTTGGATTGATAATATCAGCTGGAAATCAGAGATAAAGACCCATCAGGTTTGTATTGTCTTTGTGTGATATTATAAATCTATGATTGCATGAGCATCTCTAGTTTTGGACGAATGCGGAGCAATAAAAAATAATTGAGCACGTTGCAAGAGTGGGTATGATTTTCATTTCTTGAGTAAACAATGAAACATTTTCTAGCTAGCGAGCTATCGAACTTGAGCTGTATAGAATTCTTTAGTGCTTGCACTGAGTAAGAATTCTAATATAATTTCAGATTCACTGGGAATGCTAGCGTGCAACACAAAGATTCATCTATGTGTGAATCCAGTTAATGTGAATTAGAAGCAATCTTCTTGTAAGACTATTTTTGGATCCAGCAAAACTAGAGCTAGCATGAAATTGCGAAGCGTGAAGCTTGGGAGGCTTCAAAAGAAAATTGTGACAAAATGGTGTGGTGATTTGTGAGTTTGAGACCTTTTTTTTCGATATGCTTAAAGAGAAAGATATGAGTGATGCCAAGGGAAAGCTATGTGAATTCTGACTTGTGCCAGGTGATAGAAAGAAAGTGATTTCATGAAGAGAATTGCAGTGACACAAAGCTTGTGCAAGGAGCATTATTGTTTTGAAGTTTGGTAAGAAAATTAATTTAATAAATTATATGTTTATGTTATTGAGTTTTTTCTCACATGTTCTCTGCTTAATACCTTTTATCACTACTATTCCGAGTGATGTTGAAATTCCATCCAAAGGGAGCATCTCAAAATCCTAATAAAACACTGCCGACAACCCATTTGCAAAAAAAGATGTTAGCCTAAATGGGCGGTCCCGCTGCACAATTTATGCTAAAACTATTGTTACTGGTTAAGGGCTTGATATCTAAACTTGAAAGTTATGTTCATGAAGATTCCTTGTGTAATTTTGAGGATCAATGGGAAATCTGTGGGAATTGTGTTAATACGAAATTATGTTCGAATTTGGATGCAGAATCCCACATGTCCACAAAGATCGAAGATCTGTGAGGGAACATTATTTTTTTTCCTGTTGAAAAAGAAATTTTTAGGATCTGAACTAATTTAGGGTTTGAAGGTGCATCAATAAGTTTAAACGCATATCCAAAACCAAAATATCTATGAAGAAAAGGTGAAGTTGCTGTAGAGAAGTCATCCGCTAAGAAAAACAAAGTTGTGATTGCAGAAAAATCATCCAGTGTTGAGTAAATAGAACTTACTCCAAATCATGGATATCATATGCAAATAAGGATGACATGTGTGCAAGTTGGAAATTCATGAATATTTGAGGTGAATTCTGGTAAAGAATGGGATGGTGGTACTATGGATGTTTGGTCCAGCGATGTATTCTCTTTGTTCTTTTGACAAATATTTTGATAATATTTTGCACTGTTATATATATTGATACTTCGGAAGAAGAGCTGTAGTGCGGAAGCTCAAGAACTATCGGTGGGCACACTATGAAGGTGGTCAAATAAGTTTTTATGTTATTTAAATAATGTAAAATGGATGTGTAATTCAGGATGTGAAGGCCATATACACTTTATGAGTGTTTCACCAAAATTCATGAGTGAAAAGAGAGATATTTTAAGAGAGATAATGAGTGGAGCGATAAGTATTTGAGGGTGTTATTTTTATGTAGAGTAATCACATAAATTTGAAAGGTCAAATTAAGATGTCAAGGTCAAATGAAGAAATTTGTATAGCTTGAGTCAAGTGAAACCATTGAGTTATTGTACAAGAGGGTGCATTTTTCATCCAAGATGAAGAGTTGGTGTCAAGTCTAGAGTCAAAGAGTTTTAAATCAAGTCAAAGGTTTAAATGTAATTGGGTGGATGATCAGCGGAGCCCGACACCCAAAGAGTTTGGTCATTATAACACATGAAATATTGTAGTTATTTTTTTCAGCAAAGAAGAGCAAGAGAGTTGCCCAGAAATGATTCCAAGACAGAGGTCGAGCACAGGAAGAGAGCTTGTATTGTTGGATGGCAGGTATGAAGGCTTGTTGAAAAGGGGATTGATTGAAATCCACAAGTGAATAGATGAAGTTCACAAAGGAGCAGAATATGACTGTTGATAGTCATTTCAGAGGTTCTAAGAAAGACCTCAACCAAATAAAGAAGAAGGAAGATGCCAAGGCAAGTGGCATATGGAAGTAGTTGATTGATGAAGAATGTGAGAGGGAGAAGGCTGATATAATAGTCCATCTTGAGTTATTTATGGAATTGTTGCAGAGAAATATGAAAGACCAGAGACATGGCTGGACCATGAGGAAGAAAGTGAAATGGCAGAGACTAGAGGTAAAGAGGAATCAACTGGTAAATATGCAGTTAATAGAAGAGCTGAGGGAGCTCGAGCAGATGATGAGTGTGCAATTGAGACGTGAAGAACTCAGAGAAGCTGAGTTGAAACTGGAAGTTTCCATTTTTGGCCCAGAAAAGGGTGAAATTCTGGGTGAAGATATTACTGAGAAAGATCTCATGGACTATTTGAATAGTTTAGAACAATTTGAAGATGTGTTGACAAGAGAAGCAGACGACGCTATGAAGCCTTGTATTTTTAAATCTCATATTTTGTGTATGTTTGCAGGATGTGTAGAAGATGATGGATAGTCTAATGAAACTATCACAAAGATGAATGAAACTCTTGAGGTGAAGTATGCTGGAGAATGCCTTTTAGAGGAGGAAGGTATTGATTTATTAAATCAGAAATAATTCATACATGAATTCTTGTTTGGTGTAAGACAACCATTTGAAGTTGTTATGGAGCAAAGGCATAATGAAAGTGTCATAGTAATATTCCAAGGAGGTAAACAAATGATTTTGTTTAATGAAATTGATGAAATAATTTTGCAATGTGATGATACAGAAAACAGGATAACTCAGAAGGATTTCCAGAAGAAGAATGAAACTAGGAATGAAGGTTGTGATGAAATGCTGGAAAGATTTCACATGGAAATAGAGTTCTTGGAAAAATGGCTTAGGGAACCTGAAGGAGAAGTGAAGCTTGCAGAACCTGATAAAGAAGATATTTCAATTACCGTGCATGATAAGGATGAAATTTTTCTAACGTTTATAGAGTTAAGTGAATGTTTTAACTCTTAAAATAATAATTTGGTTGTAGGTACAAAAGGCATCATTAATAAATCTAATGTTGAAATCAGAGAAATTGAGCAGAAATCATTTGGATATGAGATGAAAGATCAGGAGCAACAAGAAAGTTATGTCCTTAGAGACATAAAGGAAACAAAAGTATTAATTCAGCGGGATAAAGATGAAAGCAACCAGAAATTCAAAAGAGGATTTACTGAAATCCAGAAGGTCTATGATGGGAGATTGGTGCTTGCAGCATCAAAAGAGGTCGAAAGGTATTGTATTTTTAAAACTAATAATTTGTTTATGAATGCAGTTACAACACTAGATGGGAAATTTTTTACTATAGGGGAGATCGATGACTATAGTTGTGATCAAGGAGAAGTTCTTGATTATTCTTCATTTCATAAAGTTGAGTGTTTAGCACAATTGGAGACAGAAGCATCAGACAAAGAGTAATTACTCTGAGAAATTGGCGAAATAAATTGTTGGAGAGGCCGATGGAATCCGGTTGATAGAATGAGTGATGCTGATGTAAAACCAGTTCGAGATTCCTTCAAGTTTGGAGACCAGAACAATGGGTATTAGTGATTCTACACAAGTCTATCATTTTCAAAATAAATATGATGTGGTATGGAAAAGCGAGAGTTACATTCAATAGTATTTTGAAAATACTATTCTGGAAATTCTGTGCAAAATTACAAAATGGAGTTGATACTTTTAAAAAACAGTGGCCAAACAGAGTTTGGAATCCTGGAGGGAGCAAGTCATTGAGATTTTTCATTGTCACATTATTACAGAAAAGTGATAGACCTCATAAACAAGAGTCTATGGAAACTTCTCTACATGGGGAGTCTGATGCAGGAGCATCCTGCTTAATTTTCATTATTTATTTGTGTGATTTAGGGGGTGATGTTTTTTTTAATTATTTTATAAAATTATGCACATTTTAAATAAATTGAGAGGAAAATCTGAGTGTGAGTTTTATTGTAAATATTCTCTTAATAAATTGAGAATATGAGTTGGAGTTTAGTTGTATAGATAATTTATGGATTATGAATTCCTTAAATGGAACTTAGTTGAGTCAAAGAAGGGATAAAGATATTTTAGGATTTGGTTGAGATATTTGTGTAGGAAATCATGGATTCAAATTAATCCATAATTATGTATAAATATGAATCTTTGTGTGAGGATATAGAGAGGCACAGAGACTGGAATAGGATAGAGAAAAAATGTAGAGGAGGATAGTGTGCGGAGTGATAATGGTGAGGGCCAAGAAGGCAAAAAATGTGTATTTGGCCAAAGAAGGGTTTGAGTTGTAATTTCTTGTTGTATTTGATGCAAGTATTTTGTTTATGGTTCGGCTCTCTCTTCATATATATTTTGAACTGATATTAAATGGTTTTAATGAAGATTTTTGATGAGGATTTCATGTCGAAAGGAATGCACACTCTATTGTGGGCAAGTATATGATTTTATTGCATATTTTATGTGCCTCTCTACATCATCACACAAAGCTTAATATTTATACATAATTATGGATTATTTTGAATCCATGATTTCCTCCACAAATATCTCAACCAAATCCTAAAATATCTTTATCCCTTATTTGACTCAACTAAGTTCCATTTAAGGAATTCATAATCCCTAAACTATCTGTGCAACTCAACTCCAACTCATATTCTCAATTTATTAAGAGAATATTTACAATAAACACTCAGAATTTCCTCTCAATTTATTTAAAACGTGCATAATTTTATAAAATAATTAAAAAAAAAAACATCACCCCCTAAATCACACAAATAACTAATGAAAATTAAGCGGGACGCTCCTGCATCAATAATTCCTTCCAATTCATTTATTATTTCTCTGGGGTTGGTTCCTAGTGTATATGATCCTCCTCTTTTGATGTTTCTTGTTCCGTTTCTTCCTCCCCTTCACAATATATGTAAAATAATTTATTCTTAGCGCACTTATGAATTTTAGTGTATTTTATATCACAACTATAGAAAATCCATTTTTCTCTTTTTTCCTCCAATTGTTGTGGTGTCAACCTTGTAGATTGTGGAAGGCTAGGAGAAGTAACGCTTCCATATTTATAATTGTGAGTGATAGACTTCCTTGTTGCCATAATTTTTCTTTCAACTTTTCTTGCCACCCTGAATGCCTTCTCCAATGAATCAAGTCCTCAAAGGTGAACCTCATGTTGTATTTTATCCTTTAAATTCCCTATGAAGTCATCAATCATATGCTCCTCTGGAATATTAGTTACACTAATATTCAATTTTTTGAAATTCTCAATGTGCTTCACCATTGAACCCTTTTGTTTTAGATTTGTCAATTGGCTAAAGAAGGTATTTCTCTTTGTATCCTCATAATGTGCTATCATTTCCTCCATAAAATATGACCCAAGTGACAAGTGATTTACGAGAAAAAATCCATCGATACCATGCAAATTGATTGGGTTATAAATATAAAGTTGCAGTACATAGCTTTTGTGAGTGTTTCACATCATGGAGATCAAAATATCGCTCCATCTATAGTATCCATGTTACCGGATCCTTTCAATCAAACTTCCTCATCTCGATCTTTTGAATTTGGTGGTACATATACCCAACATTAGAGTCTCTAAAATCATAATTCATATTCCTTTTTTCCTCATCATGATCTTCATGGATTACCTTGTTACCACTTGGAAGCCTTTCTTCTAGCAGCTTTTCCAAACCTTCCTTCAACCCATATATCTTGAAATTCATCATTGCTCCCATGTCTTCTTTTAAAACATCATTCAGAACTCCCATATCCCTTTTTATACAATCTATATTAACATTCATCATGGTTTCCAATTCATTTTTTGTTACTTTTTACGATAGCAAAATTTGTTGCACTAGGTCCCGTAATTTTTATATATCATGATGCATATCTTCCTCTTATTCATTCATCATCAAAGATCTTTCTGGTTGCTTACTAGGTGTGTCCATTTTTTTTGTTCCAAGGAGTTTTGGAATCAAACAATGATATATGTGCTTCACTTTGGTCTTTTAATCACTTCAAACTGATTTTTCAAACAAATGTTATGAAAAATTAAAAATACACACCTTTTTCTTTCTTTTGAGGAGCTCAATATTGAAATTATTGTATCTTTGTGATTTCGTATCTCCAAGATCTAAAATTAGGTCATGTGGTATCTTTATGAGTATTATTTCCAATGCCATAGGTTATACAAAAATTTGGATTCTACAAGATAAATTTATGACTAATCTCCCATGATGACCTGATTATGGACTAGTTCAGTAGAGCGAACTTGTACGGAGTTCCATGTGTTACTATTTCGACCTTAGGCCCTGAAAATGATAGAAAAAATACTAAAGTCTTTACAATTGTGGCCACGTTTTACGAAATTAAATATGATGCTTGTAGATGAATTTATGATGATTTTCCCAGGGTCACCTATTTGAGACGGAATTCTAGAGCATGCAAAAAACCTAAATTAATCTAACCATATCTAAATAAATATAGTGAGACAAGCTCTAAAATGTTTACAAGATGTTCATCAATATTTCCGATCCATGTGGTAAAAATTTCATATTCTGAACCTTCACAGAAAAAATGTTATAATGAAAATTCCATGATGACCTATTTGTAGCTGTGAAACCATAGAATCCAAAGCTCTCATACCAAATTTTATGCAAACAACTCACAAAATAGAAGAAAAGATAGATCAAAGACTTAAAAATTAGCCTATTAGAGGGGGAAACCTCCTTTAACTTACATAAATGAACAATTCTTGAATTATACAAATGAAAATACCTCCTTTGTATATATAGGAGTCTAAGGGGTCACAATTTAATCAAAACCTACATAACAATAATAATGTAAGGGAACAAAAAATAACAATAGTGGGCTTCTATGGGGCACAACAATAAAAACATGGGCGCTACACTAAAAATAAAAATAACAATAATGGGGGCTACACTAAAAATAAAAATAACAATAATGGGGGCTACACTAAAAATAAAAATAAGGAGGCTACACTTGTATTTTAGGGACCTAACAGGGTTGAAGGCTCATATTTCTATCCCTTGACTATGTTTAAGGCAATTAGACCCTTCCAAGGTGCCTAAAACCTCATAATAACACTCATATTTAATTTGGAGGACAAATACCCCCTAATGATTGTTTTTATTAAGGTTTCTAAGTGGTGTTAATGATTTTTAAGCACAATAAGGTTTAATTAGGGACCAACGTTGTTGTTTCTGACCCTAAGAAAAGCTATTTCTTGATACACATTTCAATTCCACAAAACCTATCTATGGTGTCTATATCCCACTTGGAGGCCAGAGACCCCATACAAATTTTTTATGTGTTGTTTAAATGAATAGTTCAAGTCTCTTAAGTTCAATATTCAATAATATCTTAATTCATGTACTTTCTTTATTGGAATAAACTTAAGGCCTCATGACATGTCCATGATTTCATCTACTCTTTTGAGGGTGTGTTCATGTCACATAAGACTAAAACGTTTTATTTATAACTTGACTTTCTTTCATCCTCTCCCATATACCATGTTTAAAGACATTAATATATTGTTTCCTTACCATAATCATGGTCAATACATTAATTTTAATTGTTAGTGCACAAAACATATCAATGGAAACCATTTCTAACTCCTGAGCCATAAATTTGATAATGAGGACTTTCCTTGTGGTTGTAATGTTTTGTTCATTGTGCATGAGCTTGAGAAGATTCAATTAGGGTTAATTCCCATTTTTTGACTATGTTTAGAAGTTAATACACATTCCCAATTCACAAAACCTATTCATGGCACCTAATCATTATTATCTAACTCATAAGCGTGCAAAGAACCCCTATAAAGGACTCATGTGTTGGTTTGAGATATTTTTCAATGATATTCATCATAAGAATATTAAGAAACATCTGTAGTTTCTTTTTTTTCATTTTCAACCGCATGGTTAATTCCCCACAACCCATCCTCAATACATAAAACATTCTGATGAAATCTATATCCAACTTTGATGTCATGTCCTACTAAATTTAATTATTGTCAAGGCTCTTGAGCTCAAGAAGATTCAACAATATCCAAGGTGCTTTATTTTTATCCTTGACCATGGTGAAGACCCCATGACCCATCCTTTGTGCAAAAAACCTCCTCATGGCATCCATATCAAACTATGATGACAAAACCCCCTATAAAAATCTATAGTAGGCCAAAGATACACTACAAGGGTCCCATGAAATGTTTTTGGGATGCATTCAACACTATAGCCGAAGAATATTCATGGTTTATCAGTTTTTTTCATGGTGCTTAAGATTAACAAACTTAATTTAGGGAACACTTCCCTTTTTCTCCTCCCATAAACTTGGTCAGAGATCAAGACCCATTCTTTTTCCACAATTAAGATATTCGTTGGTCCATACTCCACTTGGATGTGAATGATATCATACAAAGGTAATATGTGGTGGTATGGGGTTTCATCCATGGTGTTTGAGCCTAAGACAACAGGTTTAAGGTTGGAGGATATTTTTTCTCTCCCTTAATTATGGTTGAGGAGCCAAGACCCATCCATTATGCACAAGACCTTGTAATTGTATTCATATATCAACCTTGATGCCAAATACTAAATGGAAAGGGATCATGACTTGGTTACAAGGTTTCACATGGTGGCTAAGACTATGAATATTTAACTATGGACTAAATTTATTCCCCCCAACCATGTATGTACTTTGACACCAATTTCTAATGCACAAAGACTACTCATGGCACATGAATCCCAATTAGAGGCTAAAGACACCCTAAAAATTCCTTTTGTGTTGGTTGATGAACTTTTTTAAGGATCATTAACTCAATAATATTAAATAATATCCTAATGATTTTTTTTTCATTCCATGATGATGGTCAAAGCCTTACAACCCATACATTGTCCCATGTAGTGGTCTAAGGACATGGCCATGGTGCTTAAACATAACAAGTTATGCATAGGGCCTAAGGTTGTTATTTCCCTCCATTAACTATTGTAAAGGACCTTAAGATATTATTTCCTTACCATGACTATGGTCAAGTACATAAGACCCATGCAGGATGTGAAAAATATATTAATGGCACACATAACCAACTATTAATACAAATATCCATTAATGAGGCTAATATCCAAGTTTTGATGTGTAACTTCCCATGGTTGTGAAATATGTTTATATTGAGATCCATTTTTAGTGCATAAAACATACGCGTGGCACCCATATCCAAATTAGAGGCCATAAAATAACCCCTACAAAGGATTAATGTGTTCATTTAAGACTCACTCAAGGCTCCTGAGATTGAGAAGAATAAACGATATTCTAAGGCACGTCCTTTTCATCTTTAGTTATGCTCAAGGCTCCATGATAGATCCTTGAGGCACAAAACCTCCTAATGGCATCCATATCGAATGATAATGTGAAACATCTCTTACATAAGGCTTCTTTTGTAATTTTTCAATGTTAATATGAATATGAATCTTGAGAAGAAATAATAAGGGCCTATGGTCTAATTTTTTCCTTCCCTAACCATGGATCTATATATCAAGAATGTTGATTTAGTGCTTAAGCACCTTGGTTCCCCTCTTGGCCATGCTTATGCCTTAAGATATAGCTCTAGTGAAAAAATAATCATGGAACTAATACCCCACTTACATGTTGAAGAACCCCCAAACATGTTCCCAAAAATTATTCATAGTGTGGGCATGTGAAGAATTCATAGTAAACAACCCTAGTTCACCTAGAAATCGCTTAATATTTCCTTATAAATTTGTCCTTTTGGTCTTTTCATAGTACTTATTTAATGTATCCTTTCCAACAATGCACTGATGCATCACAATATCTTGGAAATAATTTTATCATTTAAAAAAAAAAATTTAAGTCTTAGAATGTGATGATGGATATCCCAATCACCACATAATGGTATCCTAGGAAACAAATTAGGGATTTGATCCCTCTTTTATTGAAATATGCAATCTCTCCTTCTCTTGTAATAAATTATTTGAACCATTTTTGTGTATATAAGAAAGTGCAAAGGAAGATATGATAAGTATAGAGTAGTACATTTGAACCATTTTAGAAAATTTGAACAAGTTTGAATATACTTGAGCACATGAAAAACCATCAAGAAAGAAGTGAAAAATATTCATCCAAAGGAAGATATGATAAGTATAGAGTATGTTTTTTTAATATCATTAGATTATAAACAGCATTAAAATTTGTCCTAAGAAAAAGTTTGATAAAACGTGAAGATGAGGTCAACAACATGGTGGAGGGAAATGTCACCAAAGTAATTCTAAACAAGATTATGCAGATTATGAGTTATTCAAATAAGTATATCATTAAAGGAATAGAGAAATCATGAGTTCACATAAGTTTCTTAGGTGTCTTGTAAAAACATTATTGAAGGTTTAACGTTGAAACTTAAGGAACATTGAGATTTCTAACACCTTCTTGAAGGTACTCTCAACTAAAATTTCAAAATAATAAGTATGTATGTATTGTTGCTTTGATTTGTATGTTCATTTATTTTTATCCCCAATATCATGTTTCACACAATGGATTGAATCCATGCAAAAATATATATGTCAACAACATGAATAATGATGCATGAGCTTTTGTATTTATGCCTATGGGAAATATTGTGATTAGTAATAGCTGGATTTTTCATGATTCCATCAAAAGTATAAAGCAAGATAGGTTTTGAATGATTTCAAAAAAAGTATGGATATTTATTAAGAGAATATGTTTGGTCTAGTTACTAGATATACTGCCATCATATGTATTATTTTCTTGTCTTATTGTTATACTAGGAGTATGCATTAGATGAAGTGAAACCTACTTTTTTTAATGTTGTTTTGTAAGTTCAATTAATGCAACACTCACAAGATTTTTATGTTAATGGAATTAAGGACATTCCATATATGTAAGAAAATCCCATTATGGTCTTCAACACACTCATCATGAATGAAACACTTAAATTAATAAATGGATTTTTTTGGAAAACACATAAAGATAGTACATTTCAATGCCCATATATACTTTTAAAAAAAAATGAATATTATATTGTGGTTGTCCAACATTTTATATGTGGATTCATTCTACCTAACAATGATTATGATATGATTCATTGGTTGAAGAATAAGCAATCTTGTGAATTTAATATGAAATATTTTCCTCCCAATCTTTACCATTAGGTGAATGAAGTGTAATGAGATGATGTGTCTTATGTAATAGGTCTATGACTAACAAAATCATTTAGAATATTTAGTAGTAAATTTACATTGCTTAAATGGTGAAAAAAAATGGTCCTCAAGTTGAAGGTTTAAGGTCAAAGCCAAGATGAGCACATAAGGAAATTCTATATATTCAAGGGATGAATAAAAAATTGATAATATTTGTAAAAAGGATTGGTGCCATGGAGATCATGTGAGACATACAACATTCAATGAATTTTATTGATAAAATGCAAGAAATTATTGTAAGTTATTTATTGTTAGAGTTAAACACGTCTCCAACTTATAACTACGGTTCAATATTTTGAAAACAAAGAAACATAAAATCATCTCAATATCTATGTGTGAGGTGTCCCAATGGGACAAATTGTTGCAACTACTACATCGACTATGGGAGAATATGTATCCTGATCCTTGGATAGAAGAGTATCATCTCATAAGAGTTATATATTCCAAATAGTTAAGCATGACTAAAAATACTTTGAAATTATGTTTACCAAATACTTTTTAGTTGTGAATTTCATAATAAATGGAAAAATGATAAATCATATTAACCTCATCCATGAACTATCATCCACAAGAATCCATATCATCCCATAATAACTATTTCCAAATTTAAGAGCATTAATGAGGATAAACTAATATAGAATCAAAATGCCGAACCTATCCAGAAATTGTGACCTATCTAGAAGTGGAAATATGGCCTAAAGTCCCTACCCCTAGAGAATTTTCATCCCTTGTAGATGGATATTGACAAAGTTTTGTGATAAATGCACTATTTATAAGTTTGATGCATGTAAAACTGGGTATCATAATGCTAGCGGTATGAATCCTTGCATATCAAAGTGGATATCATAATGCTAATCTCATGATTCCTATCTCCGAGACGAGGTGGATAGGGTGAGGGGTTTAAGCATAGTGGCCCTCTTGAGTAGATCCATGACCAATTGAGTATAATTCATCAATATTAAAATAATAGACATAAACATCCATAACAAACTTATCCCAATTAATCTATTACAAAGAATTTATACATTTTAAACTATTACAAATAAATCATAAGACCTTACTAATTTTTTTTTTAATATATTTTAATATATTAATATAAAGCATATTTCTTACCTAAATTAATACTAGATTCAAAATAATTAAACCCCTAAAGTTTTCAATAATTGATAAGGTTCAAAAAAAGAACTCAATATAAAAGAAAGTGATATTATATTAATTATACCAAGCTAGAGGCAAGAATCCAATTATACAAGGTGAAATTTATCTTTTTTCCACCTTAATGTAAATATATGAACAATCTTATGTTTCTAACTCTATTGGCCAAATACGTATGCTAACTCGCTTTGATCACTCTTGGTGCTTACAACATTCCATGAAAGCTATAGAAAAATAAAAAACATACATATATGAGTCATTAGTGACATTTTTCTTGTGTTAATATGGCAAGAATACTTCATTATCAGTCCCTACCACAGGCACGCCGAGACTATAGTATTCAAAATGGTAGCTTTAGCATTAGTTCGCATTAGTTCTTGCTGCATGTATCCTAAGTTTTTAAGGTGTTCAAACGTTATCAACCAATAAAATTTATGATTCATTTTTTAGAACTAATAGTGTTATTCTTTGTCTTATTGGCCTCTTCCCAAGGCGGGGAGGCCAAAAGCATAGATAGTATGCTATATATATATATATATATATATATATATATATATATATATATATATATATATATAGAGAGAGAGAGAGAGAGAGAGAGAGAGAGAGAGAGAGAGATATGATCATGTTTGAGGGTTGAAAACTAATTCTAACATTAATTTCCCCTATTAAATGTTATGTGTGGTTTATTTAGGAAAATATGAATAGCATATATCATCTCGTAACCCACAAATTGACTTGTAACCCAAAATAGTGTCATATCACCCAAAATTTTTCATGTTAGGAGTTGTGAGCATGATAGAATATGGTCATGATTCCCACAGCTGCCAATCCTCTGTTCATCCCTAATTGAAGCTATGTTTAATTTCTTTTAAGATATGTTTATCCCCTTTTTGAATCTTTGTTCAAAGAGTGAGGCTACAACTCTCTTTTCCTTTAGATCTGAAACTCTTTTTGCCTTTAGCTCGGAAAGCTATAGAGCAGAGTCTGAATCTTGAATCTGAAGACTCTGCAAGCTATGGAGCAGTCTTTGAATCCCAACACTCTACTAATGGAGAAACAAACTTGTATTCAAACTGAAACCAACACAAATTACCTGCGCAGGTGGTGATCGCGTTGCAAAGGCATATATTTTCGTGTTGGCGGACCATAGGGTGAGCAAGAAGATACAATGGCAAGCCCTAGTATGTGCTCTTGACAATGATTTGTTTGCATATCGTATTCCAAATTCGTCATTTGTGGATTCATAACGAGTAGATTCACCAGCATCTAAGGTGTATAAGGCAACAAGAGGAAAGGCATAGGCCATTAGAAGGGGAAACAAACAAGGGCAGACACTAAAATGGGCTACTACAATATCCAAACGAGGATAAGGTGAACGATGGCTATAAGGAAGTTAACAAGTGTTCAGGCCTAGGTGGCTTGTCTGTTTGGTCCAATGTGGCTGGGGCAAGGTTTCAAGTATGTCATAGATCAATATGTGGAAAAAGAAGGGGTGTGAAGCTTAGCATAGGTAGGGGCTTTAGCCAGATTAGTGTGGCTCGGGGCATATTGAAGTAACTGGGAGAGATGGTTTGAGGCAAGAATAGTTATAAATCAACCCATGTTATACATCGATATATGTCTCTCTTGCTAGATAGTCAAGCAGGATGTAGTACTTGAACCAAAAGTCCTGCTAACATTGGTTGAGTGACTCTAGCTCTCCAGACACTTCTTGGGGGTGTTTATAGTAGTAAAGGGATAGAAACAGAAAATTAGAGGCTAAAACCACTTCTTTTTGGATTGGGAAAGAAATTACTAATGGCTATATGGTGGAAGACATGATCTTTTAGGTGGCAGAATCAAAATGACTTTAGGAAGGTAGAAAGAGGATGAATGGATCAATAAAGCAGTAGGTTGAACACCAGCATTGAATCTGAAAATGAGAAGGAGACCTACCTTGAACCAGGAAGAGAAGTTGCAGACCCTAGAGCGATCGTACAATGGGAATAAGATAAGAATTCACTGTTGTATATCTGAATCTACTTTATTCCGGGTTTATCAAGTTATTTATTCCTCAATAGACCTGACATCTAAGCCTACGACATACCTTCTAGCTACAGAGCTATTTTCTATTCGAGTTCCATGAATCCCCTGGCTCTAGTGCCCTCATTTTCATTCTCATCAATATGGTTTCATGCTTGCTTCCTCTAGCTAGCTAGTTGGAAGGATGGGAAAAATCACGAGGTTGGAGCTTTCTCCTCATATAAGAGAGCACCTGATCACCCCCACTAAGTTGGTATGTCCCTGTGGATTACACCTTATCACCCCCACTAATTTGGCCTGTCCCTGTGGATGGAAATATGGAAGAAATTTCAATGGCCCTCTGTGTATTTCCCTTGCTTCTAATTTGGTAAGATACCCTTGAACTTCCCTCACCCATATGATGAGTTTCTCCCTAAAACCCTCAATCTCCCGATGATTGGACTTAGGTTCT
This sequence comes from Pinus albicaulis, assembly GCA_034641835.2. Classification (NCBI taxonomy): domain Eukaryota; kingdom Viridiplantae; phylum Streptophyta; class Pinopsida; order Pinales; family Pinaceae; genus Pinus; species Pinus albicaulis. The sequence continues at coordinate 617,957,709 of CM076579.1, forward strand.
CAAATCGCTCTAATTTTGGGGAATTATAAGTAAGTTGGAGAAGTATATAGAGGGTATTAAATAGGTACTAGTTGTAGGTCCAACTACAATTATTCCAGCCCCTTAACAATTTCTCGCTTCCAAATTGGTGTGGATCACCATTTTCGTACTTTGAAAATTGTTTCTCATGTCCATATTTGGATTCACCATTGTTGGTCCCACCTTACTGTTGGTTATCGATCCATACTCACTCTACTCCAGTGCCTTATCTCCCTTTTTCCTTTCGATAGGTTGATAAGTTACATATGTTTTGAGTGATCTCCCTTTCCTGGTTTTGATGCACCTGCTTGAAGAAGAAAGGGAGAGAGAAATCCTGACGAAGTCAATGCCATAGAATCAACCCTTTTAAGAATAGAGAGCTATTTCAACCTCATAATGGTTTCAAGTTCAAATTTGGCAGGTTAGCAGACCCATTATCATGATACAATGTTAGGTTGCGTGGTTTACCACCCTGCATGCATGCTAGGTTATGGAGAAGGAAGTGAGGCGCAATGCCATCAGGGCGGGCCCACATGGTCATCTAGGTTTTTTTTTTTTTTTTAAATCACTTTAATGACTTTCAGCTAGTTCTTACATCTACTTGTGTAGAGTGGTATCATGGCAAATTGAATTGTAGTTGTGATGGGCCATGGTGCTGCCTGTTGCTGTAGGTTCCAGGCTCGACAAACTTCAAAGGGTTATTTCTTCATTCTCATACAGACTTGGATAATTAAAAACACTTAAAATAGATTTATCTCAGAAAACGTGAGTAAACAAGCTTTTTGTCTAGCTTTCAGAGATAAAGGTACATGGATAACCCTTCTGATCTATGTTAAAGTCTGCAGACAGAGGGGCTTACAAAGGATGAGGAGACTGCAAAACAGGGCATGAACTACCATTGGCTCTAATTCCATGGGCTCAGAAGGATCTACAATTGGAGCATGTATAATCAAAGTGTATTCTATCTAAGGCTTACTTAGGGTATAAATTAACACTTTCCTCTCCACAATCATTTGCTACGTACCCAATACCTTCATTTCATAACATTTGGACTGTATATTTTGTGTCCTAGCAATTGTCAAGAAGGAAAACATTGCAGAGGAAATTATCGCACAGTGAAAAAAATATTGAAGAGGTTATGGATTGCACTATGAGGCAATTCATCAAATATATTAAAGAGAGATATAGACCCGAAGGACATTGTTAGGTATGTTACCATTTCAACATATTTTCCATCCACAGTGGAATTAAATGCATACATGAAATTTAACACTAGGAATATTTGATCTGTCAAAGGTGCATAAAATGTGGTTAAAATCACTTTGTTCCCACCAAGTTGACCTACTATCTAAAACTCTCTCCAGATCTAGAAACATGGTAAATGATTTTTCTCATACATTTCTATTAAACATGTCATTGCTCTGTCTTTATTTCCTGTTATGTTAAAATATAATAGCTATTATTCCTCTTTATTTTGTTTCATATTATATTCAAGATGAGACTCAATTAATCTTTAGTTTGTTGAAAAAATTATTATGGGTAAACGATGTTTTCCCTGATGTTGATCAGGTAAATAATTGGTTTCTCTGGTGTTATCAAGTAAATATTGGTTTCCTGGAAATGTTGCCCTAGCAGAGAGGGATTGTGCAAAAGAGGAATATAATTGGTTTTACATACACATTCTAATAAGCCTCGCTTAGGTTTAGTTCATCAAGCCTAACGTTTAGCCACCACTAGTTCTATATTCACGGGTTAACTAGCCCTCGCACCAAGCTTTGTCGGGTGGTTTACATTATTGCTTGAGCTTTTCAATGAAACATAAAAGTTTAACTAACTAGTATATTGAAGCTTCAGAGAATAAGATCTCTACGGAGAGTAATAGCTCTTCAGAGAGTAATATTAAGTTGTACCACCCATCCTAGCATGAACCAACATCTCACTTTCTTTAAATAAAGTATTTCTCCTAAATTTTCGAACGCTTACTTTATTGTGGGTGACATGTAAAGCCTTTTATTTCCAATTTCCCATCTGGATAGACTGGAATCATGTTCCTAATTCGAATAGTAAGGCACCTACATTTACTAAATTTCCCATACTACATAGGATATGTGAGCACTCTATATCATCTTGTAACGCCAAATTTTCATATTGAATTTCCCATATTGATAGGGATTTGAACTCTTATACTATTATAACCAGAGAATTTGTCCAATAGTTACAACAAATGAGACCAAGATATGCTTTGAATTATTTGTTCCATTGGAGAAATAGGGTAATTGTCCTTAGGATTATGGCCCGTGGCCTTAAGAAAAAGGTAGGAGTTCCCCGCCTGTTGAATGAATTTCTTCTGTTGAGAGATTACAGGCCTCTGGGGAACATCTAGTTCGAGGCTAGGCTAAAGATGATAAGCTTATGGCTTCTAGTGACTGTATCTTTCTTGGTTATAGGCTTTTGGATTTGTGTGAATGGCTATAACCTCTCCCTGAATACCCTACCTTCACCATTCATATCTCATAACCAATAGTCATATCAGTCAGTCATAGTCAGTCATAGGCAATTAGAGATGCCAATCATAGTCAATAAGAGCTAGTAATAGCTAGAAGGTCAAAGCTAGCTATAAGGAAGCTATAGTGAGTCTATAACAGTCAGTGCAAGAAGCTCTAAACAATGCCCAATTATTTCCTCAAATCTTTCCCAAAAAAAAGTAGCATCATCTAGAATCCAACTCCTTAAAAATGGAGGTAATTCACTACGCAAATCTAAGTCTAAAGTATCACTTGTAAAACCTTGTGTAGAAGTATCAAGGTTTGAATCAAAAATAGATCCCACCACCTTTATTTTTCTCTTCACCTCTTCCATAGGAACTATGTGATTTTCCTTTACTCTACCTCAAGGATACAACACCTCTAGTCAAATGTACACCATACATACAACCAAAATATACTTGTGTACCTTTGACTAAGAGTGACCTTCCTTATCCAATGCATGCTCATTAAGGTCAAAAGGCAGTGGCAAAACCTTTCACTTATCTCTGTCTGTTGCTTTAGGGTACACAAGGGTGTTATCTTTGTCTATGTCCAACCAAATATTTCCTCCATGCGCATCTCTCAAATACTTGGGCACCTAGATGGCAGTTGTTGCCAAAATATCCTATCATATTACCAAGAAAAAGCTACATAATGAAAATTAATGTTCTCGATATCCTTATAGATTCCCCGGGGCTCATACTTAAGTGCAAAAATGTTCTACCCCCGGGCAAATTGAAGTTTCCAACCCCATGGGGATTTTAATTTGAACATGGTAAAATATGATAGTATATAGCCAACTATAAAATATCCCCCATGGCATAGGCATCCACGCATGCAACCATCAAATCATGAATGATAAAGGTGAAAAAATTAAGACTTACACCCTAGATACGTATAAACTCTATCACTGATAAGAAATAAAGAGAATGCTCACCCTTGAAAGACATGAAAAAACATAATTTAGCAAGCAACCCAAATCCGCTCAACTTATATCAAACAGATGTTTCCCATGGCCTCCACACTTGGTCTATGATTTTATTACAAACTCTTCTCCTAGGTCCTCTTTCCATGCTTCCCTCCTCCCTATAATGCTCTTGTGGCATCTTTCCCCTCCATAAAAAATCTTGTGATTAATTGAATAACTTGAGCATGAATCGGATAGGCCTAGTCTAACCATATGGAATTATAGTGAGTTCGACTAATAAAAAACTTAGTGCACCAAGCAACTTCCCTCGTGCTACCAAACATTGGAAGTTCTAGTAGGGTCATTAGGGTGGAGTCACTTAGCAACTAAAACTCAGACTTTCAAAAATGGGCAATTTCCTTGTTCTCCAAAGGAAATTGGACCATATAAATGTGAATGAATGGCTGCAATAAAAAAAATATATAAGAAAAATAATGATAAACCAATCGCATCTACTCAATTTTTCCCATGATATCACCCGTAACCTCCACCCTCGTATCCATGATTTATCCTACGCAGGCTCCCTTCCTCCTTGGAGAGTGCGAGTTAGCACTAGTATTCTACTAACTGCTTTCTTTATGCCTGGTGACCTTTCCAATTGTTGTAAACTAGTAATTTGCAGATATTTTATGGCTAAATTCCAAGTAGAACTCATTTTCAAGATGGGGCATTCAGTTTTACTGCATATTTTGATTCTCAATCTCTCTCTTTTTAACAAACTTCAGACTACCAAGGGACATTCTTTACTGGTGCCTACCTCTGCTTTGCATTCTGCACTATCATTGAATTTCCCTACTTTATTATCCTATGGCGAAAAAAATGCATCAACTAAACTATAAAATTCAGCTGGTAAGAGCTTCAACAACAACCTTTTCATTAAAATTTTGAATAGTATATTTATGCCCAAAAAATGAAATCTCTCAATTTGAATTGCTTGTTTTCATTTTCAACAAGTTCTGAGAAGGAACTGCGCAAGGTTTTTCAATATCCCACATACACTATTTGCAGTGTTAAAAATAGTAATACCATTAAATATGCATGGAGCGTTTCTCGGGTAAGTTAGCAACAATAGGAGCATAGCCTTCATCTGCACTGTCCACTAGCTATTTAACAAAGGTCTGAAACTTCCCCGACCACTGATCATCCTCTAACATCTTAGCAAATAGCCTAAACTAGTCCCACACTAGTCCTTCCATGTTACAGACAAGTGGTTAAAGTATCATAAGTGCAAGATTCAAAAATCTGATGAATGTTCTGTCCTCTAACAGAATCATTCTTATTCTTCCCAATAATGCTTAAGATCTTCCCAAGTCCAAGTTAGCACCTTAAATATTTTATAGAGTTACTTTCCGGGGACTAACATTTTAGATCTATACCTTGACCACTGTCGAGTACTCATTAACGGTTTTATTTTCCTAAGCGGGTTATGGTACAAGTTGAAGTATTTCCCTCTTGCAGAAATTACTATGCCATGTTTTGTTGCCTACTACTCAACACTGACTTATACATTGCTTATCTAGTAAACATAAATAATTCTGGAGCTCAATATAAATCAATGATGAATACTACTCCACCAACATCAGTTGTCTTTGTTTAGTAGCAATATATAAAAATAGCATATTCCTATAGTTAGGCCACACTTTTAGGTTGTTGTTAATCTAGAAGAACCATAAACAAAGCAGTTTCCCTCAAAACAACAAATAAAGGTACAGATAATAGTTAATACAAGCTTAAAACCCTAGTGAAGCCTAAAGTTAGCACCAAAAACTGCTCAACAAGTTTACTTGCAGTAAAGATGTCGATGTATATTTAATAGATATGCTTGCACCTTAAAGTTCCTTTGTAACCATGTATATTTATTTTATTCTACACAATATTGATTATTATTTGGATTCTCATTTGTGTTTCCAATCCTGCAAGTGTGGATCAAAATTTCCCTTTGCCCTATGTCAAATTTCTTCTAATTTTAGATGACATGTCTTGGTTGGCTCGATGTGGCAGATACATTATATTGGGCAACAACATTGAACTCATTTTCGATCCTAAATTTATAAGGTGTTATCTCTATGATTTTGTAAATGATTTTTTTATAACTCCAACCTCAACTCTGGGCAAAATCTGAATCTGGGTGACAAAAAATAATCTGTGGGCATTTTACCCACAACAAAATTCTTATAAAGAAGTGGATCGAACCCATGTTTTCTAGTAGCTTCAAGACATTCCTGATCCTGAGATTCATACAATATGAGCAATATCAATGCAATATGTGTACCCCCCATACTCCATAATCAAAATCAGATACTGTCTCCATATTCTCATATATTTTCATGTATAACCTACTTGGAATATTTTCACTGGCATTAACAAAATGTAATAGTCTAGAGCACAGAGGCTCTTCATCCCAATTAGAGAGGATCATCAGAACTGCAGGATTGATCATTATTCTTTATAGTCAGAACTGAAGCATAGATCATCAAGCATTGAAGCAATAGAGATAAAGACTTTACATCCTCGCATATCTGAATTTATAGATCTTAATTAGGAAAAAAGTCATCCATTTTATTGGGCTTCGTGGGCAAGATTTAAATATGTAGAATTTCTATTTTTTCCATGAGCATGATGTGTGAGCTATTGAGTTCAACTGATGTATTTCTATTTAAGACCAGATCTGGCTGGTGGCAGGGACTTGCTACCCCACAACCCTTCTTGTTACTATAGATTTAATTTTTTTTAAGATGGATTTTTGATAAAATATTATGACAAAGGAACTATGTTAAAGTACACTATATGTTAGGGTGATATATTAATTTTATTTTAATATATTGCAATTTTATTTTTAAGTGGATGTGGTAGGACGTGTAAGGGTAAAGCATATATTTAAGAAAGGGTGGTCTTTTTAATGGTTATTTCGCTAAGACCATCTCTCTTAAAATTTAAAAATGTCAAAATAATTGATGGGGAGATCCATATTAAAATTGGCTCATGATTAATGAAGAAAATGAAATGACCTTCATTATTATTACAAAAATATTAATCAAATACTATAAACAATATATTTATCCCTTTTCTTTTCGAGTGTGTTGTTAGCATTCCAGTGGATCTCTGAAGGCTGAGAAGGAGACCATCAAAGGTAACCATAGACCACTTTGACCTAGTAGCTAGCCCTACTAGTCTGAGAGAGCTCTCTCAATGAGATCACAACAAAAATTGACTGGATAATGGATATTTTAGGCTAGGTATAGCAGGATCTAGGGTTTGATTGATTTGGATTTAGTGCTGGATGGTGAATTAGGTCTCGGAAAAACTAGGTCAGGGATTTGAAAATCATATTTGCAGAGATGTAATGGGGCAAGGTAGGCACACACTTTAGCACTTTAAAGGTATTTGGGGAATATGGGAGAGTGCTAGGGCTTCAAAATGAGCATGAAAATCATGAATTCATTTATATCAAAATAAAGTGAGCATAAATGTGAAAGTTTCTCCAAAATAAAGCATTAAAATAATGAATTCTACTGATCAAACTTAGAAATCAATCACATAATACATGGAAATGAATATGGAAGGCACAATACTTTCAAACATATGATAACAGAAGAAAAAACAATGCTAAAACACATACCACATGAATCCCACCACAATAGCTGCAAACTATGTCTATTAGTTCCTGCCAAAATCATTGAATACATTAGTGTTCCAAGATAAATTCCACAACATCCAACCCTTGAAACTGATTACACTAGGCCTCAAATAGGAAAATACATTATAGGATAGATTATCAAGTCTAAAATCCTATTCAAGGCTCATCATAAATTCCTTTGATGAGTCCTCACCTAAATACTAGGATAGTTGAAACAATTTCCAAGGTTTTAGACAATGTTTAGGAGAGCTTGTCTCCTCATTAATTACAAATTTCCTCATATAGTGAGGAAAAAATGAAATAATAAGCTTAAAATAAAACTAATTTATTACAATATATCGAATTTTCTATGGTTTGATGCTCAAAAAGATTTCTAGACTAGATGGGTCGCACCAGGAGCAAAAGGGTCGCACCAATATGCATCAAAACAGGAATTTAGCAGAAAGGTCGTAGAAAGGTCATGCAAGTAGAGAGCTAATTTTGGCTGACTTGTAGGGTTCCAAACTTCATTCTGAAAGCTTGGCTGAGTATCCCCATGTGTCTACTTTCCAATGAGTCATTAAGCTCCAAACAATTCCAACGGGAAGGCCTCCAGAACTTGATTTTTCCAACCTCACTCAGAAAGGTCGCGAAAAGGTCACACCTCTCTGAAACTAGAGCAAAAAACCTCCTTTTCTCACAAATTTCACCTTCTCTTGATTTTCATAGTGATTTCAACGGGAACAAAAACATATAGTAAAAATGAATTTAATCGAGCTCCTCCATAGGACTTTATGAGTTACTTTTGATGTCTTAGTAATTAATGAAGTAGGATGGACCACCTCACCAATTTACCTTTTCCTTTTGAACTTTTAGACCTTTTTGAAATTTTGTAACCTTAGAACCATTATTACATATAAAAAACATAAATTACATTTGAAATCAAAATTTATTTCAAAGATACTTGCCTATTATCACTCCTCCAATTACTAGATTTTATGCATGAAATGGTAGTTTGATGACCTTGAAATCCTAATGAACTAATGGAGACTCTTAACTGAATGGAATCGTGATGGAGATGATTGAAATAGTGATGACAACATCTGAGTGATGATATACAGCTTATTTCATGACATGAACCAACAATTTAAAATTTTGGAAAGAGTGGAAACAGTCCTAGACCTAATGCCGAGTGACCAAATTTTTGCTTGAAGATTTAGTGAAATGATAAAAAATTGACTTAGGGACCATATTGATATGAGTCCATTTTATCACTGGTGACAGGATGCAAATACTAACACTAACATGTGCATTAGTATATGTTATTTCAAATTAGAAAGTTGGTTGGTTATGGGGTCAATAAATTATGGGAAAATCATCTTTTTGATTATATGTAATTTTTTCACCTCTTCCTTACTTGTGTTAATTCAATAGGATTATCTCATTTTATTATTATACTCAAATATTTATAATGACTAGGCATTCACATGCCCAATGGGAACATCACTTCAAGTGAATTAGCTAAGGAAAGACAAGATTATTCTCTAGTATTGCTAGGCTCGCTAGTTAGGATTTTAATCTCCTTTAAGCATTAATTAATTTATGTATGCAGATCTCCTAGGAATATTTGTGGTTATGTTTTAGGTTCAAATTAAGGTTTTGGTCAATCTTGTATGAACAAAAATTGTATTTAGACAATACTAGTTTTATTTAAAAACTATGTAAAGCATTTGATGATTTTACAAATTAAAAAGTGATATTTGGTTTTAGAATAAACCCTAACTAGAAATGACAGATCCTCTATTGGAAACATCCAAACTCCCTCCTACTTGCCCTCATCTAGTATGGGCTACATTGGCAACAAAATACATGCAAGGGTTGAATAAAAATGTGAGAGAAAGATGTTGGGATAGGAAACAATAGTAGAAGAAAGAGTCACAATTTTGTTTCATTTTGTTACATAGAGGAATGTGTGTGCATTAATAATGTGTATGTTATTTTAAAAATGTGCACATGTTCCCAATGTTTGTGCATTATTTTCACATAAAAAAACTATGTAGTGATGTATAAATTACCATGGATATTCCATTAGAAGAGTTCATCACATCAAATCTTACAATATTCTAAAATGTTTTATTATTTAGTTTATAGGAGAGGTGGGAACAAGAAGAATATCTCTAGTCGAGGGAAAAAGTCATTTTGGAGTTTTATAAAAAAAATCTACTATGTAAGTGGCGATTTGGTATTTTTTGAGTATCTATGTAAAGAATTGCAAGAAAAAAATTTCCAACAAAGATGTGAATTGGGAAAGATTGGTCGATGAAATCTAAACCAAAAATTGAACCTTGATATACTTGAGAACGAGATTTTTTCATTACCACAAGATGTATTGGATGTTGTGGATTGCCTTATCGGGGCATTTGAGATATTATATTTATTACTAAGGCTCAAATTAATGTAAATAAAAAAAACCGAAATGAAAGAACAAACAAATGAACACGTTATCCACATAAATGAACACAAGATGTGACCTGGAAATTTGATATAGGAGAAAACATAGCTATAAGGTGAGGTATTTGCTATACTCTCCTTTTCTAAGTTAAGAAATGAAAATATGAAGATAAGGGCATTCACTATGGAGTTATTTTGAACACTATGGCCTAAATATTTGCTACAAAATCTTCTACCTACTCTATTACCTTTTGATATCCTACTCCTACTCAGCTATGGAATAATAAAAATACAAAAAGAATGGAACATATTCTCTTCGTAATGGAAAAGTGTTTAACATTTATCTAGTGCTAGGGTTAGTTTTTTGTATGGTTTAACCCTTAATTAATGTTATGATTATGGATCCTTTAGAATCCTATTGAATGTTGACATATGACTAGCTCCACATGTGCAAGAAATGTGATTAACATGACATTCACTTGGTATCATTGTTGTAATAAGCTAGATCAACATGTGGGAGGCCCAACTTATACATATCAACTTCAATTAAGGTGATTTTCACACTATAGGAAAACAGTTATTGTGTATAATAGTGTGAGGACTTGTGATCAACTATGCTAATAATGTTTGGACCCCCAAAGTGACATATGATGCCTCAAAGTGTCTTTGGAAGGCTCACAACCCAAATCATCAAATTGGAACCTACCCCTAAAATGGGTTCAACAAGCTAATTCCTTCAATTTTTCCACCCATGAAGAACCAAGATAGAAGATAAAATTATAGAATGATATATTATAAATCATGTGGATTCAACATGTCCATAGGAAAGCTAAGTATTGGAGGTTTAGCAAGGGATATAACTATTTACATAATAACACATACAAATTCCTAGAGCATGTGTGAAATCCTTAAATTCAAAATGAGCACACGTTCTCATTGTAATTATTTTAGGAACCAACTTCATGCATCCACTTTATTAGCTTTGCAAAGGGGCAGGTGGGAGGGGGAACTCTGATGGCGGGGTACCCCGCCAAACCCACATTCCCACTCTCTGTGCATATAAAAATACACCTCCAATTTTCAATCCAACACAATTTCCCAATCTGGGCAATTTCAATATCTTATTTTCTGAACTGGCAATTTAAATTAATGCGGAAGCTTCATTATTCTGTGGTTCAAACCATATTCCTCCGGTTACAAATTTGTATCAATTTAAAACTCATTCAAAACCCTTATATCCCAAATCTCTGATTTGAGATCTTATTTTAAATCCCTTATGGTTATAAGAAGAACCCAATCCTCCAAGGCATACATAGAGGCTACCTTTTAAATCGATGGCTAAATCATATGAATAGACCCATTCTATTAGAATCAAATAGCATTTCGATTTGGATTTAACTCAACCAAAGTCTTCACTCTCACTTTTTATGTGAATTCTCATTCACCATTAACTTTTATAAGATTTGGTTAGAGTCAAGATACTCATGGCTCACGGCATTCCTATACAACAATATTACATTCTCAAACCAGGGATTGAACTATTATATAACATGACCTTTTATCACATTTACCTTCCGCCTTTTCAAATAATATTCAAGCCTAATTATCAATGTAATACCATATCTTATATAACTTACTAAGCTTGAACTTTGGCTTAGCCAACGTATCCATGCATGAGCTTCTGACCATAGTGCTTCATACAACTCAGACTTTGGTTAAAATATCAACCACCATTATATATTAAATTTTGGGCCCACAGTTTATACAACCACGACTTGATAAAGTTAATACTTTGTGTTATAAGGTTTTAACTTACCATTTCATCGACGCCCACCTCTCGATATACATCCAATGGCTACAAGCTTATCACATTCCACTTTAATAAATCAACGGTGGTCATGTTACTGAGATGCATGAGTTTTAATTCTTAGAATTTACGCGATAAAAATGGTTTTAAACTTACCACTTATGCCACGCGTCCTTCAAAAAATGATATCGCGTTTTTTTTTTTTGCAAATCCACTTACTAGTCTTATGGTCACGCGAGACCACTCTTTGGATCTTCGAAACTACTTTCCACAACTCTGTCTCCCGGTTCCGAATATCTCATGGTTCCACCTTCAAGTTGACATGTTGTTCCTTCCACAATCTCCACTTCGCTTGTTTCCAGGATTCGAACAGTACCTTTGCCCCTTGTTGTGCCATTGATTTCACGCACCAATAATTGGGTTCATCCAATTACATAACTTCTGCTTCCGACTTATACATTTATGAACTCACCGAGCCACTATGACCCTCTCTGGCACACAGACAGTGCATAACCATTTCTCTATACTTAGTTACTGTAATACAAATCCATTCTTTATGAATGGCATAAAACCTCCATGCGTGGCTTAAAGCCCAGACTTCGATTCACTGTATATACACCCATCGTTCTGGTTCTTACGATGTCTATCAGTCCTTAAACCTCTGTGCATCCAATTGAATAGGGTTGATTCGAATCCCCCCCTATATTCAATTTCTATGGTTTGTAATCAATTACAAGCTCAATAACATTCAAATGTGACTCCAGTTTCAGCTCCAATCAATCTAGGAATCCAAATAATTCCTTAAAAACTCCATATGAAATCAATTCATTTCATAATGCATCCAACTTATTATATATAAATTGAGACATGCAATTAAACACTTAATTGGAATCGATCCTTTCAGTGATCAATTCACCCAATTTTGCAAGTAAAATTAAAACACACACAGTCTCATGCGCGAACCAATTTGACCCTGAATTTCTCTGTGTTAGTTTCAGTCTTTGCAACCTTCCTCCAGTGATCAAACATGCTCTTACAAATTTATTTTAAGGTGTCAAGGTCAAATTTTGTCATTTCAGTGAGTCTTCAAGTAAAATTTGCTCACTAGGTATTAGGTCTAGGGTTTTCTAACACTCCTTTCAAAGTTGTCCAAATGTCGGTCCATGTCACCATTCAGCTAAGTGTACCATCATTCAGAGGGTTTTCATCATCATGTCAAGTTCCACTGGGTCATTTTACACCTTGTTCATGCTTTAGTTGTGCCTAGGTAAGGTTCATTTCCCTCTCCTAGGGTTTTGGAGGTAATTTCTCTTGGATGGTCAAATCATCAGCAAAACTTGTATCCTAATGTTCATACACCTTCCCCTATCCTTAATTTACCTTATTAAACACTTCCCATAACCAAGATTCCCCAAATTCCTCATTTTCACACAAACCCTAGTTTCTTGCTACAACTTGACAATTTTCTAGGCTAGGCCTGTGTTTTTCCATTTTGGACCCCTTCTCCTCACTCAATATTTTAAATTCCACTTTCCCCTGCTTCCTAACATCCCTCCCTACATCCCAAAATTTTCTCAAGAATTTAGAAGCCCCTTATCCCCTTCATTTCGCTTCATTTCGACAAATCCCTTGTTCGACACATTGGGATAGGTTTTACTCCAATGATGTTTCTAAGCAATAAAATATTAATTTGGGAAAACTGAGAGATTTTTCTGTCCATAATAGGCCAAGGAAGAAACACCTCCTTCAAATTTTACACAGGTGTCATGGTTTTATATAAATTTCAAACATCCAGTTGCCTCAGGAGAATTGATGCACCTCTGAAGTGACCTTGGGAAAATCAAGCTTTATCTTAGCTTGGTTGGCCAAATGACTTCTTTATGAGTCAAATGATAACTAGACACAAATAGCTTTCCAATGAGCTATCATGAGCTCAATTTGGAGTTGAGGAAGACCTTCAAAAGTTTACTGCAACAACACTCTGCCTTGAGGCAGCCTCATTTTGCACATTTTGACCAATCTTGGGAGATTTGATTTTTGACAGGGAAAAGGAACTCCAAATTGAAAAATTCCAGTTGGGTTGGAAATTAGACTCAATAATATTTCCAACGTGCTATCCTGCACCCAATTTGGACGCTAGGAAGGTCTCCAAATTTCTCCTGTAAAAAGGCGTGACACATTGGGTAAGAGGCGCGGTGCATTGGGTTTGAGGCGCGGCGCATTGGGTTTGAGGCGCGGCGCATTGGGTTTGTGGCATGGAGCATAGAGATGCAAGCCATTTTCACCACAAATTCATTCAAATTCTCAATTTTCTTGGTTTCCTTTGGTCCAAAGTAAGTCAACAGCACTTCAAATGCCAATGAAAGTGTGTCTTAAGATGTTTATGATGATTTAGTAAAAAATTTCAAACCATACTTCCTTGCAATTGTTGGTAAGACATGATTGCTTAGGGTTTGTAAATTTTATTTTGTGGCCATTGTTCCCTCACCTTTTTTCTCCCTCACTTATTTTCTAGTTTCATTAACCCATTTTACTATCCCCTTAATCCCACTCCTCTCATACATTTTCCCCTTAATCCCCTTCTCCACATATAGTTTCCCAAACCCGACACTCCCTAAACCCTACTCACATCCCTAAACTCTATTCACATATACAATTTTATACTCTCTTTCATACACTCTACCCATTTCATTCCTCTACCATATTTTCACTGTTATCCACAAAACCATCTATGTACAACCACATTTTTCAAAACCAAAGGAAAGCAATGGAAAGAGATAGTGATCATGGGTATGAGCAAGAGATTGAACATGACCGGGAATCTTGGCTTGAGAGAGAAAAATTGCACTTGGGAAAGGATTATAGAGAAGGCCAAAAATGATAAAAAAATGTTAAGGAACATGGCATACCACTACTTGTCAATAAATATGGTGTGCAAAGCAAGAATCAAGATTTTGAAAGCCAAGTTGAAGAAGGCATCGAGGAGGCGAAAAGAGCAAGATAGACTTTAGACCTTGGCTGGGGCTTCCTTGGCCCAACACAACACTTGATGGAGAACACTCAGCCCAAATTTCAAAAAAATTGGGACACTTTTTGCATTTTTGGAATTTTTGGGCTAAAACGCAGGTTTTTTGCCCAATGCGCCACGCCACCTGGCGCGCGCTTTTGACAGGGGACTTCTTTTGATGCAAACTCAACATTTTTGGATTTTTCGTGGAAAAATATGCATTCCTACCAATGTCCAAGAAATTTCGACAGGTTTTGGGCTTCCAAAACGGTCAAAAACGCCCCAAAAATGACCTTTATGCCCCTTTTTTGACACACAGGAAGCAGTGTTGGGAGGAATCAATTTTGGAGGGGAAAATGAAGGCCAAATTCAGAAATTCCACTTGTGTTGGAAATTAGACAGGCAGACCTTTCCAACAAGCCCACTTGGAGCAAATTTGGACACCAAGAAGGCCTCCAAAATCAGCTGAAAATAGGCGCGACGCATAGGGAAATCAGGCGCGGTGCATTAGAGGATTTTGCTCATTTTTTACCCAAAAACTCTATTTTTCGCCTAGTTTTTGACAGCTTGACTTTCTTACTTCTAAATGTCAAACTCATGATGTAATTTAATGTAATTTGATGGATCTTGATG
Organism: Pinus albicaulis; assembly: GCA_034641835.2. Taxonomy (NCBI): domain Eukaryota; kingdom Viridiplantae; phylum Streptophyta; class Pinopsida; order Pinales; family Pinaceae; genus Pinus; species Pinus albicaulis. The sequence continues at coordinate 617,972,733 of CM076579.1, forward strand.
TAATTTTGCTAAATTTTCACTCATAGAGGTAGATTCATCCATCAAAGGGTAATTTGCAACTGAATGAATCAGTTTCCTAGTTTTTAGAGGCAAGCTGTTCCACCACATACATTCTAGTTCTCAGTTTATATTTTGTTGGAGCAGCTCCTAAACCCATGAGATCGACCCCTAGAGGTTGGGATGAGTTATTGTTTGTCTATATCTTGTGGTTTTTTAGTCATTAGCATGGTTGGACTTTTGGGAATGCTTTGAGCATCATTGTACATTCATCTCTATAGTTTGGAAATGGAATAGACCAGGGTTTGTAGCACTCTATGGGATTCATGTGGAATTTTTCTTTGATAGTGTGTTTCTCTCTGTAAATTTAAGTCTACTGGTGTTTTATGTATACCATTTTCTCTCTTATTTCTTCTTAACTTAAACAAACAAGGATAAAGTTAGAATTCATTAAAATTTGCAGAGCTCTACCTAGGGTTTGTTTAAATTTCTATGTTTTCAACTGTTTGAAGAGGATCTCTGAAGGTTTCTTGCCCTCTTCAACTCCTCACCGGTATAAATCTCTCCATTTCATTCAAATTGAAGTGTCAAATCAATTGCCTACCTTTCCCCATTGAGATCTCTGCGAAATTGAGCCTCATTCCCTAGACCCAAAATCTGCCTTTCCATTTGAGCCAAAAAAACACCCTTAAAATCAATCAAACTCTTTTGCACACATACCTAGCCTAAAATCAGTCTTCATTCAAGTCATCTCAAGCCTGATTGATCATTTTTTTGCTGAGATTGACAAGGAGAGAGCCCTCTCTCGATCTAGTAGGGCTAGCTATAGGTTAAGCATGGTTTGATGTTACCCTAGATTCTGCCTTTCTCAGCCTAAGGTATATTTAGGCCATAACACTCTGTATAAATAAAACTCAATTGATTACAAATATTTACTTCCTCAGTGACCTAATCTTCAAATCGATTGGCCCTGTTCAATATCCTGTAGGCTTACAGGAACAAAACCCTATCTTCCCAAGCCTGAAACACTCACACACTCTGCAGATCTCTCTGCTTAATGCCTCTGAGGCTTATTTCTACAAATTAATAATAATCGATTCAACTCCCTGAATGCTCAACAAACTCTTGAAATTCTCAAAATCCTAAATTGGCCTAAATCCCTAGATTTACTGAAACTGAGTCTAATTTCATTCCTAAACCTGAACTGTCGCTTCATATTCCCAACTAATCAGCTTCTCTCATGTTATCCAATCATTTGGGAACATTTACAATTTCTCTCCATATCTAATTAAAAATCACTCAAATATTAATAATTACATAAGAAAGAAAAAACATGAGACCCCCCTATGTCTATTTACATACAAAGTATTTTCTTGAGCCTAATGCCCCTGCATCAGACTCCCAAGGTTAAAATTAATCATGATCTCCTGATCATGTGCTTTCAGTCCGTGCCTTCCTAGATCCCACACTTTGTTCTACAACTGATCATCCACTGCAATATTCTTCTTCTGCACTTCTCCAGGCTTCCATATCTTATTCTGTCTTGCTCCACTAGCTGCACTTTTACATTCTCTTTTTGTCTTTATTTTATTGTTGCTGCTCCTTTGTTTTCTTGCTGCTATATTCTTTTGAGACATATTCTCCATCAGCCTTCTTATCAATTCAATTTCTCTATCTAATATGTCTTCTCACTGCTAGATACTGCTTCCTTTTGATTGCTGAACTTCTACTCCTGCTCTTGCTTGCTGAGTTCTTATTTGCTGAGCCTTTGCTTGCTAGACTCTTACTTTTTCTCCTGCTCTAGCTTTTACTTGCTAAGCTCTTATGCTAACTCTAGCCCTAGCTTTAGCTTTAGATTGTTGAGCTTTTACTTGCTTATTCCTTACTGCCACCTTTTTTGTCACCCTATCATCCATACCCTCTTGTCTTCTGCTACAGAAAAACTCTTCCTGATTTCACTTATGAAAATTTCTTTGTTCTCTACCTTCAGCAATTCTTTGGACTGGAATTTAAATTGCCTGTCATTGTCATCATCTCTTTTCCTCTCCTGTACCAAAAATTCCTTAAGCCTTCCATCAGTACCTGCAATCATAAAACAAACACCAAATTTATAAAATCCTTGTGTCTCTTCCTCCTCCTCTGGCAACACTTCAATCTGCTGCTCTGTCATTTATTCCAAAAACACTTCAATTTGTTGCTCTGTCATTAGCACATCAGTATGCTGATTCCAATCCTTCAAGCAACTCTCAAGACTATCAGTTAGTCTCTCCTCTACATCATCCTCTTCAAGGATGTTTCCTTGCTCTAGTTCATAAAAATGAACCTTCTCATTCTCATTCATCTTTGCCTTTACAATCTGAAAACTTTTTCTCTGTGTTTCTATCCTCTGCTCTAGAACACTCAACTCATGCCACAAATATTTCATCTCATCTAAGAAATTCTCTGTGCAATATTCACTACCTTCACAAGTCAATTTTCCTGCTGTCACTACCTCTTCATATTTCATCAGAATAGAATTTTGATCTTCCATCTCTGCAATAATTTCAGTTATCTATCCATCACTCTTCACTTAGCCATTTAAAAAAATCAATTTGTCATTATCATCATTAATAACAAATGTATCACCATCAGACATAATTTTCATGTCCCCATTGAAATAATCCCTTTAATTAAACAAGGAATTTATGAATTCCTTCTGCTGCAGTAATTCAGTTTGATCTTCCTCTGAAAGATAATCATCATATCTTGCTTGGAAATTTTCAGCTTCACTCATTACAATTTCATCACATGAATTGTCGTCTCCAATAACTGCATTCACACACAGCTTGTCAATTTTAAAATCATAAGACCCCACGATCTCATTTGATGATTCAATCATCAAATCCTCCTGTTGTTCCAATTCTTCTATACAATTCAGAAATTCTTCAATGGTCCTCTCTTCAGTCTCTTTGAGCTGTCCAATTGACTGCTCAATTTCCAGCTTCTGGCCATCATCATAAGTTAAATCTCCTCTGTTTCCAATATGTTGGAAAACAAGACCTTTCCCCAACTGTGCATGGAAATTTTTAAAATATCTGGCTGTCCCATTTTCCTCCTTAGTGACAACATCAGCAGTTTGTCCTTCTTCATATGCTTATCCTGCAGACATACAAAATTTGTCAGATGTAAGGCCATTTGACCCCTTGGTCTCACTTGAAGCTTCAGTCTTCAAGTCCTTCCCCAAATACTCAATCATTCCGAGTAATCTCTCTTTCTGCTAAGCATGTATCATCTGCTCTTTCTTCATCTGTAGCCTATGCCACTTTACCTTCTTCTTCATGAGCCAACCAACTCTCTAGCTCTCATTTATTATCAGTTTCAATTTGTTGAATTTCTCCCTGATCTCAGCTACCTCTTTCTCATACTCTTATTTCTTTAACTGTCTCTGTATGCCATCTATCTTGGCATCCTCTTTCTTCATCTTCATTCTGTTGTGGCCTCTCTCAGAACCTCTGTCACCTCTATTATGACTATCAGTAGCGATCTTCTCCTTCATGATTTCTCACTCATTCATCACGGATTACACTGAAACCTCTGCAGTAACAAGTCCTCCTTGTCACAACTTACCTCACCAATCCTCTCTCTGGATCCGGTCTTTTGGAAAGTACAGGTCCACTATCTCTGGAACCTCTTGAGCATTCTCTCTGCTCCTTCAAGCTTCACTCCTCTGCAACCTCTCAAGAACACATTTGTTCTCTTTTCATCCAACCTCTGTTGGGAATTCTCAAGGTTCTGCCACCCTTTCCTTTCTCTTTAGAAACCTTCACTGGCTTCTTTCATCACTGCTTTTCAAAGTTGTGATCTTCTTGTTGATATGCTCCTCAATTTATTTCACTCTGCATTTTGCAAAAAATATCTTCAAAAAAAATACCTCACCTTCATAGTTTGTTCAACATCTATTTGCAATTAGTTCTGCAAATCCTTCCAATGCTCTGCTACACTGCACGTTGTCCTGTCAGATTTAGATCTGATCACCTTGTCATCACCTTTATACCTGTGTTCACATCTTCATAACATATCCCAGCAATCTTCAAAACACTTTTCCTTCCACTTCAGATTCCGCAAATCTGAATACCTTCACTGCACATCTCTTCAAATCTGCAATCACTCTTAAACAGATTTAAAACTTCAAATTTTCCTCATTACTTTCAGCACACATGCATTCCACAATTAATTTTCAAACGAGCTTATCCTACTCTGATACCACCTGATGGTGGGGTACCTTGTCAAACCCACATTCCCACTCTTTGTGCATATAAAAATACACCTCCAATTTTCAATCCAACACAATTTCCCAATTTGGGCAATTTCAATATCTTATTTTCTAAACTGGAAATTTAAATTAATGAGGGACCTTCATTATTCTGTGGTTCAAACCATATTCCTCTGGTTACAAATTTGTATCAATTTAAAACTCATTCAAAACCCTTATATCCCAAATCTTCGATTTGAGATCTTATTTTAAATCCCTTATGGTTATAAGAAGAACCCAATCGTCCAAGGCATACACAGAGGCTACCTTTTAAATTGATGGCTAAATCATATGAATAGAACCATTCTATTAGAATCGAATAGCATTTCGATTTGGATTTAACTCAACCCAAGTCTTCACTCTCACTTTTTATGTGAATTCTCATTCACCATTAACATTTATAAGATTTGGTTAGAGTCAAGATACTCACGGCTCACAACATTCCTATACAATAATATTACATTCTCCAACCAAGGGTTGAACTATTATATAACATGACCTTTTATCACATTTACCTTCTGCCTTTTCAAATAATATTCAAGCCCAATTACCAATGTAATACCACAACTTATATAACTTACTAAGCTTGAACTTTGGCTTAGCCAACGTATCCACGCATGAGCTTTTGACCATAACGTTTCATACAACTCGGACTTTGGTTAAAATATCAACCACCATTATATATTAAAGTTTGGGCCCACAGTTTATACAACCATGACTTGATAAGGTTAATACTTTGTGTTATAAGGTTTTAACTTACCATTTCATCGACGCTCACCTCTCAATATACATCCAACAGCTACGAGCTTATCGCATTCCACTTTGATAAATCAACGGTGGTCGCATTACTGAGATGCACGATTTTTTATTCTCAGAATTTATGCGATAAAAGTGGTTTTAAACTTACCACTTATGCCACGCGTCCTTCAAATAATGATATCATGTTTTTTTTTTTTTGCAAATCCACTTACCAGTCTTGTGGTCGCGCGAGACCACTTGTTGGATCTTCGAAACCGCTTTCCACAACTTTGTCTCCTGGTTCCGAATATCTCATGGTTCCGCCCTCAAATTGACATGTTGTTCCTTCCACAATCTCCGCTTCGCTTGTTTCCAGGATTTGAACAGTACCTTTTCCCCTTGTTGTTCAGTTGATTTCACGCACCAATAATTGGGTTCATCCAATTACATAACTTCCGCTTCCAACTTATACATTTATGAACTCACTGAACCACTATGACCCTCTATGGCACAGAGACAGTGCATAACCATTTCTCTATACTCAGTTACTATAATACAAATCCATTCTTTATGAATGGCATTAAACCTCCATGCGTGGCTTAAAGCCCAGACTTCTATTCACTATATATACACCCATCGATATGGTTCTTACGATGTCTATCAGTCCTTAAACCTTTGTGCATCCAATTGAATAGGGTCGATTCCAATCCCCCTCTATATTCGATTTCTGTGGTTGTAATCGATTACAAGCTCAATAACATTCAAATGTGACTCCAGTTTTGGCTCCAGTCAATCTAGGAATCCAAATAATTCCTTAACAACTCCATATGAAATCAATTCATTTCAGAATGCATCCAACTTATTATATATAAATTGAGACATGAAATTAAACACTTAATTAGAATCGATCCTTTTAGTGGTTGATCCACCCAATTTTGCAAGTAAAATTAAAACACACACAGTCTCATGCGTGAACCAATTTGACCCTGAATTTCTTTGTATAAATAAAACTCAATTGATTACAAAGACTTAATTCCTCTATGTCCTGATCTTCAAATCGATTGGCCCTATTCAACAGCCCGTAGGCTTACAGGAACAAAACCCTGTTTTCCCAAACTTCAAACACTCACACACTCTGCAGAACTCTCTTTATACAAATTAATAATAATCGATTCAGCTCCCTGAATGCTCAACAAACTTTTGAAATTCTCAAAGTCCTAAATTGGCCTAAATCCCCAGATTTACTAAAACTAACTCTAATTTCATTCCTAAACCTGAATTGTCTCTTCATATTCCCAACTAATCAGCTTCTCTCATGTTCTCCAATCATTTGGGAACATTTACAATTTCTCTCCATATCTAATTAAAAATCACTCAAATATTAATAATTACATAAGAAAGCAAAAACATGAGACCCCCCTATGTCTATTTACATACAAAGTATTTTCTTGAGCCTAATGCCCCTACATAAAACTCATTAAGAAGAGAGAATTTTAACTTAGTTGGATGACATTGTGTGATATACCCAAAAGATTTACAATTAATGTCATGAAGCATAATTTCCCATACAAATGTTCAACTAAGGAAAATGATTAGATCTATATTTAAATGAAAAGATTTACAAAGCCACATTCTAAAGTATAGCTACTATGATACAATCCATATACCATATTTGAAAAGTATGGTAATAATGCACTTAATCTTATGTTCCCATGATCCAAGTGGAAATTAATGTCCAATACCACTTCCCATAACTAAACATGGTTCTCCATATTGGTAGTTTCTTTTTATTTACAGTTTGTTAGGTCCTAAACTTGTAGGTCCCTTTTTGAGGCCTTAGATGATGTTTTTTGGTCATTTTTGGCCCTAGAATCACCATAGGCCTACTAAAGTTTCTGGCTTTCATTTAGATATTTCCAATGAGCTACTTTTCACCCCAAAGGGAGGTTATATGCAAAATTTGCACCCCTAGGAATTTGACATATCAATTAACCACCTTAGGGCCCATAATCCTTTAAGCGTTGTATCCTAGGGCTAATATTTTTCCCCTTGGGTTAGTAATTTATGTTAAAAGGTAATTATTTACCTTTTCCAATGAAATCTTGCAAATGAACATAAGTGTCACCTCTCTCTTCATGTACACGTTACCAACATCCTAACTACTGTGTATTCTTCCAAAATTTACAATGTTTTCCTATACCTTTCATTAATAAAATAAAGGTTTCATCGTATTATTGTGCTTTTGTAAGTGTATATGTTTATATTCGTATTCCTTCCTTCGATTTTATTCTTTATATAATCCATATCATTCCATTAGGGATCCCCCAAATCCAGGTGTCATAATTGACCCAGCCAGTTCTCACGGTCAGAATGATCATGCCCTCCATCCGAAATCCATTCACTTAAGCTCGAATCACCATGCCAACACCCTCTTAATTTCTCGCTACTGACAATGTCCTCACATGCCTAAAGCCAAATTTTACCTTGAAGTCACCCACTCCTCATTTATTTTCCTCATCATGCATTCATTATGTAGTATTCTTTTCCCGCCTTTAGTTATCTCTCTCAATGCTTGGCCTCATTCTCATGCTTGCTATGATTCTACCTTTGTCAGGAATCACGATTACTGTTAGACCAAAACCCGTAGGTGTTATTCAATGATCACATTGCCATAGATAAGGATCCATGAGAGGCGATTAGTCCATGTCGTGAAACACGTGGGGACCATTGGTTTATCCAATTTCTAACAATATTCCCCCAACGTGAGCCGAGTGTTTGTCGAACTCGTGACCTACGCTTCGATACCACTTTTTGGGAGTCAATATTTTCGTTAGACCAAAACCTGCACATGTTATTCAATGATCGCATTTCCAAAGATAAGGATCCACAAGAGGCGGTTAGTCCATGTCACGAAACACAAGGGGAGTGTTGGTTTATCCAATGTCTAACATCCCTATGCCCCCTGCACACTTCCTTGATCCCAAGTACGCCATTATGATCCGTGAGTGGGGGAGATTTGATTGTGCTAGTCATGGAAGGGGAATAGGTTTCTCACCTACTACCCCTATTGGAGATGATGACACTGCTCTTTATGATAATATTATTCTAGCTCATATTCGGCGTTAGGTTAATGAATTGGAAGGTGAGGAGATTCGATAGGGGAGGAATGCGCATTGGGTGCTCCATAATCTCCTTACCCATCATCTCCTCACTTAGGAGCATGAACGGTTCAGTGCAGCTAAATGGATTGTTGTAATCTCTTCCAACACTTGCCACATTACCTCCTCCCTATCATTAGGGGAATTTTGAGGTCTAAAATGGGCATCCTAAGGAAATTATAAAATAATAGTGGAAGTAATAAAATAAGATTTGATTACATGATCAAATTTTAGAGGGAAAAAAGAAAAAACTACTTTTTCAACTCATATTTTCAACTTATATCCCAACGTTTTTACTCAAATTTGGAGTGGAAGTACTCGTTGGATGAAAAATTAAATTCTTCATCCAAGGAATACCCATATTTCATACTTTTGATGGATCTTTCTACACAAAAAATGAGAAATACATGAAAAACGTGATTGCAATCACAAATTTTCATGTATTTCTCATTTTCTGTGTAGCAGAGTCCATCAAAAGTATGAAACATTGGTACTCCTTAGATGAGAAATTAAATTTTGCATCCAACGAGTACTCCCACTAGAAATTTGAGTAAAAAATTTGGGAGATACATTGAAAATACGAGTTGAGAAAGTAGTTTTATTATTTTATTATTTTTTAATAAGTTTACCCTTTTACTTAAAAAATGGTGAATCATCCCCCATGGTTGACATCATCATCTTGAATCCTATTGGTTCTTATAAATTTTATTTTGGTTGTACATTTTTCTTAGGAGGCCTATTTTAGACCTCAAAATTCCCCTAATAGCCGCCTCTCCCATAACCTTCACATAGCCTATCCTCCAGACATTCCTTCCTCTTCTTCCCTTGGCCCTCTTGGCTCCTTATCACCCTCCACCGTCTATGTGAATGATAGTCGTATTTCTCTGGATCGCAAACTGCGTGAAACCTTGTCTCTTGTCATAGACGCCCAACCAAATACCTTCAGGCTCTCCCCTCCTCATCAAGTCCTCATGGATGCTACATTATTGAAGAACAACCTGTAGTTGGTCCTTTTAACAGTTGAGACACTATCACAACCGACCCATCCAACAACGAATGAGTTCTCCGCCAACAAGTCAATGCTCCTCCTTGTCTCCACAACGCCAACTAAGCTTATTCATATTCCCTTTAGCACGACATGTTTTTATGTTTGTTTTCTTTGTGAATGTTAGTCGAACAACAACTATGGTTCACCGTTCACGAGAGTTCTCTAGTGTCTGGTTTTGTTTCTCTCAGGAAATGTAATGATTTCAAACTATGAACTTTTGAATGGTTACTTTGGATTCCCCTTTCAAGGGCAAAAAACTTCCCACTTGAACATTTTTAAGGTTCCCCATGGGTGATGGATTTGTAAGTCCTCGTGCTTGTACTCTATGTATTTTCACCTGTTAATATAGTGTGATCTATTTGCAAAAAAAAAAATCATTCCATAGGAAGAATTTTAAGGACCCATATTTATATAAAATTATAAAAAGCTTAACAAATTATACTAATTATTAAAAAGATAATTACAAAATGTTTAGTTATATTTTTGTGAAAACATAGGTTTTTTTTTTTTGAGTTGTTTATGAGGAAACATTATTATAGAATTTAATATATATTTTAAAAAAATAAAAATAACCAATAATATTTAAAAGATAAAAATAAAAATAAAAATTCAGTCCTTCCTTATTATTCATCCTATCTTGAAAAAAGATGCCCCAATCTATGAAATTATCTGATTGTACTCATTGACACAATGACATATTAAGATTTATAGAAATATTCGGAATTCACATCATTGATACAGTGACACATTATGATTTATAAAAATAATTCATAATGATATGATTTATACAAATATTGAATAATTGTTAAAGAAAATGTATTCATCAATTTCCTACATTCCCCTCAATCTATGGGAACGATAGTGGAATCTCTTCATTTTGATTTGGGAAAATTGAAAAAGGATGTGACTTATTCAACATAAAAGTACAATAACCAAATTACTAATGATGTGACAAATCTCAATTAATGGTGAGTTACTCTAAACAATAACTGTGTAAAGCATTTATATATTAATACAAAGTGTAATGATGTGATCTAAAGAATTATATCTAGTTTTTTTTATTAAAATTCAAATATTTATTTTGATAATAAATTATATATAATATTATAACAATACTGAAAGTATTATATTAAATAAATTAACAAATTAATTAAAATAATTAATACATATTAAAAAAATACGATTAATAACATTCCAATGTTGGTAAGAGAGATAACAATTGCCATTTGAGAATTTCAAAGTTGTGAAAGATATAGGAAACCCTTATTTGAATTTCAACGTTGAGAATGATATAAGAAACCCTTATGAATTTGAGGAATTAGATATTTATTCTTGGAATGATAACTAAATTCTAATTTCTAATAAAAAACTATTCTTATAAGTTTATAGCTTCTTAAAACCCGAGTTTGAATTTTTTAGTTTTATAATTTTATTTACATAATTTGCATGGGATTTAATTTTATAGTTTACATAATACTTTTTAATTAATTTTTATTTATTGAATTTTTTAATTTTATAAGTTTACTTAAAAATATTAATGTATTTAAAAAAAAAAATTCAATTAAATTATTTAAAATCACAAAAGAATTTTTTTATCACTTATATTTATTTTAAAGAAAAATAAATATAAAATAAAAAATATTTTATTTCAGCGAAATTATTTAAAATAACAAAAGAATTTTTGTATCACTCATATTTATTTTAAATAAAAAATAAAAAATAAAAATATTTTTCAATTATAAATTTGATAATCATTATAAAATAATTATCAATTTATTTAAATGTTTTTCGTTTTTTTTTTTTTTCTTTCAATTATCATCCTAATTTTATAATAGTAATTTTTTATTACTTATTTTAAATATGTGGGTCGAATGTCCACGTAGAATCTACTCGATGTTGGTAGGAGGGGCCAACAATATCGCATAGTTCAAACGTTACTTCAAAATTTTATTAAACAAATGTTATCTAAAAATAAAATATATATTAATAATATCTAGAATCTTTTAGGGATGAAAATCCTATCTCAATGTAATCGTCAACGTACATTGAAAGTGAGTTCGCTGCTAACGTCGGCTACCTCAAACGATGATAGTAATTCCTCAATCTTCGATTATTGGTATATTCTCCACACATTTTTATTACCATTTTTGTAGAATAATTTTGGTTTAATATGTTCTCTCTTTGTTATTATTAATGCTTACGTCAACCAGGACTATAACTTTCGCCTTGTTGTTAAACTCTTTTGATGGTGTAATAGTGTATGATTTTTTCTTCAATTTAATCAATTTTTTCTTAAAATATTTATTAAATAATTTTATTTTATTTTTTATTTTTAAAAATTATAGTTTTAATTTTTGATTGATTTAATAAATATTGATGTGACATAATATTTCTAGTGAACGGGGATTTAATCTCAATATTTGTCATATATTAGAAAATGGTTTTAAAATTCTAAAAATAATGATTATACTATTAGTTGTTGTAGAGGCTCTAACCCTACCTATCATCATTGTCATGATTGATTTGTAGTGGACAATAAGCATTGCAATCAATGACTTGTGATAGTCGGCGACTTATCACTATAGTCAATGATATAGTGTGGTCCAAGGATGTATTATGTTATTGGTTGCTATAAAAGGTTCTCACACTACACATCATAATTGTCATGATTGATCTATAGTGAAATGATAAGCACTACATAGTGGGATGATTAGCACTACAAGAAATGGCTTTCTCTATAGTCGATGATATGGCATGCCTATTTGCATGCCCACATATGAATCCGTAAACTATAGTACAAAATTTTTTCCACTAGCGACACTTTCCACTTGCTCAATTCCTTGCAACTTCCCAAGTTCCTTATCACAAAGTAAAGGCAACCTCCCAACTTCCTTATGCCTTATTACAAATGAGACAGTCATAGGTGTTATACGATACATGTCTATTTCTTATGCATACAAAGGTGAAGTTACTAAATCTGATTCTCCAAATGCAAGTCTGCTTATTTTTCTTTTTGCAGGTGAAATCATTGGATCCAATATGTAGGTATTCTTCTTTTGCATATAAAGGTGACATTATTGGTTCTAATTTCTTCAACAAGTGCTTCAACTTCCTTTGTCTCTATATTTTTCCCTGAATCTATCCTCTAGTTGCTTGTAATATGCAACTTAAACTAGTGATTCTTCTATTGGCAAGCTAATTAACATGAAAATAATGTATATAGTAATGTAGGTTCGTTCCAAGGAAGCCATGGATTGAGCCTATGTATCTCTAACACTAAGAACATTCTTACATATTGGATGATATCTTCTACCATTTGCGATATATAAGGTTTTCATAAGGTGACACATCTATTCTCTTACACTTCACCTGCTTATATTTTTTAGTTTCTTTCTAAGGTTTGTATTTTTATTTCTTCACATTAATACCTAAAGAGAGAGAGAAATGCACCCTAGTTAAAACCAAAATAGTTATGTCACACATAATCATGAATATTATCAAAAAAATCAATCTTTATTTCAATGAACTATATATAGGTCACTAATTTACATAAACACATGATTCGGTCTATATGTGTAATGTATAATCCTTATATGTAGATATTTATTAATGTAACCCATTTTATCATGCAATAGAAAGAACCCGTGAAGAGTGAGTAACTAACTCAATCTTGAAAGTCTAGTCTTGGCTAAACTAGGGATTATAGTAATAAATATAAACGGAACTAATAACCTATACATGTGTTGTGGAAGCAAGGTTTCAGTCACGGTGATGACATATTTCAATGAGCTCTTAGGACAGTAACCATATTTGATTGTTCGAGGACAATTTTTATGAAAATTATAAATTTGGTTCCAGTAAATTATTAGGTTTAATTGGGTTTGTTGGCCATATAAAATCCATTCAATTCAAAACTCTAGGCTTCATTTTTGGACTCTAGTTAAAAATAAAGATCATTTATGTTATAGTATTGTAACACCCCTTGAATACTCCCCTTGATTTTTGTAATGTAATCACATGCTAATTTTAAATGATTTTAATTTTATTTGAATGGCATCGAGATAGGGAACACATATACAAGATCTAAGAGGGAAGATGAAGATGAATTTGAGTGGTGATAACTAACACCACTGCTTAATTAAATATTCATCTAGTAAAAAAGGTCGAAAAAAGAAAATAAGAAAAGAGAATGTTCCCTAATTAACACGAAGGGACACAAAAGAAAAAGATAAAAAGGGACTTGAGTAGCAAGAGAGAGGTTGGTCTCTGGTTGGTCCTCTTGTTGGAAGGAATTTGATTTTGGCATTGAGCAAAGAAAATCCTGAGCGTTGGTTAAGCATTGGTGTGGCCTACTAAGGATGATGGAATTGAATTCCCTATGGTGTGAAGTTTTGTATTGTGTGTGTCCAAGCTTAGATAAGCTCAAGAAAAGCTATAAAGAGATGGGTTATGAGTGCTTTCCTAGAAGGTGTAACAACCCTAGTGAAAATTACTTGTATTCCAAGCTGAATGTTGGGAAAAAAAATCTTAGTGGGTGTTCATTTCGGTTATTATGGCTAAAGGAAATTGGAAAAGGAAATGACTAAGTAATTAAAGAGGAAAAATGTATTTTTGCCACATTTATTTATGAAAATAATGGAAAATAGGAGAAAATGAAGGTGAAAGGTCACATGTTGCATGTGAGGAGGAAAATGAACGGAAATAATGGAAAATGAAGAAAATAGGGTCCCCATTGATAAAAAGTCTTATGAGGATCAGTTGGAAAGATTTTGCTCACACTTATGGCTCTCATTCTATTGTATCACTCTCTCTCATACTCTTGAACACTTATATTTTTCTTGGATCACTTTGGCATTGGAGCAAGAAAGGCAAAGAAAACAAGAAGAAGGAATGAGCAAGCAAGTAAGAGCAGGATCAAGCAACTAAAACAAGATTATTTGCAGGTATTGTTTTGAATGTGTGATTTCCTTGCTAGATATGACATACATGGTATTGCATGTGGTTCTTTTCTATCATGGCATGGGTTTTTCCAGCTGTGACAGTGTTTTCTACGTAGCCTTTCCAGTTAGGCATATCCTTGATGATATCGGTTCTCATGTTTGATTGAGCTAGATTGTCAAATGGATTCGAAGCTCAATGAGGTGAATCTCTGAAATGACAAACACATGGTCAAGTGATCCCTAAATTGGACGGTGGATCATGGTAAATCCACTGGCATAGTAACCCATGAACTAGACTCTAAGTTGTGGTAAAGTCAGATTGTATGCCTCTGTGGGTCTAGGAATCCTTGTTGGTGAATGACAGGATATATGGTAAATCAAAGAGGTGGATTTCTCTTCGTTGGGCCTAGTAGTCCCGAGATGGGATGTATGGTAAATCTTGGAGAGTGGGTCTCGTTGTAGGGCCTAGTGATCTCTTGATCAGAGTACGTATTATGGTAAAGCTTGAGAGACTAGGAGGCACTCAAATTCCTTATGGTGTAGGTGGATAACTCTAGTAGAATTCATGGTTGTTCCGTTCTTTTTGGTTGGTTATGAGTCCCACATTCGTGCTTAGAATATGGCACAAGGTTGATTGGCTAAAGAGATATTTGGATCAGTTAATCTATGGTCGGATGGAACCTGGAAGTCCCATCTCTAGTTGGTTTTTACATTCATTAATGAGAAGATCATTCCTTTGGTATTTTATGTATAAATGCATTGGTTTATATGTGGATTTCATTGTTTTTATATCCATGATATTTATGTTTTTATTATGCTATTTATAAGCTTTTATTTTGACAGTAGTGATGTATGTCTATCTCCAAGTTTTTATTTGTAAATGAATGCACAATGTATTTATGTTAAATAGATTTTATTTCAACTAATGATGTAAGGGAGAAATGATTCTTAGCGATTCTCAGATAAGTATGAGACCCCTATGCTCAGATATGTTGTTTACACATGTAGTTTCAATGTTTGTGACATGTTTGAAAAAATTATTGTCATGGCTAAGAGAGGTCCAGACTAGTTCTTATTGATGTGATTTCTTCCATATCATTGTCCTGTTGTTATTTATCATCTATGAACATCTAATGAAGTTATGTGCAAAGCATTGGGTTCTGGGCCTGAAAAAGTGGCTCAAATCTCGGGGACGTTGGCACAAAAATAAGGAATTGAGTCAATGGATGTTGGCATGTAGTGTTATGCTTGTGTATATAGCCTCCTGGATGTTGGCTTACAATATTGTGCCTACATTTATGGCTCAAATAGGTAAAAAGGTCAGTGTGACCCTGGGGTAAGAGGCCTGAATGGTTGGGTTACCTCTTGGGGTGTTGTTGTTGTTGTTGTAGAAGGTTTGTATGTTGTAAGTTATGTAGGTTACACTTCGTAAAGGTCACCTAGGAAGTTGAATCTCATTAGAGTATCCCCTCGTCGGATTTTTACCCCGGTTGGCTGGTTACTTGGGCAGATGTGGGAAGAGGGTGTTAGAGAGTGGTATCATTGCATGGTTCAACCCTCAGACTGGATAGGCAGTGTGTTGATCATGCATTTATGTTGGTTGCATATGTGTTTTGTATGATTGTGATATATGTGTGCTTATTTCATTTTCATGGCATTGGTCATGGTTGTAGTGATGTCATCATGTGAAGGTTGATGGTGTTGTTGTGGGATTTTTCATAATGTGTGTATGGTTGTATATGCATTTTGTATGCATGTCGGTGTGTATTTGTTGTTATGTATAAATTTTCAGGTTGTTATGCATAAGGTCATTATATGCAATTAGATCATCACAATGATATTGGTATGTTATGATGCTAATGTGTTGGATAAGATAGAGAAGGATATGAAAATCATTAAAGTGAAGTTGCAACAATGGACTTTTGGGTAAGAGAAGACTGTCATACAAGTTTGTATGCTTGGCATGCAGGTATGTGATTGTATGTGATTCATGGTTGTTTTAAGAATTAGGGTTACTTATATGTTTTTCATTCTATTATTATTGTTTCATATGTGATAAATTCTAGTTGATCGGCATAGTCATATGCATTATGATTATGTGTATGACTTTCATTCTATTGATTTTATGGTTACATACATGATAGATGTTAGTTAATTAGTGTGATCATATGTACACACATTGGCTATTCAAGCATGGTATTAACTTGATGACTATGTTATATGGTGTTGATGAACATGTTATGGGTTAAATTATAGTTAGCTCAATGAGTATGTTATACGTTGTTGATGAGAATTTTATATGTTAACTTGTAGCTAGCTCAATGATTTTGTTATATGTTGTTGATGAGCATGTTATATGTTAGCTTATTATTGTTATATGTTATTTAACTTGTCAATTATTAGGGTTATATCTTTATTATCTTGATGTTATATATATCATTTTAAATTGGATTGGCCTAGGAAGATGGTTAGGGTTATGACATTCAGGTATGAGTCGACTTAATTGTGATATTATGTCACAATAATCTAGAATGACTGTGTATATGTGATTGTTATGAAAGAAAGGAAAAATTTTATGATTTTATGATGTGAACATGTTAGCTAGTTAATGTTATGGATATCATGATCTTATGTATATTTAAGTTGAGGTGAACTGTGAATTTATATTGTGCTAATATAGATTTATTTTGCAGACAAGATATCATCCCCTGAGATACATTAAGGTATTAGCATGCTTATGTCGTCTACTTTGTAGTTAAATGTTTGATTATGTCATATATTTGGTGTTTAAGTGTTGGTGTCTATTATGTCGTATTTTTATTGTTGAATGTTCAATTAATCACATGATATGAGTATGTGTCTATAATATTTCATGAAGAAATGATTTGGTCTTAATTTAGTTGTACCAACACACTATGTGTTGAGATAGATGATGTGTACTTGAGTTTAAGTAGGTGATAGTTGTAGTATTATGATTTTTACTATTAATTTATTATGACATGGTTGTTAGTATTGGTAGAGGTTGATTTTAGTTAATAGATATGATGTCTTAGTACTTGGAACATGTGATTGACATGTGTGAACAATTGCATGGAAACATGCTTGGTATTACTGTGACAAGGTAGCCATTGATGTGTTTATATAACTAACATTTGGGTGATCTGACAGTGCATAATAAGACTCAATTGCAGCAAGGGAAAGGTAGAAGAAAGGAATTTAGTAATAATTCCTTTGGATATTGTGTTAGTGTGTTTGGTGCACGCATGTAAGAAATCACACCAACTCAAGGGGTGTGGTTTTCCCTCTTAAGTTATTGGTCATAGGCAGAAAATATATGGAGTCAAGCAAGTTAGTGGAACATGCTAGAACATAAACATACTAGATAGAGAAATAACATGCATATTTAAACATAAAAATTAAACTAAAACTAAAATAAATAACACAAAAGCTCTAAATAGAGTCAAACAACTTCAATAATCCAAACGACGACACTTACGCCCCCTCTTATTGAGTGCTGGTAGGAAATGAGGATGAAACTTTAACCCATTTTCCAAGGGGCCCTTAGAACTTGGGGTCCTAAGTCTCAATGCAAGGATGTCTTTACGTCCGAGTTTCCTTTGCGCAAAGTCTCCCTCTCTCTACTATGGTGGACTGAAGTTGTTGGATGGCCAACAAATGAGTCCCCTATATCTCTTCTCCGGATCACACACTGCTGGTATTTCTTGGGGAAATTCTGGCCAGCATAACAATGTGCTCTCAAGTTACTCATCTCTTGGTGGCCTTTTATAGGAGAATTCAAATCCTCCTTCCCTCTCTTGGTACATTGTGGATGGTGACCCAAGAGAGGGGGATGATTCAATTGTGTGCCACATTTATTCCATTGTGTGCTCCCTTGATGCCCTAAGGAGGCTTGGGTGGTTGTCCTTAGGTGGCTTCAAGTGTGGAATCAATGTCCTGGAGTGTGCTTTTTGTGGTCCCGGAAAGTGACTTCCGCTACTCCCAGGATTGTGTTCTTTTTGGGTCAAAAGGCGTGCAAAGGCACACTTATCGAAGGATTTTACATGCAAAAGCATTTTTGACTAGTTAAAATTTGATTTTTTCCTAAGACCTTAGAGATTTTTAAATACTTCTAGATTCTCTAATGTATTTCAGCCCTGTAAATCCTCCTGCTTGACATTAAATAATGTCGTCTTTGCTTGTACTATTTTCCAGTGATAACAGTTTCCCCCTAATGTGTGAGGTCTAGGAAGAACTGTATAGCCAAAATACATTATGGTTTATTTTATGTATATTGTGCGTAGAGAGAGAGAGAGACCTACGTGTAGCTCGGAATTGGAGACACCCTGCACCAGTTCAAATAACAACCATGTCCTGTGGGACCCCTGTAAGCAAATATCATACAATATATAAAAAATTTCTACGAGGTGGGCATGTCCCATGCTCGTAGTGTTATTGTTTGGTCTCAATCTACTCTCCTAAATTGAGCTCATTTAATTGTCAACCAGGGTTGGTAAACTGCTAAAGTGAAGTGTACCGTATGTACCTAGGTGTTTGTTTCTTAATGCGTTGTGTGTAGTGTTTTATGATGTTTTTGGTCTTTTGTGATGATTTATGATGTTTTTGGTCTTTTGGTAGTTTTATGTTCACAAGGAAAATGACTAGAAAGCTAATGGAAAGAAGCTAATGATTAAAAACAGAGTGAAGCCTATTTGGTTGATGACAAATGACAAATGCAATTGCAAATATTGAAACAGAATCAAATCCAAACTATGACTAAGCAAAAAAAAAGCTTGATAATGACTTTTAAGAAAATGATTCAAAACATAAACTCAATTTGTCAAATTCTTTCATCAAAGGTGTTTGAGAGAGAGCTTGAGACATGGTCAGCTAAGCATGCAAATTCTCCTAACTAAACAGTTAAACAACTAACTTATAATGATGCAACATGTTATCCATGACTATAGATTTGTTGAAGCATATTTGGAGTAAAACATTGATACCATCATAAGATCTCTACTTTAAGACTAGTTCCTAACTCTATTCTGCAACTTAGTTTGATAGCACTACACTTCACTCAAAGGTTATAGATTTTTAAAATAGTCTTTTGAGGAAATGTTTGTTTGTGGGATGATAAGGAAGTTGCAGAAGTACTTCAGGCCTTAAAATGATATTGTCTTCTATTCATGTGGTTATGAATCAATTATAGATTTTAGAACAAGAAGAGGTTTGTAAATAATGAAGGCTGTTTTGTTAAGTTTAACAATTGAAGTAATCTAATATGCAGTGAATGACAACTGAATGTGGAGTGCAAATGCAATGAGTTAAGCTAAAACTGAAGTTAAGATGTCACTAATCTAAAACAGTGATGAACTAACAAGTCATTATCAAACTTAAAACAAAATAACTGAGCATGAGTTAAATGCAATTAGACTCCGGAGTATCCTAACTAAGCTATCATGCATTATTCTATGGAATCATACAGTCTGTTTGTCCATCATGACTGGTATTTTGGAAGAGTTTCTTAGAACAATCCTAACTGTACAATTTAGTGCAAATGCAAACATAAAGACTGAAAGCGATGAAAAACTAAGATATCATAGCTATCTCCTACCCATCATTATGATATTTTGGAAGAGCTTTTTAAGAGCAAGAATAGCTATGGTACTTAGTGCAAACACACAACTGAAACGTTCAAGATCACAATCATGCTTAAGACATTATAAGGATTTTTTGGAAGATTTTCTTCTTTTGGAAGAGTACTTAGCATAAGTATAACTGTGATGGTGAACAAAAGAGATTGCAATTAAATCCTACAATACTATAGCCATTTCCCATTCATGATCATAATCTTTTGGAAGAGCTTCTTCTTTTGGAAGAGTTTTTAGAACGAGTATAACTATAGTAGCTAATGAAAACAACTACGAATTCAACTTCAAAAACGTAAAGGCAGCTAGGATACTTATCTAAATTACGCAAATAAAACCGTGCAAGAGGCATGGGCCCTCTACCACCAGACGGAATCTAACTCCAAATCAAATCAACGCTTTCAAAACAATATTGTCTGCTTCATTAAAGGAGAAATAACTTGAACAGAGCAATCTGCGTCTTCAGAAATGTAGCACAGAATCTACGAAAAATCTAGAACAAAATCTAGCCTAGCTCTCGGTTTCCCAAGTGTTTATATAACAAATGTACATAACAAGACTTGCAACAATTCCAGGATCATTGTCTTTCCTTATAGAAATCACATTAGGACTCTTGAAGTGGCTGCGTAAAAAGGAAAAGGACATCTAGACTAAGACAGTCCTATTAGAAGTCTACCTTCTTAAATGTGTTCCCACGTACCAAAACCATATCCAGTATTCGTTTCTTCCTTCATGGTGAGCAACGAACAATGTAGACATGACGTGGAATATACCCATATGCGTTTTTTCTTGAGAGGCCACCTGGAACATACCCAAACGTGAAGACAGCTGCAGAATCACCGGTTAGCTACGGAATGTCTGCATTCTGTAGCTAGTTCCGGTCAAAATGCATTACAATGATAAAAATCATAAAACTTAGCAAGTCATTCATGTTAATCATTCTAAAAGTAATTTTAACTAAATTCATTGATCAATTGGGTCTGGAATAGCAATGGACAAAGGAAAATGAGGTAAAGTAGAATGAAAGAAAGCACAATCTTGAGGCTCAACATACCCCCACTGCTGACTTCTTGCATGTCCTCATGCAACTTATCCTATAAACTCAGAGGCTTTTGCAAGAACATCTAATCCTCTCCTTCTCCTTTGCCTGGAAGCTAAAGATCTTCTGGGTTTTCTGATGACAAGTTTGAACCTTAAGTTGGTAAGTGCCCTGATTAGCTTCTTGTTCCTCTTTTTCAACTTTTCACTAGCCTTTTCCACTTTGTTTATATGCAGAGATAAGGTTGAGTTCATATCGGTTTTGAGCTTGACTTGTTCCTTCAGAATTTCATTCTCATTTTTGATGTGTCTATTAAGTATTTCCAGCTCATACCTATCCCTTCTTAACCCATCTATTTCGGACAGTGGAGGACTAGGGGTTCTCTCTCTACTCTCTGAAGCTTTCCTTTCCAAAGTTTCAACATAATCATAAACTTCTTGCTGAGCAGGGTCAATTTTAGGGGTTCCTTCATTAAAATCCTCTTCAACATCTTCTTCAATAGATGTTTCCTCATCTTCTATATTTATCACCCCCGTTTGTTTGATTTGAGTTTTCCTTAGTTTCCCCTTTAGTCTATGGCTTCTTCTTGGCTGAGAAGATCCCTCTCCTTTCTCTGTGGCAGATTTCCTGATTACCTTCTCTTTCTTAAGTTGTCTCTTGATTTGAGTCAACTTCTCTAAGATGATTTCCTCACTACTTTCTTGGACTGTTTTGTCAATTTCAATTTTTGAAGCCCTCCATTTTCTGCTTCTCCTTGCAGGCTGTTGTTCAGGTGAGGGCTTTTTTGGCTCTTCAAAATGATTTCTTATCAAGAAATTGTCCCAAGTATCATTTGTTTTGGCTAAATGGTGTTCAATCAAAATTTTAACCAAGCCATGATGATATAGAGTTGTCTCTAAAAATTGAACCCGTCTTTGAACACAAGAAGCCATATTTTTCAAACTTTGAAGCAAGAAATAGGGTAGGTTTAAGTCTTCCCCCAGAAAATGCATTATCAGTCTAATGTGGTAAACATAAAATGTGCCATATCTACCCTCACATGTAATAAATTTTTGCAGAATAAGTAGTATGTTTCTCCATTTATTTTTCATTGCAGAACTTGGAATTCCTTTCTTAAACACGGAGACATCCATACCTGGTGATTTTAGAATTTGCTTCCAGGATTCATTATGGAATTCTCTGTTTTTGAACCATCTCTCTCCATTTCTAAGCAATCCCGTAGCTTCTGCAATGAAAACTTCAGTGACAGTGAATTTGACATCTCCCACTTCAACCTCAGCTCCTTGAAATGACCTTGGAAATGTTTTAGTGACTTCTTTGTGGAAGCCATTAAACTTCTCAAGAAATTGTAGCCATCCTATCTGTTGCAACATTTCTTTACATTGAGGGTAGCCTTCTAGGTATTTTGTACCCACTGGTTCAGTTCTTATAATGAAACCCATAATTGCTTCTTCAATGTTCAGATTAATACTCTTTCTACCCACTGAAACAATAACTTTCACCTTTGAATTGATATGCCTCAGGTTCTTAATGACAATGGCTTCAAACTTCGGACTGATATACCTCTGTCTCTTGGTGATAATGGTTTCAAATTCCACACTGCTATACCTCTGTCTCCTGGTAACAAATGGCTTCAAATTCTTCATTGCTATACCTCTGTCTCTCGGTGACAAATGACTTCAAATTCCACACTGCTATAGCTCTGCGTTTACAGTGATAATACTCAATCTCTGCCCATGGTGATAGTGCTTTGATATTCAAACTGATATACCCTTTTTCTCTGCTCACGGTGATAAGAATATCTCTGTTTGCGGAATGAAGTGCTGGCTACAGAATGGAGTGATGGAAGTAGTTACGGAATGAGTAAATGGAGTGAGGTGGAGGAAACGAATTAATGATTGAAAAGACGGCAGATATTTTTACAACGGAAAAGAGAATCATCATTGAATGATTTGGTTAAGTGACGTGAAGAATTCAAACACTTCAGCCATTTTAACCACTTAAATGATGTCGGGTATGGAATTTGAAATGAGAGATTTTAATCCAAAGTTTGTTGAGGGTTTATTGGTCATGATCAATAAAAATAATTAAAACAACCTTTTCAAACAATTCATAACTAAAACTATGCTAAACTTTATGAAATGCCATTTTAATCTAAACTTGTTACCTCTGCTTTTCATTTGATTTTTTGTAGTCTTTGTCTTCTTTGTTCTCCTTTGGAAGAGTCTTCATGATCCTTCTTGATTCTTCTTATTCATGGATACACTGGATCATTTTGTTGCAATTCTAATGTCTGCTGACTAATGCCTTCAGGATTTGTAGCTGCGGAATGACTGTCTGGCTGCGGAAAGTCTGATCAGCTGCAGAATGTCTGTTAAGCTGCAGAATGTACCTGTAGAGCATTTTAATCATGGAATGGAATGGTTTGGGATATAAGTGAGATGTTATATGGCATGAATGAAGATGGATGATGAGACATGATATGTATGAAGTGGATGATGAAATGGAATGGATTCAGTTTATGAAATGGAGTGAAAGAACATAAGAACTGCCCTGCAATCCATGACATGTATTATTCATTTGCAGTAAGACATCAGACTTTAAATTTTGATATGAAAATGAGGTGGATGGAGTATGGAATGAGATGAATGATATATGGAATGAAGTGAAGTATGAATGAATGAATGAAATGGAGTATGGATGGATAAGTGAATGGAATGAAATGAAATGAGATGGATCATAAGCACTATGAATCTGAACTTATGATTTTGTAACAGCTGCTTGCAAAAATAAAATGGAAAAGTTAGAGTGTCAGAGAGACTCTTATTTTCACCCTATCTTTTCTGTATAAACATGCCAATCAATTATTGGTTTTCATGTTTATACCTTTTTTTTTTTTTTTTCAAAACAAATGCTTCAGAAAATTCAATCAAGTTGATGAAGAAGAAAGATTCTTCTTCATTAACTTCACATCACTGCTTTCTTGGAACTTCTGGAAAAATTCTTTTCTTGAGAGTGGTTTGTGATACAACTTCAATCTATGACCATTCACAAGAAAAGTGACCTCTTCTTTATCTATAGTTCTGATTTTTACTGCCCCATTATCAAAAATTTCAACAATTTCATATGGCCCAAGCCAATGTGTTTGAAATTTACCTTGAAAATCCTTGAATTTTGAATCAAACAAGAGAGCCCAATCACCTTCTTTGAATTTCTTCTCTTTGATGTACTTGTCATGCCATATAGTCCTTTGCTGTTGGACTAGACTTGTTTTCTGAACTGCATCTTGTCTGATCTCATCCAATTCATTAATCTGCTCCAGTCTATGCTTTTGTGCCTCCGTCAAATCAAGTCCTAACTGAACTGCCATTTTGAAGGTTTGAATTTGGAACTCTATGGGAAAAAAAACTTGCTTTCCATAAACAAGCTCATAAGGAGTATGGCCTGTTGTGTTTCTCCATGTAGTTCTATAGGCCCACAAGGCTTCAGGAAGCCTATCTACCCAATCTCTTCTATGTAAATGAACAGTCTTTGTTAGGATTCCTTCAATAACCTTATTAGTAGATTCCACTTGACCATTTGCTTGTGGATGATAAGGAGTAGATTTTCTATGCCTGATTTTGTACCTCTCCATCATTTTCTCCACTAGCCTTGATGTAAATTGAGCTCCTTGATCTGTAACAATTTCCCTTGGGACACCAAAACGAGTAAAAATATCCTCAAAAGAAAAGTAACTACAGATGATTCACTAGCAACAAGTAATGGTTTAGCTTCTACCCACTTAGTAACATAATCAGTGCAAACTAATATGTATTTCTTTTGTCTTGATAGAGGACTAATAGGTCCTACAAAATCCAAAGCCCATTTTTCAAAAGGTTCAATGTGTACCTGAGGTTGTAATGGCATCTCACCTGAAGGAGAAGGTTTCCCTACCCTTTCGCAACTGTCACACCTTTTGACATATTCTTTAGCATCTTTAAACAAGGATGGCCAATAATATCCTAAATTAAGGATCTTATAGGCTGTCCTCTTATCAGCAAAGTGTCCGCCACAAGGTTCATCATGACATGCTTTAAGAATCTCAGGCATCTCATCTTCACGAACACATCTTCTAATGATCAAATCTGGACCTGTCTTGTACAACTCATTAGCAACCCATGAATATTTTGCACTGTCATAAATGATTTTTCTTTTATCCCTTGCATTCATTATTGAAGGAAATTTTCCTGAAACTAAATAATTAGCAATGTCAGCAAACCAAGGAGTTTGAGTAGAAATTGCAAAAAGATATTCATCGGGAAATTGATCTTCAACTGGAGTGTCATCTTTGATGTTTTGGAGTCTAGATAGGAAATCAGCTACTGTGTTTTGTTTTCCAGGGCTATCTAGAATGGTAATGTTGAATTCTTGTAAAAGCAATAACCATCTTATGACTCTGCCATTAGTAATTGATTTGTTCATTAAGTATCTAATTGCAGAATGATCAGTGTGAACAAAAGTTTCATAGCTTGTTATATAGTGTCTAAATTTGTTTATGGCATGAACAACAGCTAAAAACTCTTTTTCAGTTACAGTATAGTTTAACTCTGCAGGAGTCAAATTTTTACTGGTATAATAGATGGCATAGGGAATCAAGTCTTTCTGCCCCAATACTACTCCTAGAGCTGTATCGGAGGCATCTGTGGAGATATGAAAAGGTAACTTCCAGTTAGGTCCCCTTAATATAGGTGCTTCAGAAATTTTGGTTTTCAGGGTTAAGAAAGCTAACTGGCAATCAAAATTCCATTTGAATTCACAATCTTTGGTGAGTAATTTGAAGAGTGGAGATGCTATTTTGGTGAAGTTTTCTATAAATCTCCAATAATATCCTGTAAATCCTAGAAAAATTCTAACATCTCTTTGACAACTTGGAATGGATAAGTTAGATATGAATTCAACTTTAGACTCATCAACTCTAATCCCATCCCCTGAAATGTGATGCCCTAAAACAATACCTTCAGTAAACATCATAAAAAAATTTTCATGACTAAGTGAAATATTTGCTTCCTGACATCTCTTTAAAACTTTTTCCAAGTTTTCTAAAGCTTCTTCAAATGAGTTTCCATAAACTGTGAAATCATCCATGTACACCTCTACACAATCATGTATTAGATCTGAAAAAATTTCTAATACTGCCCTTTGGAATATTGCAGGTGCATTGCATAATCCAAATGGCAATACTCGGTAAGCATAGGTACCCCAAGGACAGGTAAATGTGGTTTTGTCTTGATCTTCAAGTGCTACTTGGATTTGATTGTAACCACTAAACCCATCTAAGAATGAGAAGTACTTCTTGCCAGCTAATGTATCTAATACTTGATCTATGAAAGGTAAGGTAAAATGGTCTTTAAGAGTAGCTTTATTTAGTTCTCGGTAGTCAACACACACCCTCCATTTTCCATTTTTCTTTGGCACAATTACCAAAGGAGAAACCCACTGACTATCTGAAATAGGATAGATGAAATTGACATTTAACAATTTTTGCAATTCTTCTTTAACAATTTCCCTAAGATTTGGATTCATCTGTCTTTGAGGTTGTCTGATTGGTTTGCAATTTTCCTCTATATAGATGTGATGAGTGCAAGTCTTGGGACTTATCCCTTTCATGTCAGTGTATTCCCATGCATATGCAGAAGAATGTCTCTGTAATACTTTGACTAACTCTTCTTGTTGAGATTTTTCTAGGTTCTTATTTATGTTCAAAGTTTTGCCTGGAAAAATTTCACTTGTAGAGCTGCCAAATTTGTCCATAGAATGAAGAGACATATGCCTAGATGACAAAAACTCAATATTGGATCCCTCTTGAAATGATTCATGTTTATGTTCTGGAGAGGATTCAAAGTTTTCTAGAGTATTCAGAATTTGATTATCTTCACTAATTTCAGAAATTGTGAAGAGAGGTTGTAAATCTTCCTCATCCTCTATCCATTGAGTGTCATCTAGATCTGTAATTGTCCTAGCTGGAGGATATAAAGTGAACTTCTTAGTTGAACTACCATCAGAGATGTACATATCACCGGATCTACAACTAATAAAATCATCAGCTGTAGCCAACCAAGGTCTTCCTAATATAACAGGATGTCCTCCTAGATTATTCTTAGGGGTTAGGATCATGAAATCCACAGGGTACTCCCAAGAATCTAGGGACACTGGAATGTCTTCTATTACCCCATCTGGTTTGATCACAGATCTGTCTGCTAATTGTAATAGTGTGGGTGTAAAGAGAAGATTAGGAAGTTTCAATTTATCCATGATTTGTCTACTCATGATATTGATTGCTGCTCCTAAATCAATGAGTGTGTTCTGGATTTCAATTCCATTGATGTGAATTTTGACAACTGGATTTCCTGGGTCAAGATACTTTGGAATAGAAATCTTGCCCATCATAATGTCTGCTATTTTTCCTACCAATTGAATTTTCTTTATTTCTCTTATTCTTTTTCTTGTTGTCTTCATACTCAACTCCTTTATTGTTTTGGCTAAAATTGGAATTTCCTTGATGGCTTGTATTAATGGAATTTTAATGCAAACATTTCTCAGCTCATCTAGGAAATCATAATTAGGCACCATGATTTGTTTTTCTACACCTCTATCAATTTGTAATCTTTCCGGAAATGGAGGTATAGAAGTAGATGTAGATGGTTGCTCTAATACAGGAGTTGAATTTATTGGATCTTTTTGTTTTAATTTTTCAGTGTTTGGGTCTTGAAAGGATGTGTCTTCCTCAAGACTTTTATTCACCCGTAGAGAGTCTTCCTCAGAGTTATCTTGTTCTTGTATGATCACAGAAGGCTTCCTCTTTTCAAGTATTCTTCCAGACCTAAGTTGAACTTCACTAAGGTCTAGAGGAGTAATTAAATAAGTTGGAAACTGTTGGCCTTCTATCATGTATGTGTTCAGAGGATTTTTATTATTGAGGTTTGGTATGGTTTGAGCAGGCAATTGATTTGATTTTTGAGGGAATGGTAATGAAAGTGGTTGATTTTTATGTGGTTGGTTCTGATGATGTTGTTGAGGATTTTGTTGAAAATTTTGTTGAATATTTTGAGGAAAATTTTGTTGAGGATTTTGAGGATAAAAATGTGGGTATGGTGGATAGGATGGTGGATACTGATAGTATGGAGAGTATCTTCCATAGGGAATTTGTGTTCCTTGTGCCCAATATTGAGATTGATTTTGAAATTGGGGCCAAGGTTGCTGCCAAGAATTCCAAGGTGGAGGTTGATTATACATTTGATCATGGAATCCTTGTGTTTGAGGTCCCTGCCAAGGTCTTCTAGATACAAAATTGAGAGAATCTGTGGAATCTGTAGGAGTTTCCTCCTGAAAGACAGCTTTGAGACCCAGAAGAGAAGGACAATTCTTGGTCTCATGTTTTTCAGAACAAATGACACAGGTTTCTACAACTTTTACATCCAAAGGACATTCTCTCAAGGCATGTTTCTTTCTACATTTGGGACAAAAGATTGCCAAGGCATCAGATTCAGCCTTTTGCTTGTTTTGTATCTTAAGGGTGTTTATTTGTTCACTAAGACTCCCTAAGATGTCAGATTTAAAATCATCAAGCATGTGTCCTATTTCTGATCTACTTACTGTCCCAGAAGCAGATTTACTTGCCCTTGCAAGAGCGGGATCTCTTGGACCTTTGACAGTTTTAGATTTCCCTCTGGAAAGGTTGATACATAACTAAGATATTTCAGGTAATGTAAGTTGTGATATATCCCCTTTTCCCATCATGTTAAGGATATCCAACCATTCATCCCTAATTGTTTTCAACAAAAGAGCTTTTAAGGTGTCTTGATCTAGGTTTTCCATTTTTTCCCTTTTGATGTTGTAATTAAATCTCTCCAACAAATCTTCTAAATTCTCATCTTCTTTTTGTAACATCTTGAACACTTCTTCCTTATGATTAACCGGCATACAATAATCTAAATACCTCTCTAGAAATGCTTGTTTCATGTCTTCCCATGTTCTAATAGAACTGTTGATCAGACTCATAAACCACTTCAATGCTGCTCCTTTCAAAGTTGAAGGGAATAATTTCAGTTTTTGAGCATCTTGTAAGTAGTCATAAGTTCTACACAGCACTTCAAATTCGAATAAGAAGGTTTCAGGATCTTTAGTTTTAATTCCATAGAAGTTTATAAGGACAGAGGGTGAAATGGTTTTCATGGTTGTATTGGTTTCTTCATCAATTATAGGGAACCCAAAAGAGCTTCCTATTCTACCTCTTCCTCCATCTGCACCTCTACCTCCTTCTCCTCTACCTCCTTCTCCTATACCTCTACCTCTACCTCCAAATAGTGTGTGTTCCCCATTGAAGACTCCTCCTCCTCCTTCTTCTGCCATAGTTGACTCTCCTGTGGAAGTGGAAAGGTTTGTGTCCCTAACAGGAGTTTTTAGATCTTCTTCTATGGCAGGTTCAGTGGATGAAGTGGAAGGTTTCTCTAATGGAATAGTTGACCTTAGATCTTCTATAAGTCCAGGATCAGGAGAGGATGGAATATGGGTCTGAGTTGAAGGTGTACTAGCTCTGGATCTAGATGAAACAAGTGGTGTTCTAGAAATCAAACTTCTGCCTCTGCTGCTTATGAATCTTCCCCTTGAATCTCTCTCCCTACGCATATAATTATTTTTGGATGCTAAGAAACAAAGGTTACCTAGTTTTCACTTCCCCGGCAACGGCGCCAAAATGTTTGGTCTCAATCTAGTCTCCTAAATTGAGCTCATTTAATTGTCAACCAGGGTTGGTAAACTGCTGAAGTGAAGTGTACTGTATGTACCTAGGTGTTTTTTTCTTAATGCGTTGTGTGTAGTGTTTTATGATGTTTTTGGTCTTTTGTGATGATTTATGATGTTTTTGGTCTTTTGGTAGTTTTATGTTCACAAGGAAAATGACTAGAAAGCTAATGGAAAGAAGCTAATGATTAAAAACAGAGTGAAGCCTAGTTGGTTGATGAAAAATGACAAATGCAATTGCAGATATTGAAACAGAATCAAATCCAAACTATGAATAAGCAAAAACAAAGCTTGATAATGACTTTTAAGAAAATGATTCAAAACATAAACTCAATTTGTCAAATTCTTTCATCAAAGGTGTTTGAGAGAGAGCTTGAGACATGGTCAGCTAAGCATGCAAATTCTCCTAACTAAACAGTTAAACAACTAACTTATAATGATGCAACATGTTATCCATGATTATAGATTTGTTGAAGCATATTTGGAGTAAAATATTGATACCATCATAAGATCTCTACTTTAAGACTAGTTCCTAACTCTATTCTGCATCTTAGTTTGATAGCACTACACTTCACTCAAAGGTTATAGATTTTTAAAATAGTCTTTTGAGGAAATGTTTGTTTGTGGGATGATAAGGAAGTTGCAGAAGTACTTCAGGCCTTAAAATGATATTGTCTTCTGTTCATGTGGTTATGAATCAATTATAGATTTTAGAAAAAGAAGAGGTTTGTAAATAATGAAGGCTGTTTTGTTAAGTTTAACAACTGAAGTAATCTAATATGCAGTGAATGAAAACTGAATGTGGAGTGCAAATGCAATGAGTTAAGCTAAAACTGAACTTAAGATGTCACTAATCTAAAACAGTGCTGAACTAACAAGTCATTATCAAACTTAAAACAAAATAATTGAGCATGAGTTAAATGCAATTAGACTCCGGAGTATCCTAACTAAGCTATCATGCATTATTCTATGGAATCATACAGTCTGTTTTTCCATCATGATTGGTATTTTGGAAGAGTTTCTTAGAACAATCCTAACTGTACAATTCAGTGCAAATGCAAACATAAAGACTGAAAGAAATGAAAAACTAAGATATCATAGCTATCTCCTACCCATCATTATGATATTTTGGAAGAGCATTTTAAGAGCAAGAACAGCTATGGTACTTAGTGAAAACACACAACTGAAACGTTCAAGATCACAATCATGCTTAAGACATTATAAGGATTTTTTGGAAGAATTTCTTCTTTTGGAAGAGTACTTAGCATAAGTATAACTGTGATGGTGAACAAAAGAGATTGCAATTAAATCCTACAATACTATAGCCATTTCCCATTCATGATCATAATCTTTTGGAAGAGCTTCTTCTTTTGGAAGAGTTTTTAGAACGAGTATAACTATAGTAGCTAATGAAAACAACTACGAATTCAACCTCAAAAACGTAAAGGCAGCTAGGATACTTATCTAAATTACGCAAATAAAACCGTGCAGGAGGCAAGGGCCCTCTACCACCAGATGGAATCTAACTCCAAATCAAATCAACGCTTTCAAAACAATACTGTCTGCTTCATTAAAGGAGAAATAACTTGAACAGAGCAATCTGCGTCTTCAGAAATGTAGCATAGAATCTAAGCAAAATCTAGAACAAAATCTAGCCTAGCTCTCGGTTTCCCAAGTGTTTATATAACAAATGTACATAACAAGACTTGCAACAATTTCAGGATCATTGTCTTTCCTTATCGAAATCACATTAGGACTCTTGAAGTGGCTGCGTAAAATGGAAAAGGACATCTGGACTAAGACAGTCCTATTACAAGTCTGCCTTCTTAAATGTGTTCCCATGTACCAAAACCATATCCAGAATTCGTTTCTTCCTTCATGGTGAGCAACGAAAAATGTAGACAGGACGTGGAATATACCCATATGCGGTTTTTCTTGAGAGGCCACCTGGAACATACCCAAACGTGAAGACAGCTGCAGAATCGCCGGTTAGCTACGGAATGTCTGCATTCTGCAGCTAGTTCCGGTCAAAATGCATTACAATGACAAAAATCATAAAAATTAGAAAGTCAGTCATGTTAATCATTCTAAAAGTAATTTTAACTAAAGTCATTGATCAATTGGGTCTGGAATAGCAATGGACAAAGGAAAATGAGGTAAAGTAGAATGAAAGAAAGCACAATCTTGAGGCTCAACAGTTATGGCTAGTTAAAAAAATCTATTTGACAAATACATGTTCTGTCTGTGTCACTAATGTGGTAGTGAGTTTTTGGTTGATGACGACGAATGCTGATGCCCTCAGGGGCATTTTTTCTTTGAAAATAGGTGGAATGTGGTACCCATATTCGTAAACTTTGGTTGGCTTGTAACTGTGCATTGTATGCATAGGTTTCATCTCAGAACTTCCTGTGTAAGCATTGCTGAAAGAGACACTTATGAAGGGACGGGTCTTCAACGAATTTGATCAAAGTGCAATGGTTGTAAGGTATGCTACCATGTTGACATGAAATCTTGTGTTTTAGTCGAATCTCAGGAGGATGACATTTGCGGGAAATGATGTCTCCCACAGTGCCACCTGAAGATGCCCTTTTATGGAGAGGGGTGATCCAAGGTACCGCTTCCTTTTTGGAAAATAGGAGTTGAAGTCAACAAAAAGGAAGCCTCAACCAAATGAGAGGGTCACTATTCAGGGGATCGGGATCCTGGATGTGATGGGTTTAACACAGGCATGATGGCGAGAGATGAATGAAAACAGATGATGGGGATTCAGTGGCCCAAGTGTTACACCATTTTTTGGTCATCTAACCTACTATCATTAGATGGACCCAAGTACACCACGTAAGACCAATTTTACCCTAAGTAAAATTGCTTTCACTATGTAAAATAACTTAATAAAACACATTTATTAGGTTGTTTATGGTGTAAACAGGAAACCCCAAAAGGAAATATTAAACAAACCTATATTTGTTTGATTTTCCTGGTCATGTTTAACCCAAAACAAAGAAATTAATTAGATAAATCTTTATTTATCCTATTATTTTCTAGGAATAATTATTTAAATCTTATTTAAATAATATTCCTTGTTAAATATGACTAAATCACCCATAAATAATAAAATAAATCATTATTTATTTGATTACCCTCCAACCACTTCCTTAAAATGATAAATAAATCATTTATTTATTTATTATTCACAAATAAAGGGATTTGACCCAAGTCAAATACCTTTTCCCTCCAACAAATATAATAAAATATTCCATAAAAGGTGGATCTAGATTTGGTTAATGTTATTTTAATCATGCAACAAGATCTAGAATGACCCAATATTTTGTTATAAATAGGAGGGTTTTCCCTACCATTCTTCACCTTTTGTTGCCTATTAGATCACTCTGGATCTAAACTCTTGGTCTGACTTTGAGCCATTATCATTGTCATATTTTCCATTATTTGCTGTGTGAGCTCCCTTTGAGTTCTATCTTTGTCTG
Source organism: Pinus albicaulis (assembly GCA_034641835.2). Lineage (NCBI taxonomy): Eukaryota > Viridiplantae > Streptophyta > Pinopsida > Pinales > Pinaceae > Pinus > Pinus albicaulis. The sequence goes on from CM076579.1 coordinate 618,005,852, forward strand.
GGTTTTCTACACCAAAAAGAGAGAGAAATACTAGATCTGAAGTGCTGAGGACTTCCAAGAACCCATCCCATTGAGGAGAATTGGAAACACCTTCTTGTTTTCCTCCCAGGTGCCCTTAATACAAAAATTCTTTCAAAAAAGTATTGTTCTTGTCTTGTCTATTGGATGTATGGAGCAAAACCTTATTTTTACTGCTTAATGTCTCTCTATGCATAGATCTGGTTTTTTGCAGCACTTGTCTTGATCAACTAACTGCAGATCTGAAGATATTGGCAGCCACATTTGATGTTAGGGCTATAAGTTATGTGTAGCTAAAGTGGTCTTTTTTCGTACACTTCGACAAAAGATTCATACTAACAATTGGCGACTCCACTGGGGATAGAACCCAGAATCTCTGGTTTCGCACTCCTGGTCGAGTTGCTCATTCGTATAGCATAGTAGATGATTTGGCGTAGTCTCCTGCTGCCATTTCCACATTGGAACTCCTCCAATCGTGCCCTTCCCAAAAGAAGGCTCTACTATCTGCCATGGGTGCGGTGGATCCTGTTGATGACCAAATGATTGTTTTCGACGCCCATCAATCAGAACATCCTCCCCTTCCTGCTTCCGTAGCCTTCCAAATCCGAGTCAAAATCCGGAACGCTAACGTTTCTCGGTGTATAATTGAGGAGGGGGCATCCACCTGTGTGATGTCCGCTTCAGTTTGGAAGCAACTCGGATCTCCTGAGTTGGCCCCTTCCACGATCACCCTTCGAGCGTGGGATAGCCATGCCTCCCAGCCCCTTGGCCTCTTCCGTAATTGTCCTATCACTCTTGCGGGCAAGACTGTTTGCGTTGACGTAGAAGTCATCGATGCCCCTCTCGATTACAACATTCTCTTGGGGCAAAGCTACATCTATGCCATGTCTGCTGTCCCATTCGCGGTTTTTCACAAGATGTCTTTTCCTCACAATGGAAAGATAGTCACCATTGACCAGTTGACGTATCATGAGCCAAAATCTCAGACCTCCCCTGAGACGACCATCTCTTCTGTAGCCAATAAGCAAACCGTTGATTCTTTGACCAGTGTCTCTCCCGGCGTCTACAAAGACTCCTCTTTGCTTGGAACCTTCCCTGGTCTTCCTCCTCCTCCTGTCTCCGACCCCAGCTCATCGAATGTTTGCATGATGCAATCGTCTCGGGCTGCTCTCAAGCAACCTGCTTCGGCTAGTCAGCAACCGCGCTCTACGCAACTTGCTCCTAGCCCTTCACCTACAGTTGGTATTCACGAGCCTTGTTACCCTCCTGGAATGATTCATCCAAGTCTTAGCCCTTTAGGAGCTGTCCCACCTGGCCATTACCCCTCTGGTCAGATACCGTTCCTCGCTCCCCCACCAGGAGTGTACACGGTACCTGTCATGGCCACCCTCTCTCTTCCTAACATGACCCTTGGGATTCCCATCTGGTACCTTTATCCTCCAGCCCCAACCTTGCCTGGTCAACCCAAACCTTATCTTGCTTTGACCCTGGTTCAACCGGTCCCCAGGACTTCTCCCGCCGCAACAGTGCCTCAGTCACCTCAACAGGAACCACCTCCTGTTGCGACCGCTTTGGGTAAGAAGGGCAAAGCTCACAAGGGGGCATCAAAGGACAAGGCTGCCCCGACAAACCCTACCCCTCGTCGGCCTCCAAAGCATACCATCTAGTGTGCTTTGTGTGATATTTTCGGTCATGCCACCCATAACTGTTCTGAATTGCTTCATCTCAAGCCCATGGTTAATGTCGCGTTCCCTGAGTCCCCGGTCCCGGAAGCCTCTGTTCTTTTCGCGACCATGACCACGAACCCCCAGACTATTCACACCAACCACCCCTATGCTTCGTGTGACCTCCATGGCCATTACACCCACCTTTGTCCCCGCCTCGAGGACTTCCGCACCTCTCTAGCCGCGGTCCACCAATTCGAGGCCAAGCACAATGAGTCCACCTCTCCCATATTTGCGCATTTTGCTTTGGCAAAACTACCAGACATGACTGCTCCCATTGACATCCCCCCTCCTGATGTCGAGATGACGGAGCCTTCGTCCAACATTTTCTACCTATCATCATCCATGAGACCCTCGGGACCATTCCCTCTGAATCCTCCCCTGTTGATTCGCTTGACCTTCCTTCAGCAATCACCTTGGGCTCAACATCGGTAGATCCTTTATCTACTTACTCTTCTGTCACCCCTTGTGACGATGCGCATGTGAACCTCTCTTCTCATGATGATGAGTTAGGTAGCTTCGCCGCGTCAGGTGGTCTTTCTTCCACCAGTCACCCCATCTTCTATCACGATGACGACATTATGGAAGAAATCCCCACCCCTGACTTTATCTATTCCCCCTTACATCGAACCCATGCGTTCACACCACATACACCTTGTGGCCATTACATTGAAACCCAATGTTTGGGTAAGGGGGCACCCACATTTGAGAGACCAAGAGAAGCAATTCTCCACAACTCTCCTAGTGTATTTGGTCGTGTTGACTTTAGTACCATTATTCTTCCACATTTAGAAGAACCTCTAGAGTCCCATATCACTTCAGATCACTCTAGGGATGATACCCCTTATCGTTCCTTCATCTTCCATCAGCAACCCAATCTCTTAGACATTGTTGTTGACCAACCTATGGGTTTTCTAGGAGAGCATCAATTCATTATCTCCAAATCCTCTCTTTGGGATAGTGACACCAGGTATGCCAACCTGAAAACTTAAAGTCCATTATCTTCATATATGCAGTCCTAAAAGAGATTGGTAATCCTCCATTTCCTTTCTCAAACTGCATAACCAAAACGAAAACAAATGGCACACCACATCATTAAAATGTGTTTAGATTCCCCTTTTTCTAAATACATTTTGGCATGACCACACCATGCTTGGGGGCACCTATTCCCCTCAACCATAACCCTCCTCAAAATCGAATTTCTTCACTTGCAACACTCATATTAGAGGCACCATTTGGCCTCCATACTTATCCATGCTCGTGTTGATGTTCGTCGTGAGTTACCATCTCGTACTCATGTTTTCATGGTCCCCCATTGGACCTTTACTGTGTGGCAGCACCATCGAGTTGCCCTTGTTTAGAGCATCCAAGTTGAGCCATCATCACATTCATGGAGTCTATCCTGAGTCCCTTTGTACCCAGCTATAGTCCTCCATCCTTCATTGCTTGGTCTCTCTCTTGTGTCACACATTATAACCATCAGTCCCACTGTCCCCTATCCCTCATGATACTGTGTCAGTCGCTGCCATGTCATTCATGTCCTTTATGCTCTAGCAAGGGAAGTCGTCCATTTGCTACTCAGTCCCCTCCATTCCATCATCATCATTGGTATTAGTCTGCCAGTCGCTCTACTATTTTCTCTCGTGCCTTAGTTGAGGATCTCTCATTGCCTCACCTGCGGCGGACCTCCTTCTGTCGACATCAACTCCTTCATTCCAGAGGACAGGTCTAGAGAGCAGTGTACCTTGGTTCCAGCTTCCACTCTTGTTCGGTGCCTCGGATCAGGCAAAGGGATCTCTCATTTCCCTTTGACTTGATTGTTTCTCCACTTCAGCTCCTTTCAGCATGATCGAGATCCGTATGCTTGATGGTCTAGTGATGCAACAACAGCTCTTGGTGATGCCCGAGTGTGTGTGAGATGTCTCAGCCCTCATGAGGGGATGGCCCTGCAGGTAGCCCCCCACATGCCCAGATGACCTCTTCATTGCAGCCTTCGATGCAGCTCCATATATTTGATGATGTCGTCCTTAGCCGCTTGCAGAGCCTCTTTGATTTGCATGTATCAGTCAGATTTTGTGAGCCCTTCCCTGCTTGTAGGGGGCATTTGGGTTGTATTTGTATCTCATGTACTCAGATATTATTGTATAATTCGTGGCTGTTATCCTAGGCACAACATGTATATGGGATCCCTCATTGTATTTCTATCTGGCTCATGTTTATGCCGGCTGTACTTTATGGTTCGGTCCCTTGTTTACTGGACACACTATTCTTTTGTACTTTGTCTCGGCGGGCATAGGTATGCCTCCCCCGCCGCCTTTAGCACAGGTACCTTCTCATAAAAAGAAACTTGTTGCACCTGTAAGTCTCGTCTCCTCAGGGTCTAGTTCTTCAGCACATTAGTCTACCTCACATTTCTCTCTCTGACTTCCCTTTTGATGTCTGGTGATTGAGTTCTTACAACGTACTTCGGTCATACCATTTGCTCCTAACACTCACACGCTGGGGGACAATCTGTTACACCATTTTTTGGTCATCTAACCTACTTTCATTAGATGGACCCAAGTACACCACGTAAGACCAATTTTACCCTAAGTAAAATTTCTTTCACTATGTAAAATAACTTAATAAAACACATTTATTAGGTTGTTTATGGTCAAAACAGGAAACCCCAAAAGGAAATATTAAACAAACCTATATTTGTTTTATTTTCCTGGTCATGTTTAACCCAAAACAAAGAAATTAATTAGATAAATCTTTATTTATCCTATTATTTTCTAGGAATAATTATTTAAATCTTATTTAAATAATATTCCTTGTTAAATATGACTAAATCACCCATAAATAATTAAATAAATCATTATTTATTTGATTATCCTTCAACCACTTCCTTAAAATGATAAATAAATCATTCATTCATTTATTATTCACAAATAAAGGGATTTGACCTAAGTCAAATACCTTTTCCCTCCAACAAATATAATAAAATAGTCCATAAATGGTGGATCTAGATTTGGTTAATGTTATTTTAATCATGCACCAAGATCTAGAATGACCCAATATTTTGTTATAAATAGGAGGGTTTTTCCTATCATTCTTCACCTTTTGTTGCCTATTAGATCACTCTGGATCTAAACTCTTGGTCTGACTTTGAGCCATTATCATTGTCATATTTTCCATTATTTGCTATGTGAGCTCCCTTTGAGTTCTATCTTTGTCTAGGTTTTCTACACCAATAAGAGAGAGAAATACTAGATCTGAAGTGCTGAGGACTTCCAAGAACCCATCCCATTGAGGAGAATTGGAAACACCTTCTTGTTTTCCTCCCAGGTGCCCTTAATACAAAAATTATTTCAAAAAAATATTTCTCTTGTCTTGCCTATTGGATGTATGGAGCAAAACCTTATTTTTACTGCTTAATGTCTCTCTATGCATAGATCTGGTTTTTTGCAGCACTTGTCTTGATCAACTAACTGCAGATCTGAAGATATTGGCAGCCACATTTGATGTTAGGGCTATAAGTTATGCATAGCTAAAGTGGTCTTTTTTCGTACACTTCGACAAAATATTCATACTAACACCAAGGTCGGAGTATAAAAAGCAGCTTGGTAGCAGTCATATCTATTTCTGATGGGGAAATCCCTGGAGTCAGTAGGACTTCCAGGGTGGGTATAAACTAGTTATGAATGTCATGGTGCCTTTTGCGTGAGGGTGTGATACTCCGACAAAGGGTGACCAGGGACTACTGTCATGGGGGGGAAAATGAATGAGTGGGTGGTGGACATAGTGCGTCATTTGTAGTCTTTGTACACTTACCAAAAGTATAAAATAATGAGGTTTTTTTTGTACAAAACATAGAGATGGGTGCCCCAAAACATGTAAGTGCTCGCTCACTGATGACGTGAGGAAGGTGTTTTGCTGAGGGTGGGGGCCCCATTGGTTGGTCTCATGTGTGGGGTTGATGAAGCAGAAGAAAAAGTATCGCAGATGAGATTATGTGGATGACGCCGTTTGTAGTCTTTGTATACTTACCAAAAGAATAAAATAATGAGGTTTGGTTTGTACAAAACATAGATATGGGTGCCCTAAAACATGTAAGTGCTCGCTCACTGATGACGTGAGGAAGGTGTTTTGCTAAGGGTGGGAGCCCCATTGGTTGGTCTCATGTGTGAGGTTGATGAAGCAGACGAAAAAGTATTGCAGATGAGATTACGTGGATGGAGGTATGGTAGGCCAAATGGGAGGTGTGGTAGTGCACTTTCAATTTTCTTGCACAACCTGGTCATCCAGGAAAGGGGTTTCATTTTGTATGGTAAAACTTGACCTTACGCATGGTGGATGAATGGGCATGAGGTGCTACCCAGACTAAAGTGATATGAACATGGTGTCACTTTTGCTGTGATAAATGGTCTACTTTGGGTGACGAGCACCATGGAGGGGAGGCTCTACCGACCAACGAGGATGTTTATCATGTAATGAGTGGGTGGTGGACATAGTGCACCGTTTGCAGTCTTTGTACACTTACCAAAAGAATAAAATAGTGAGGTTTGGTTTGTACAAAACACAGAGATGGGTGCCCCAAAACATGTAAGTGCTCGCTCACTGATGACGTGAGGAAGGTGTTTTGCTGAGGGTGGGGGCCCCATTGGTTGGTCTCATGTGTGGGGTTGATGAAGCGGACGAAAAAGTATCACATATGAGATTATGTGGATGGATGTATGGTAGGCCAAATGGGAGGCGCAATAGTGCGCTTTCAATTTTCCTGCACAACTTGGTCGTCCGGGAAAGGGGTTTCATTTTGTATGGTAAAAATTGACCTTACGCATGGTGGATGAATGGGCATGAGGTGCTACCCGGACTAAAGTGATATGGCCATGGCATCACTTTTGCTGTGATAAATGATCTACTTTGGGTGACGAGTTCCATGGAGGGGAGGCTCTACTGACCAATGAGGATGTTTATCATGTGCAGGGCGAGGTGATGATAAACACGGTCAGCTATGTGGAACCTATGGTTAATTTCTGAGGGAGAAATGATCTCAGGATATGCAGAGTTTTCTTGGACTCTATCATGCTGGGGGTAGAATGATACCTTCTCTTGAACTTTCAGTGGACGGTTTGCGTGTTTTCCTGCAAAAACAACTACCTCAAGTGAAAGCATCTTCTTTATCCAATATTATTGAAAGATATGAGCTTTAGAAAAGAAGATGAGAGAGGGCATACCTGTCGGCGCTGATTTTTTTTTTTTGTGGGAGTGTGAATGTGTGGCATCGCCTTTGTTCATTATGGGGTGTTGATCACAGTGTTTCTTACAGTTCGGAGAACATACCTTCTGATCTCTTGTTATGGTCCTCCAAATTGTTTTGAAAAGTGCAATATATAGGTGAATATGGCCCTAATTCAATTCATTTGTACTTGTTGAGTTTTTGAGAGGTTAGAGGCTTCTGTGGAGCATTTCTTGCTGTTGCGGTCAGCTTGAGCACCAGGGATTAGCGATATCATGCCCAGGTAACCTCCATAATTTCCTACACTTTAATTTTTTCAGTCTGAGGGTGTCGGGGTTCGTACAAAACTAGTTTGTACGGATTTTGAGCCATTTTTACCCTAGATTGCGCAGGCGATCAGGGTAAGAGCGCGCCTTCGGCGTGCACTTTATAGGGTTATGCATGCCTTAGGTGCTCTTTTCCCCTTTTTTGGTATGCCTTATGTGCTTCTGTGAGAAATACAAGCGTCCAAAAGGCCAAGGAAATTTTTTGAATTTTTTTCCTATTTTTTGATGTTTTTTCTGTTGTTGATTGGTTCTTGTTTGGATGAAAAGTTGTTGTGGAGGGAGCGGGATTGGCCTAAGCTCCATACTACATTAGCCGCTGACGGTTAGGCGCGTTGACAATTGGCACAATGGGGTCTCCTGAATTTTGCGCAGAATGAGCTTCTTCCATCACAAGACTGACTGTTGCGTTACTTTATCCAGCGTTGGAATAGGCGGTGCAACGTGTTTGTGCTACGTGGGATTGACCTTGATATTAATCCTGAGATGGATATATGCTTTGTGACTAGACTACTGCCTTAGGGTGAGGCGATGCAATATCCACTTCCTTCTGGGCGGGTGGATCTTGAGAGGTTCCGGGTGCGTCATTGTGGCAAGGGGCCCCTTACGGAGGGGTGTATAGCCATTGCCTCAGTGACAGATTTGGCCGAGCGGTATGCTCTGGTGGCTATTGTGTGACTTGCAGGGTCGTTGTCTCCTCATCGGGCATCGGGCCTGGAGGTTGGAGTCTTGCACTGGCTGAGGGATGGACACTTTTTCTATTTTTCCCGCTTCTGCTATGACGGGATGGTGATGTAGCTTAACAAGGTCCGGAGTGGATCAAAGTTGTTTGTGTATGCCAGTATTCTATGCAGCATCATGTACGAGAGGGTGGTGTTGTTAAGACCAATGGTGTCGGTGCCTCTTAGGGGGCCACAAAAGCCTTGCCTGAGGAGGTGGGCTCCTCTGATGTTGTGGGGAGGTGGGGGTATGGTGGGGCGTTATTGGAATGCCATGATAGAGGCCTAGTTTGAGGTCAACCCCCAGATGTTTCTGCCCTTCCCATATGTAGGGATGGAATTTCAGGGGAATCCAGAGATGGCTCTCCCTCTTGGCTATGCTTGGGGGCCAACAGGTATGTTTTTATGTTTTCTGCATTTATTTGAGTATATATGTTTTTATGTGTTTTGATGGTGACACTGACATAGTTTTGGTTACTCTTACACATGTTGGTGAGGCTGGCTACCATATGGCTCAATTAGTTGGCCACGATCCTCTTAGGAGACCTCGAGGAGGTCATGGGGGGCAGGTAGGAGATCTTTCATAGCCTCAGGGTGGTGGACCTAGTGGTGGTGATGGTGGTGGTGCTGGCCCTTTAGGAGAGGGCAGTAGTTTAGCGGTTGTCGAGGTTGCGACCGAGCGAGCTTGTGTCGATGCAGAGGTGACACGTGAGGATGCAGTGGAGGCTCGCATTCCTGAGCTGACTACTCGTGTGTCAGTTGTGGAGGATACCTGGGGTCGAGTCGACCACTTGACCCAAGGGATGCCTTCTTGAGGCTTTCTGGATGATCTCGAGGAGGTCTGGTTGGAGATGTTGATGGCGCGGGAGAGGGACTATCGGCCTGTTTTATGTCAGGTGGCAGTCTCAGTTTTGACGGCAGCTCCAGTAATGGTACCGGGAGCAGCAGTGGGTCCAGGTGCTCCACCTGGGGGAGCACTACCCTAGATTTTATTTTTACATGGGGAAAGCACCCATTATGAGGACACTTCCCCTATTTTTTATGACTTTTTGTGTATCTTTGAGCTGACTGATGGGTCAGAGGCACTATATTTTGTACTCAGACACATACACTATGATATATATATGAGAGATATTTTTTTACGGATCTACGTGTTGTGCCCCCTGTTTCTTCTTATGGATGATGTTATGCTGATGGATGTCTATGTTTTTTGTTTTTCTATGTATGATGGTTTATTTGAGATGAATTCCAGTTTAGAATATTGTTAGCTATGTGATCAACTATTTGGTTTTGACTCCGTGGTACATGTATAAATGTAATGTAGTCAAATTGTTTGCTTAATCTTTTTGCATGCAAATAGTTTCTAAATAGGTGTGAATCTCTTATCTCAAATGTTTGTTTTAACTGCGACACTAATAATTGGGAATCGAGGTAGACATGCATATGGCATATTCCTTGATGGAGGACGTCGCACATAAGTCCGATGACGATGTCATATTCTTCCTATTTGTTTGTTGCTGAACTGATGCACGCACCGTTTGTGTAGAGTGGTGATCGGTCAAGATGATAGATAAACCATGCTACTGCTACTAAACTTTGAGACCATCTTGATGCTCCATCAGCAAATTTGAAGTAAGGTTCAGGTTGGTAATCCATTGCGGCACTCGAGCACGTTTTGAAATAAGTCTTTTGGTCAAAAATTTAAAGTGATTGGGTTTGTGTACGCTGACTCTAGGGTATGTCCTTCTTGGACCTTATGGGTAGAAATTCTTGAGGTAAAGGCCATTGACGGGGTTGCTGAGGCATTTCCTACCTGGTTTCATTAAGATAAATGCCCCCTGGTGGAGACAATGTTTTACGATGTAGGGTCCTTTCCACAAGGTTTCGAACTTTCCTGGCCCTAGGCATTAGGGGAATTTTGAGGTCTAAAATGGGCCTCATAAGAAAAATGTACAACCAAAATAAACTTTATAAGAACCAATGGGATTCAATATGACGATGTCAAGCATGGGGGATTATTCACCATTTTTTAAAGTAAAATGGTAAAAAGATTAAAAAATAATAAAATAATAAAACTACTTTTTCAACTCGTATTTTCAACTTATCTCCCAAATTATTTTCTCAAATTTCAAGAGGGAGTACTCATTGGATGCAAAATTTAATTCCTCATCCAAGGCGTACACATGTTGCATACTTTAGATGGATCCTACTACACCAAAAATGAGAAATACATGAAAAACGTGATTGCAATCATGTTTTTTCATGTCTTTATCATTTTTCGTGTAGTAGGTTCCATCAAAAGTATGCAACATGGGAACTCCTTGGATGAGGAATTAAATTTTTCATCCAATGAGTACTCCCACTCGAATTTTGAGTGAAAAATTTGGGAGATAAGTTGAAAATACGAGTTGAAAAAGTAGTTTTTTCTTTTTTCCCTCTAAAATTTGATGATGTAATCAAATCTTATTTTATTATTTCCACTATTATTTTATAATTTCCTTAGGTGGCCCATTTTAGACCTCAAAATTACCCTAATGGCTTCTTTTGTGACATCTTAGCAGAGGACTAGTTCTCCCTCGGTGAATGAGTGAGGGTTGATGTGGTGGTTGAATGATGTTTTTACCCTTTTCTTATGGACCTTTTTGTGCTACAACAACTGCCTTCGGCTTTCGTCAACGATCTCTAGCTATACTAGGAGTTGTTTTAGAGGCTGGGTATCATCGAGGAGTTCGATGGCGGCATGCAATTTCGAGATTTTGCGGAAATCAATGCAAAAGCACAAGGCACCCTGACTTTTTGTGACAGGAATAAGGTGGGAGTCCTGAGACGTGGGGGAAGCTATAATCCTATTCCTAGTATACGATGATACAAATAATATGTGGTGTATCATGTCGTCGGCATTTGGTGGGGGAAGAATCTTCGTGATGGGAGTTTGGTAAGTGCAAGGTTGGGTCCCCCGTTAGGATGGTCAATATCCTATTGGTGGAAATTGTTCCTGTTGCAGAGGTGCATGAATGTTTCCATTAGCGGGCATGCCTCTAGTTTGTGGTTCTGGCCAGTGCAAATGGTGCATGGTACCACTGTGCCAATAGAGTAGATTGTGTGGGAACCAACACTACTCTTCGTCCCGGATGTGGACGCTTGGAAAGTATTTGTGGTAGAAGATGAGGTTTTCTGTTTACATTTCCATGTTGTTGGCTTAGGTGCATGTAGCTCTTTAGGGGAGTGTAGACATAACACTACTCTTTCCACTATGAGCTTGGGGAGATGCTCACATTTAATCGTATGGTGAAAGTGTGAACAAATCCAGCAATAGGTACGCGTGATCTTCTCTTGGTTAGATAGAAGTCTCAGTGGTAGAGAAGACATTGTACGAAAATTACTTGCGGGGGGCTTCAGTTCTTTACACTAATTGACCCCATTCGTTCAGGTCACATAGTCCGCATGTTATCCTCGGTTTGTTCTGGGTCATGTTTGGTTGGTGCGCCATCCCAGTTTTCCCATTATGTCAGCGTGGGTGTGGGGTTGTTGGTCTGGGGGTGATGTAATTTCTATATCGTTTGAGTTCATCGTCCCATTTCTTCTCTATTTTATGAATCATATCAATGAGGGGAAGAACTCGCGGGATATAGGTACAATGCTGTCCACAGTGACTGCCCTGACATACTAGGAAAAATAGCTTGGATATATGGGTCCCATCGTGCTCAGTTTGTGGTCTGGCAGGGTACCATCGTCATAACGCTGCTAAATCAGGGCAAATGGCGACCACGTGATTGGGCATTTTACATAACGCACATGTTCTTCTTTGCAGAGAGCAGTTGGGGGTAACTAGGGGTTCCCTGAGTGGTCGCTTTTTAGCTAACAAGAATAGGATTGATCTGCTCGTCACATGTTCTTGGGTTGTCGAGCTGTTCATGGATTCCGAGTCTGTGCCATCTTCTTGGGAGAGGCAGACTATAGCTGAGTGCAAGCTAGTGAGTGCTAATATGATTCAGGGGATATAGTGACAATTTTCTAGAAGGTGGTTGTCGGTGCATAAAGGACATGTGAATTGTGCTACTTGCAACCCAACGTAGTAAACCCGTTCTATAGGATACCATATATGGATGAGTTCTAGGGCTGTGAATTCTTCGAGGAAGTGACCACATTCATCGCACAATTTGCAGTGTATGATAGGAGGGGGTAATATGAACGGGCGTCTTTCTGGTGACTGTCGTTCCTCTTGTAGGTATAGGATGGTACGAGGCTTATCTGTAGAAGACTGTATGGGGGGATCCTCTTGATAGGATCTCGATGGTGTGCAAGGCGTCCCTATATCGCGGGATTTCTGGGCAATGATGAGTATAGTATCCATAATTGTTGCAGATAGCGCATGTCTGATTGGTACGCAATACTTTGCCTTTACCCTTGGTGGCAGGTTCCTTTTTATGGGAATATGGTGTCACGATGTCTGCCTCTGAGCCGAGAAGCAGTTTTAATTTGTCCAACTCTGGGAAGATATGGGTAGGGTGTCCTATTACGTCGCATATGGTGCAAACTAGTGATTCCCGTTGTGTGGCGGGGGTTTCTAGCTTCTTTCCTTTTCTCTCAGTTTTCTTAGTTGTAATCATCATTTTTGTAATGGGAATTTCCTTTGCAGGGATGTTTTCGACCATTTCCTGAATGGGTGGGGCCTTCTCAAGACTGAGGGGCTTTAACCCTGTGGCAGTGATGTGTGTGTCTCCTATTCCAGTATGGGGAATGAGGTACCAAACTGGTATTGCAAATGATATGTTTGGTAACACCATTGTTTCCAAAACCTTCTAGGATACGAAACCAGCTGGGGGGTAAAGGAAAGGTGTTTGGGAAGCGGCGTAGGCTAGAGAGGTTGCCATGGCCGAGGACTCGCTGTCATTACTGCTTGTGTTCATGTCCTGACTAGCTTCGACGATTGATGTGGACATCATGCACACTGGAGCCCCTGTGACATCAAGTGATGACTGAGGTATGATGGGGGGATCTCCTAGGAATGATCCTAGGATGGACGATGGTTTGAACTGGTCAAGGCCATATTCTTGGTACCGTGACAACGTGTTTGTGGATGTATCTATGTAGGGTAAAATGACATCAGTATTTGTTAGGGGCTGATTTTCTCTATGTTTCAATTGGTCGATAGTAACAATACGGTCCTCATGGGGGAACATCATAGTTCGGAAGATAGAAGAGGCTATGGCTGAAATGGCCTACATATAGCTCTAACTAGTCTAGGTAGGCGTCTAAGACTTCAATGTTTATAAGAACCGTCTTTTCTGCTAAGAAAACTAGGAAATTTTGGTAGAGGCCAACGTGAGCTGAAGGGCAACCGTCTTATGCTCTAAGAATGATGTCTGATGGCTTTATCTTAGGAGACCCTAACTTCTGCCAAACATTCTTCGACATGATATATGTGGATGCACCCTCGTTAATGACACATCGGTGAATGGTAATATTTTGGACCGATACTAGTATCTAAAAGGTGACCATCGAAGGAAGCCTAGGGGTGGATTTGTCTAAATAAAAATCCATTAGGTGCATATCGTCAGGGCTAATAGCGCCTAACGTAGAAAGAAAGGCTTTCTATTGCTTTGGGCATGACTGTAAAACTTCCAAAGCTGACATAGTAGTCGGATATTGAGCTAAATCATCCACAAAGCTATCATTATGGGTTGCTTTGGAACAGTTTCTTGATCTCCTAGTTGGTCCCTTAGCCATCTTTGGCAAAGGTTCGATAGGCATCTTTGATATGGTCAAAGGTGTAGTTGGTGCACTGGTACTAGCCCCTGATGTGTTGGTGTCTGGTGGTGTATCATAATTTCGGTTTTGTGTTTGAAAAAACATCTCTTCACCAGTCATGTAGATTTCGTGACTTTTTTTTCTAGAGTCGTTGGGATTTTGTTGTTGAGTGCTAATTGTCCCTTGATGGGGGAAGGGCTCCTACATGAATGCTGGCTACTGGGCTAATCCCCCTTGTCCACGGTTATTCTGCATCTTTTTCAGCTCAGGGAGGTCGGGTCAGTGGTGAGTGTAATGGCCGTACTCACCATAGATAGAACAAGAGTGGTTTGTTTGAAGAGGTGGCCTTTTGTTCTGTTGTTGGGAATTGATTAGCTCCTGGTTTTGATTTTGTTTGGGGTTGCTTCTAGCCTGAGGTCGCGGAGGGCACTGCTGGCTGTTTCCCCCCTTGTCCAATATTTCCTTTGGGCTTGTTCTTTCTTTTTTTCTTAATCATGTTAGGAGGATAGTTCTCCTAGTTATATGGTTGGCCTGATTTGTTTTGGGAAGGCTGCAAAAAGTTCACCTACGAAATATTCTACATAGGCCGGCCTTATGTTAGGGACTGAGCATAATGTGGTCCCTGGTTTATGAACGACTGTTGGGGAGGATCTCTTCCATCAGCATGTTTGTCTACGTACTAGGTCCCCTGAACCGGAGGATAGGGTCCTCCATGTTGATACGATGACACCCTACTGGTCAATTTTTGCAGAGGTATGTGATGACTTTGGTAGCCGAGTTGTGGTACATTCTGGGTAGAATCATATGTGTAACCGAGGTTTTGAACACTGCTTCCTGGGTAAATTTGGGTCAAAACCCAACTAAACCATCTGCGGAGTTCGACGCACCTTAAAATTTTTTGTAAGTTTGGATGCACGGGGCATTTTTCAGGATATTGTAAATATACCCTGACTGTGTATAAATCAGCTCGAGCTATTGGGCCTTGTTGATGGCGTCCTCTTTGGATATGGGCCTTTTTTGTGCCATGTCCTTCGAAATATCTACAGTGATATTTTTCAGGAACAAGTCTAATAGTATCCAATCATCGATTTTGGCTTTACATAAACTACGATTCCGCCGCCATTTGTGGAGATGGTCTGACATGTGGATGGCGGGGGTTTGCCTAAAGTGTGTCAGAATTCCATTCTAGAATCATGGTGGATGGGTAACTGAAAATAGGTTAGGAACATAGTGGCGAGGACGCTAAAGGTTCCATGTGTATCAGAGGGTTGCTCCACATACCATTTCACTGCTACCTCTGTCAGAGTGCATTGAAATAGTCTCAGGTGAATAGTATCATCCACGATGTTATTCGACGAGCACCACAGGTGGAAATTCATAACATGATTTCCTAGGTATTTTTCTTGATTTCCTTCGAACTTTGGAATGTCGGAAGGGAGCTTCGTGGGGATGGGAGGCCATATGGGTTTGTTCGCAATGGGTTCGTTTTCCAACTTGGTTAAATATGGTAGATTCAACGAAGCTAGAAAAGGTGACTCGAGGTTGTGGCCATTGCGACTTGTGAAAACACAATGTTATATTTAGGAAGAGGGTTTATTTGTGATGTACCCTACTGTGTATTCAATTTCCTTCCAGAATGGGTAGCACTCCTCTGCCCTCTAAGGATTGTGGGAGGAGTGGTATGTGGTGTGGCGTTGGGAGACCGACCAAGGTTCCCAACAAAGGATGCCCCAATAAAGGACGAATCAATAATGGTGGTAGTGTTCCATCTTTGACGCCTAAATGGTGAAAGACCTGGAACCCCTCCCGATAATGAGGGGTGGCCAAAAGATGTCTAGATTGATGAGGTCCCGTTGGGTCCATTCTGGCATCGACTAGGTCTGGTTTTGGAAATATTTGAGAGGATAGAGATTATAATCAAAGAAAAATTATGATCGCATACATAAAACAAAGCAAAAAATAAAATAAATTTTCCCTTTAAATTAATCCTATGTGATCAGTCAATCAAAAAATATGGTTTTTGTTTGTTTTCCTTATGATACTCAAATCCTAGAATACCTAATCATCATCACACACTCAAATGTAACTAGGCCTTGAGAAGATATCTTGCGAGTGCTGGCACAGCGCCCTGTAAGAGCTGGCGACGCCCCCAGTCAGCCGAAGAAATCCACCAAGGTAAGGGTAGAGGATCTAGTGCTTGCCTGCACTGTCACCTATAGGGAAAGGATGCCCTAATATTGGCTACTAATTACCACCATCCCACGTGAGCGTTCGAGTCTTGGGCTTCTTGGTAATTTAGCTAACAGTACCAAGTATCAGCTGGGTCAGGTAGCCCCAACTGATACCTGCCCGCACTGCGCTTAACCCTAACCCCCTCAGAAATGGGTCTCTGTCGTGCTCAGGTTTTCTTTTCCGTGGGCTGATAGGTGGATTTGAAAGCTCCATAAATAGTCAAATTCTATGTTTCAAGATGAATAATGATCAAGGTGGCTTATTGGATGCCTACCCCCTTGATCCTAACTTAGACTATAAATTCTTTTTTGGCCCCTGTGGGGAGAATTTAGTGAGTTTTGTTAAGTTAGTTTTAGGTGTCTTTGCTTTGCTCAATGTGTGGATGTGTGTGAGAAAAAAGTGAACAAGCACATAGTTTGAATGTGTGGATATGCGATGATCCTTTTCAAAATCCCCTATTAAAATATGTTCTATTGTTCCTTGCTCAAAAGAAAAACATACGCGGATATGGGCCACTTTAAATTTTTCCTAGTTAATTTATGTGATCAACTACAGGGATATGGTGAGTTGTGAATAGAGAGCGTTCATATGCTTTCCTAGGATCACTGAAGGGTGCAAAGGCGACAGAGATTACTTTCTCTTCTATCTAAAATTCAATCCTGTTCCCGAAATCCTAGTGCAAAAATTGAACTACACTAATGAATTTTACACTAGAAAAAAGGAACTAGCTAAGCATGCGTGGACTTGGGCCACTTACTTTGGCTAATTATCTAGGTGTTTTGGTACCTAAATTTGCAAAACATAATTTTTTTTCAGAATGCAAGTTAATTTACCCCCCTACTTAAACTATGTGTGAACTTTGCAAAAATCAACTTGAAATAAAACTAACACCAAGTGTACCAAAAGCAGCTACGAGTGAGCTTTAGCAAGCTGCGGGTTACCTCAAACAGTGCTGGTAGATGTATTATGGGCTGCCAGGCACTTTACAAGCAGGAAAAGATATAAATATGGGAGAAATTTCTCATTCTGTCTTTTGCGCGCAAAAGACTGAAATAGGCATGATGTCTATACGCAGGTCAGCTTTGAATGCACACCCTGGGCGCACCTGTCTGTGGGAAATGCGCACAAATTCCTGCAAAAGTAATTTTTTGGAGCTTCTCTGCTTCATTTAGTCACTTAGGATGATCTAGGGACTAAAGGAGAGAAAGGGGGCAGTTTCAGCCCAACTCCACAGCACAGACAAAGGTCTCTACAAAAAGGCACATCCACATAAACTTGGAAATAAACGTTAGTGGAATCACCAATCCTGTGTTAAATTTTTTGGTGCACGCATGTACGAAATCACACCAAATCAAGGGGTCTGGGTTTACCTCTTAAGTTATTGGTCACAGGAATAAAATATGTGGAGCTAAGCAAGTTATTGGAACATGCTAGAACAAAAACATACTAGATAGAGAAATAGCATGCATATTCAAACATAAAAACTAAACTAAAACTAAAACAAATAACAGAAAAGATCTAAATGGATTCAAAAAAATTCAATAATCCAAATGGCAACACTTACGTCCTCTCTTATTGAGTGCTGGTAGGAAATTAGGATGAAAATTTAACCCACTTGCCAAGGGGCCCTTAGAACTTGGGATCCTAAGTCCCGATGCAAGGATGTCTTTACTTCCGAGCTTCCTTGGCACAAAGTCTCTCTCTATCTACTAGGGTGCACTAAAGTTGTTGGATGGCCAACAAATGAGTCCCCTCTATCTTTTCTATGGATCACACACTGTTATTATTGCTTTGGGAAATTCTGGCCACCATAATAATGTGCTCTCAAGTTACTCATCTCTTGATGGCATTTTATAGGAGAATTCAAATCCTCCTTTCCTCTCTTGGTACATTGTGGATGGTGACCCAAGAGAGGTTGGTGATTCCATTGTGTGCCACATTTATTCCATTATGTGCTCCCTTGATGTTCTAAGGAGGCTTGGGTGGCTATCCTTAGGTGGCTTCAAGTGTGGAATCAATGTCCTAGAGTGTGATTTTTGTGGTCCCGGAAAGTGACCTCCGCCACTCCCAAGATTGCGCGCTTTTTGGGTCAAAAGGCACACAAAGGCGTGCTTATGGAAGGGTTTTGTGTGCAAAAACATTTATGACTAGTTCAAATTTTATTTTTTCCTCAAGCCTTAGAGAGTTTTAAATACTTCCAGATTCTCTAATGTCTTTCAACCCTGTAAATCCTTCTGCCAAACATTAAATAATTTCGCCTTTGCTTGTACGATTTTCTAGTGATAATAGATATGTTTGGAAACCATAATTCCAAACGAAAGAGTGCTTTGCATACATGAAGCCTTCTTAACCCTAATATTGTCTGGAATTATTTGGATATGTGCTATATTTATGAACATGTATTTGACAAGTATAACAATTGGTTTCTATTTATGGCTGGATTCGCCAAGAGATTGGATTCCTTTTAGAGATGATATATGTATGTGTTTAGATACAAGGCAACTTGTTTGGAACCATAAGGTGAGATAAATGGTATATTTTTATATTTATTTATGTGATAACATTTATGTGATTATGGAAGTATGATGCAGGGGATGCATGGAAAAAGAGACCCCCATGAAATCTTGAAGAAGGCTCAGGTTGAGCTTTCATTGGAAGCATTGGGGACCCATGGGGATTAAGTCATGGTGTTTGTTGTCAGTCTTGTGCTTTTGGTCTCTTGTGGTTTGTTGTACTTGATTTGTGATCTTGAATACATATATTGCATGGCCATGCCACTTTTTTGTTGTGTTGTATTGCTTTTGGTTATTCATGGTTTTCTTCTTGTTGTTTCTTGTTATTGCATTTTATTTGAGAGTTTGAAAATTATTTGGAAAAGATGAAAGTTGATGGAGCTCTGGGAGAGCTGAATGCAACCTAATAGGTAATTAATGACTTAGATGAAGCTCATTGCATGGGTAAGCGCAACGGAAGGTAAAAATATGATAGACGGTTGGACTGGTTGGGTCCATTGTGGTAAATCGACGGTGGCAGTAAAAACATGAGAAAAGTAACCAGAGGGTTAAAGTAAATGGATTTGAGGCATTAGATGCTTTGACTATGTTGGGAAATATTGTGCTCAGTGTTTTGGATGCTGTGCACTAATAAAGGAGTTCTCTTAACCTTGACCTTATGATATCTGGTAAACATGTCGTGATCATGTTCATGATAATGTATATATATGTATATATGCATGTCATTATCTGACGGGATCATGATTGCTTTATTTTGATGTTTATGTATGCATATATGTATGTATGTATGTATGTATGTATGTATGTATGTATGTCATGTCTGAAAGGGTCGTCATGGATTGTAGAGTCATCATGGATCATGGTTGTTTAATGCCAATGTTTATATGTATATATGTGTGTATGTATGTTGTTTTCTGACAGGATCATGATTTTTTTATGCTAAGAATTATATGTATGTATTTATCTATCTATCTATCTATGCCACTATATGACATGATTTTCAAGGATCATTCACATGGAGGAATGATTGCTTATGCACGTGAATGACATGAAGAGGCTATTGGTCTTATGAGGAATCAAGTGGGAAGAGTAAACCTGGTAGATCTATGAGGCCAATATCATGTGGACATGAATTGATATTATATTATTGTACTATGCCTATTTTTATGTTATGGGAAGGTAAGGTTGAGGGAGACATCAACGGAGTGAAAGTAGTGTGATATGCGACATGCTAGGATAAGCATGGATAATGGAAATACACTAGAAGCAAGTTTTCTTTGCGGGGTTAGTATGTGGTCTATATGTGTAGTACTACTGTTGTGTATATGTTATGCATGTTGTATATTTAGTGTGTGTACCTATGGTGATGTGTACATGTAACATGTTATCTTTAATTACAATTAGGTTGGTCTAAGAGTGTCTTTTTGAGTTAGGTTAGGCTATTAGGGCAAAAAACAATCATGAAATTTATTAAATTTCAAGTGTTGTATATAGTTTCAAAGGGTCTAAATGGTCATTAGTCATGTGATTAAGGTCTTGTCAAAGTAAAATTCAAAAAATTTGACTGCATCGGTTAATTGAGACATTTGATGACACATGGCACCTTTTTCCTAAGCCCACAACGTTTTCTGTGTAAAATAACATGTTTTCACTACGGACTCACTTGACAGTTCCATAGCGAATCTGCCCTCCCACTAACTGAAATCGCTAAGAACTCGAGTTTTTCTGCTAACAGTGGGGTGATCATATCCTTTCATCATTTCAGTGGTTAGAATTTTTTTTTTCATCATGGTACATAACAGTTATGAGTAATCATTTGTCATATTGCATGCGTGGTAATCATCACACCCTACATCATTTCATTTTCCCTCCTATATTTCTGTCCTAATTTAGACTTACCTCATTCAAATAGTAGCACTTACCTTTCATCCTTGTAAGCTGCTTGATCTTTTGCCATCAGTCTTCACCTTTGTTTCTTGTCTAGTTGTTGTGTTAGGTTAACTCTTACCTCTGTCAAGAAAGCTGCTTGTTGTCTTAGATAATATTGTAGGTGCAAAATATTGAAGCAGGTCAATGTTGTATTTGAGGGCATGGCTTCACATAAAAATCCCAACAAAGGTGGCTTTGTAGTCAAATACGAGCCCATGGAAATGAAGTTGGTTGTGGAAGACCCAAGCTTTGCACATGCTTTCACAAATGTTGGTTGTTTGAGTTTTTGCCAAAAACTGCAGGGATACCATGCACAAGTGTGCAAGAATTTTGCTGTCAACTTCGTTGGCACGGATTCAAAGGTGGGAATATTAATTTTTATTGTTTCTCCTGAGACCA
Organism: Pinus albicaulis; assembly: GCA_034641835.2. Taxonomy (NCBI): domain Eukaryota; kingdom Viridiplantae; phylum Streptophyta; class Pinopsida; order Pinales; family Pinaceae; genus Pinus; species Pinus albicaulis. The sequence continues at coordinate 618,026,681 of CM076579.1, forward strand.
TTTCACAGGCAACTAAAATTATGAGGTCTGGAGAAGAATGGTTCAAGGAAAAAAAATTCAAGCTACCAAAATATGATGAATTTCTAAAGCAGGAGGGTATAGGAGTTGACATGACCTCAGGCATACCCAGGAGTTGCCTCAAGGATAACTACTCAAAGTTGCTTATGGTGATCCAAAAAAAAATTTCGCTACGAACTCGCTAAAGAATATTTTGAGGTGTAATTCCCAACATACATTTACCTCTTTTTTCCTAATGAAGACCCTCCATTAAGCAACAAAGTCAGAAAGGGTGAAAAAAGTGCTATATGGAAAATGCTACAAAAACTTTGCTACGAACTTACCTTAAAATGCGATGTTTTTACAGCAAAGTGAAATTTTGATATTTTTGTAGCACTTAATGTTTCTTGGGAGTAGATGATTCATCAGGAGAGGTTGAAGTGTAACAGTGAAGACACCTGTTGATAAAGGCCGCTCAACAAGAAGGTGACATGGCTTCTAGCTCACCATTTGTGCCCCATTATCAACATAACAACACATCATAAAATTCGGAGCATCAGAGCCTAGACTCTAGTATGGCAGTTCATCACTTGATCATGGTCATTGCCACCTCTAGAAAAGCTATTTGATTCAATAAGAATCACTATTTATGGGTTATTTAAAGTTTGTTAATGAAGTTAATAGTGGTAGAGTCCTTTTAGGTTTCAAACTCATTCTAAACATAATTATCTCTATTTTCTCTCCATGTAATGAATTCCTTTTTAGAATATATCTCTTCAGCAATTTCAAGGGTCTATCGTAGGTGGAAAACTTCATGTAAAAGGAGTTTCACTTTATAAATAGAGGTATTTAAGAGTTAGAGAGGGTTTATCGATGTTATGACTTATGCTACTATTGTAATATTTTCTCCATTCAATTAATCTATAGTTGCATAAAACCTTTTTCAGACATGAGATTATTTATGGGCTCTTATGTGTTTGTCTGATTTACCTTTTCAATGTCAATTGAACTTACTTCATGCATAATCACATGGAATTCATAGATAATTATGCTCCAACTTCCTTTATGCATATTGTTTGTTGTCAAAGTTATTTTTTGTAAGATTTCACATGCCTCAGCTTCCATGAATGATGTTTTTGATGTAATTGAGTTTCATACTAACTCCATTCCCAATGGTATCCATCACACATCCTTCACCTACAAAAAACCATCGAAAAGACATATGAGAGTTAGCCATCTTATTTTTAAGCTTCATTATTTAATATCATACATTTTCTTGAGAGATCCCTCTCTGGTTGGAAGGGCTAACTTCCAACCCTAAGTGGTTTGAAACAGTTACACTGAATTGAATTTTGAGCAGCCCAATCAACCCCAGTTTGGTCATAAAATTTTGGTGCGTCTATCGGGAGCCTGAAACTACATTTTCCCGAAAATTTGTGCTCAAGAAAAACTATTGAACTCTTGAAGGTAGCAGGAGGTCAGAAATATTTGAGGCTGCATTCTACCTTGGTGACTCCATTGAGATTCTAAGCTTAAGGGTGGCTTCTAAGAAGATTCATACAAGGAGAAATACAGATCCAAACCCACCTGAGATCATTTATAATCCATAAATAATTCTCAGAGGTATTGGAAGCTCATCAAAATCAAGTAATCCATATCATTCAAGAGTTTCATCTTTTCCCTCTAAGGTTGTTCGAAGTTTTGGAGATAAAAAGTTTGATAAAAAGATAGAAGTAGTTCTTTTTAGATCTAAATCTAAGAATTAATTGACTAAAATTATATTAGATCTACAAAGACTAGGAATTGATACATCATCTCTTGTGTTAAAAGAAGAAAAAGAAGGGTTTTGGGAAACTGTCACATCAAAATTGTCACTGGAACAAGAGTCATTTGAAAAATTAAAATAATTAGATCCTTTTGATTTCTTATTAAGGAGAAGGTCTGGTGTCCCTTTTCCTGAGTGGAGTTATTTTGTCTCTAAACTCCAAATTCCCACCTCAAAATCTCCTAGCATCTCATCCTCATTCAATTTTTTTTCCCCTATTCAAAATATAATTCCATCCACTACTTTTTCAAGTAGCACAGTCCCTATTATTATGGCTGGAGTTCCTCCTCCTATAGATCCAGCTAGATATGCCCCTCTTGTCCTACCTTCCATACTTCATGACCTTCCAGAGGGGTATTCCACTAGAATTAAAACTTTTGGGAGTGAATAAGATATTACAGTTGAGTAGCATGTTGACCAATTTAATGATTTCATTTACTGAGAAGAGGTGGATGATGATGATGATGTGAAAATGAGGCTTTTTTATCAGAGTTTCATAGGTGAGGTAAGAAAATGGTTTAAAGCTTTAGCCCTAGGGAGTTTACATAATTGGAACCAATTAAAAGAAAACTTTTTGACAAAGTGGGGGAGTTAAGTGAACCCCGTTCTAGCCTTGACTGAATATAATAGTTTGAAAAAAGCCACAAATGTATTAGTTCAATATTTCTCTAAAATATTCAATAAGTTTTACAATTATATACTTGCTCACATTAAACCTCCTCCAAGAGATGCTCAATTACATTATGCTAAAGATTTTGACTATTATTTTTCCATTTTATTAAGGGAGAGAGAATCAACCTCTTTGTATGATATGAAAAAGGATGCTATTAAGGTTGAAGTAAATATGGCTGTAGCTAAGAGGTCTAAAATGGGAAAAGCTAGATTAAGAGAAGAGAAACCCTCCTCATCTTCAGATGTAAAATTTGATACCATGACGAAAGCTATGGAGAGGCTTATGGATAGGCTTGCTCTTGGTACTAATCCTCTACCTGTTGCATAACAAGAAACAAATATTAGAAACCGTTAGTTTAGGAGGCCTCAAAACTAGGAGAGACCAAGAGACAATAGAAATCAACCCGATCAATAGGCTAGACCTCCTTTTCAACAAAATATAGTGGATGAGGAATAAAAACAACATGAATTTCAAGAAGAAATCATTCATAGTTTGGATGAGGATGTATCAGGGATGTTATTAACTAAGGAAGAACATTGTGAATCTAATCATGACATAGGGGAAGGTTAAAATCAATCTAATTACTTGAAAGTCTATCAATCTTTGAGATACAAAAAGAATATAACTTTATGAATACAAATTTTCCTATTACATCCAATAAAGGTCAACCAAATAAATATTCTCCGAAGCTAGTTGAACATATAAAAGATACATCACCCCATGGTAAAGAGATTGAAAAAACACCACCAGTTTTCAATCTAGAAAATGAGATTTCTAAGATCAAAATTTTTGTCCCTTTTGGTGAGATCATTAAGTTCAATGAGTATGGGAGCCAAATTTTCAAGATTCTTAACACTCAGCCTGGACCTTCTGACATTCTAAATTTGCAAGAAGACCAACCTACTATTTTCCTAGGACCAAGAGTGGAAGATGAGAACAATGAAGGAGTTCACCCTTTCTATGTGGGTCTAAACATCCATGACACGACCTTACATAATGCTATGTTAGATTCAGGGGCCTCCCACAACTTAATGACTAAGGTGATCATGGAGAGAATGGGTTTAGACATAACCAGACCTTACACAGACTTGTTTTCCTTTGATTCAAAAATATTTCAGTGCATTGGTATCATTAAATATGTGGTTTTTGGTTTAGATAAAGTTCCTACTAAAATAATGTTAATGGATATATCTATAGCTGAAATTCCTCCAAAATTTTGCATGCTTCTAACTAGATCTTGGGCTGCTAAAATTAAAGGAACTATGCATATGGACATGAATTATGCCACTATTCTACTCTTTGGTGAGCAGAGGAGGTTCTACATACAATATAGGATGGCCTATATGGTTAGGAGAAAATATAAACCACAAAAATTTCCAATTTATGCAGTAGAGACTGAATTGGGATCTTCCATTTTGTTCAATTAGGTCGCTAATGAGACAGAAAATCAGAAAATTGAAAAAAATCAGCAAGCATAAAATCATAAAATTAAGGAGGAAAATGAAGAAGGTTGGTGGAATTTTCACTTTGATGGTGTTGTTGGAAGATAAGGAGCTAGTGTAGGTATGTGGATTACTAGCCCTGATGATGAGAGTAAGTTTTACTCTTACAAATAGAACTTTGATTGTACAAACAACATGGATGAATATGAGGCTTTGTTTTTAGGTCTAGAAGATTTGAAAGTTTTAGGCGCAAATAAAATCTCAATTTGTGGTGATTCTGAATTAGTGATGAAGCAAGTAGAAGGATCTTATAAAACTAAGGATGTTAGAATGAGAGCTTATAGGAATTTGACTCTTGATTTTCTTGAAAATTTCAAAGAACATAGTTTCATCGTCAAAGCTAGAAACCAAAATTCTATAGCTATTTCGTCCAGCTTGTTTATCATCCCTACTCATTCCAGTAAGAGCTATGAAGTTGAGGTCATGCATAGACCAGCTATCCCTGATAATATTATCAATTGGAAAGTGTTGATAATGATCAACAGGTCAGAAATTTCGTTGAGGTGAAAGAGGAATTTGAAAACATTCAAGTAGATCAGCAGAACATGTTTGCTGAAACTAAAGCCAATCCAGAGGTTCTCCAGCTGAAGACTAATTTAATTCCTAAGGGCTTAATACCCCTTGAGAATTTATTTGATCAAAATGATGTGTTTATGTATCAAAAGATGAAGGCTGATGATGAAGAGGTTGAAAGTTGTAACCTTGGTACCACAGAAATTCCCAAGATGATCAAGTTGTCTAAATTTATTTCTTCACAGATGAGACAAAGGTATGTTGATATGATGAAAAGGTACATTGATGTTTTTGCATGGAGTTATGCAGACTTAAAGAGGTATGATCCTAGAATTATTCAACTAACCATACCGATCAAAGAAAATGAAAAACCTTTTAAACATAAATTGCTGAGAATCAATCCTTTTCTTATGCCACTGATTGAAAAAGAAATTAAGAAGTTGTTTGATGCAAAAATAATTGTTCCATTGATATTTTATAAGTGGCTTGCTAATTTGGTACCTGTGAGGAAGAAGAATGGCGAGATTAGGATATGGATTGATTTCAGAAATTTGAATAAGGAATCTCTTAAAGACAATTATCCTCTTCCAAAGATGGATCAAATTTTGCAAAACATTGTTGGATCCCAAAGGATGTCTATGCTTGATTTTTTATCAAGTTATAATAAGATATTAGTGCATCCGGATTGTTTAGTCAATTTAATTGTATTAAATTGATTACATAAATTATCGATCGGAGTTGGTAAACTTGTGAATTGCAAGTGCACTATATGTGCTAGAAGCCTCTTTTAATTCAATTTATTGGTGTGATGATTGAATTTGTAGTGATTTATTCTAAGGATATTTTTATTCTTATGTTCCTAATGAAATAAATTTAAATTACAACTAAGTTCTAAAAATCAACATGTTTTCTATTTTGCAAAAACTGAAACAAACCTTTTGTATCTTATGAAGAAATCTTAACTAATTTGTTAGTTTCTAAAAATTCTACAGTTTAGTGTACGAAGATAAAATAATATTCTAGAAAACGGAATTTTTACATTTTTATGTTTGTGAAATGAAATGTTATGGAAATGAAACTTGTAAAGAAATCACTATAGCTCTTGAAAATAAATCACTCATGAATTGAAAAGAATGCATTCACATGCTGAACGGAAATCACTCAATCAATAATGTTTTGAAAATAAATCACTCATGCTCTTGATATAAACCACTCATGAACTTGTGAAACTATTTTAAAATAAATCATTGTTGTCCTTGAAAGTAAAACTATGAATCACTCTGCAATTTGATAATCTGAAAGGAAATATTGATGAATCTACATCAAATGATAAAAGAAAACTTATGAAAGCATCTACATCAAATGATAAAAGAAGACTTATGAAAGAATATACATCAAATAACAAAATGAAATTTTGGAAGTAACTACAACAAATGAAAAATTGGAATTCTGGAAACAACTGCAACAAATGAAAAATTTAAATTACGAAAATAACTACATCAAATGATAAAATTAAAACATGAAAACAACTACAATAAAAATATAAAATGCAGAACCTCCACTGTTTGTAGGGGGCTTCCACAAACAGGCATCCAAATCTTTACTCCAACATTTAGTTGCGCATGAAGTCTTCAAGGTACTTGTTCATTAAAAAGGAATGAAAAACAAAGTTTTGAAACTTCACAATATGCTTCAGAAAATTAACCTCCTCTCTTTGTTTCACTGGAGTGTTTATATAGAAGTTGCAATGTAACTTCATGGAGATTCATATGGCTAAATATCCAAACTGAATGGACACCTATTTGCCACGAATTTGATGAAGCACAGTCCATTCCAACCTCTATTTTCTTGACTTGGGCGTTTATTGACACATGGGCGCAATGTTTACTTAAGCAACTGTAAAATGGGGTTCCAAAGAACATGATATATATCCAAAATGGTAACTAATTAGGGAACACTACTCATGAATAACTTAATTGGGCCTATGCTGAACAAAATCCATGTTTTTTTTTGCAATATTCACTTTCGTTTTCTCAAAAAATGCGTTTGAAGTTCGCTGGTAAAAACAGCTGTGATTTTCCCTTGATCTTTGCCTGAATGTCCACATGTGCAAGCTGGGTGGAATTTGACCAACAAAAATCCATACTAGAGCTTCTAGAAACAATTTCCATGTGTCGGATTTCATTTTAGAGTGGTGCTACTACATCAACCATGGAAGTAGTTGCAGGAACTGTAGAAACTTAAACTGCCAAACTATCATTAGTAAAACCATGCATAATTATCTTTCATTCATTAAAAAAATAGAAATAATAATAATAAACTATGTAAACATGTATGTGGGAATTTGGTGCGTTTATGATGAAATATTGTTAGAAATTATGATAATGGGTGAATGGAATTATGCGAAAATGGATGGTTTCATCAACAAAATTATGAAAAATTGGAAGCTCAACAATCCCCCACACCGCATATTTTGCATGTCCTCATGAAAACAAAGAATTGAAAAGTTTCATAATCCAACCAATTCCTTGTGTTCCTTTATTCCATCATTTCAACAAAATCGTGGACCAAAGCTCCAAGAGAGAAATATTGACCCTTTATCTCAATAAGATGCACTTTTATCCAACCCTTCATTATTTATTATATGCAACTTTGTGTGAAAAGAAAGGATGGCCACATAGTAGCATGTCCAAGTACTTGTCACTATTTAATTGTGCTCAAATTGTTCAAGCCTTGGTAGAATACCATATTGTGAATAACACATCAAGACTTTTACTCCATATATAGAATGTGCTCTCCATCCTTGTGAATTTCATCCCATTAGTATGGTTGGAAATGGTCATAGATTGCAGCCCATAATCATTGTCTTCTTATCTTCCATGCATAGCAACCAATCATATTTCAACAATGTTATCAAATAGTTTCTTCAAGAACTTACAAATTAATGAATGAAGAAGACTTCCCAATGTGAAGCTTTTGAAAAGATGAGTTGCACATAAGACAAAATAAGAGTTGTTGTTGAAGGTTATACAACTTATCAAAGCCTAAAATATGCTTCCAAGTGATTTCAAGAGTGTGTGAACAAAGCCTTGTTGCAATCTTCTTCTTGTGGATTTGTACTCATCATTTCTTGGTTTCCAATAAAAATATGAAGATGAGCAATATGAAAAATAATTTAAGTGCTTCATGTCCTACAAACATGTACCTTGAAGTCAAGTTTTTCTATTTGTAAAATAATTATTTTTCTTAAGAACATCATGTTGATGGACCATGAAGGAAATCATGGATTAACAAGAAGAGAAAGTTTAAACAAGAGAGTGGTAAAAGCATAGAAGAACATAATTATGACCATGGAAAACAATGAGATGATTGCATGGGTGGTAGGAATTTGTTGATAAAGAATCAATCGTAACTTGTGGGATTGGTTGTTAAAAGGTATGACAAAATATAATGAGAGAAAAATTGGAACTACATGTTTACAATAGCTTTTCATCAAAATTTCTAGAATTTTTAACAAATTAAAAAGTTTAAGGCTATTTTTACCTCAAGTTTACCTTTTGGAATTGGAGAAGAGAACATGATCTGATGGATGATTTGGTTTTTATTTGGCTCAGGTACTCTGCTCCATGATGCCTTGACCTCCACTTTGAACTTGCTCCACAAAATGTATATTTTTCATGTAACAGATTTGTTTTTCATATTTGTATCAAATGGTAAATCGGATTCTACTGAAATTTTATGAGATTGTTACTATTAATATTATGCATCTTCTCAGAAAACATCTCAGCCAATGGGTTCACGGATATCGAGAAAAATGAGAAATAGTTGTAGGTGAAAGTGGAAAATTTCTTGAAAAATACACACTGGATTTTTCTGAAATTTTATGTTTTCATTTACCCTACCTCAATGCATTTACCATAAAACGTTCTGGCCCAACAGATGCACGGTTTGCAAGATATGGTCAAATCAATTTCTTCCCTGTTCACCTTTCACACTGCCCAATGTCGCAACAAAAAAATATGCCACAAACTCATTTTATTGCCAAATTGAGTGATTAAAAATGGAAACCATGTATTTTTACCGTTTCTACCGCCACATGCCTTCAAAATCCCATTGTAATATTCCAAAAAGGGAAAAGCATGAATAAAGTGCATAAAACTGGAAATATGCAAAAATATAAATAGATTAAAGCATGAGACAACAATAGATCCATTCCATTATGAATATAACAACAAAATAGGTACAATATATTGAGGAAAATATCACTCAAGTTGGGAAAACAAGCCTCCCACGAAAACATACACCTACATCTAAAATGTTGTTAATACATGAAATACAAGAATGCTAAAAACTGCATTGTCTAAGAGAGAATAGCTGTTGAAAGATATAAAAATATGTTGTTTCTGATATAATTCTCCAAAAATGCTAAGGCTATAGATCCATTCTCCAAAACATATTTCTAGGACAACCTAGGAAAGGTTTCTAGAAATACACACTATACAAAATATAGCAGATTTGGCCCTAGGGCTGAATAATATCTGCAACTGAATCACTGATGGGAGATGGCTGATCTGATATACAATATGGTTGATCCTCCTCCAATGGATCCCCTAAATTAAGGACTGATCCCCACACAAGAAACCCAAACACTCCAAATAGGGCCATAAACCCACTGCTGCAACTATTCTCCAAAATAACAAATTCCTTGAGGGAAACTGCACTGTAGTTGATGACTTCCACTTGGCCTGGTGCCAAAATATGTAATAAATCTATGAAGTCTTCCTCACAAGCTTCTAGATGAAAGGATGATCCCTCCAATGGAAAACTAGCTCAGAAATTGGAGATCTCTCTCCTCCACTGCTACACCCCTACAACACAACCCAACTCTAAACAGAACTACGTTGTACATGAGACTGAATCTTGGCCAAATTCCTGAATGTGGAAGTATAGTGAAAACTCTTCCAAGAGATTCTCAATGGAAGAGGTGGGATTCCCGATGAGGAACACCCAGTGCTAAACAACACTTGCAATCTTAGCTAAATAGCCAAAGACAGCTATATGTCTAAACAGACCATATATTTAGAAATATCAAGTATATCAACATATCAATATGGCTGCCATCCTCTTCCTTTTATAAGAGATGAGCTTCCAAACCCTATGCCCCATCCATTAATGACACTACTTCCATGCAATGTGTCTCCATCTAAAACTGCGTTGTCCCTCCATTAATGTCCACTCTTCCATGACAACATTGTTGATTTGGTCAAAATTGGCCCATTAAAAGTGCTCCAGCCCCTGTTCACACCTTAGGGTGCTCTATTAAGCTGAAAATATGATACACTTTCACATGAGAAGTGGTTTTATTCTTCATAAAAATATTTATGGGTATCCCTAGCCACTTATTCACCTATCTAAGTGACAAAACAAAACTTTAATATTCCAATTAGCTACAAGATAATTTAGGAATATTACAGTCCTCCCCTCCAAAATATTTCTTTTCCTCAACAAACTGCAAGGATACTGCAAAATCTCCAATGGATATGTCTCCTCCCAAGAATACAAATTTTCCTTTGGTGGCTAAACCAACTAGCTCTCATCATGAAAAAGTGGGAGATATATGGAAAGAGTTATATGATGTCCATTGGCCTCCTCAAGGCATGAGAGATGGTAAATTTTGGGTGCCTCAATCCCAATGAGAAACTCCAATCTCCATGCTATCATCCAAAAAAAGTGAGACATCCTTGGTAGCTCATAGGAACAATCACCAATCCCCTTCTTCTATAATGTATAGGGGTTGCATCGCTAAAAATGAGAGATAAAATTATTCAACTTACACTGTCTCTCTCTCCATTTATGATAAATTTGTAGCTACTGGTCTTGGGCTGTAATAATATAGTCCTCATGAAGACAAAAGATACTTGGAATCTCAAGATCCCACTCCTTGGTTCTAGGAATATTTCTTTCCCAATCTTCCCTACATATAGTGGATAAAGTGGCATCACCATATGGGCTCCAAAAGAGACATGGACTAAGTGTCATATGACATGTTGGATGGTGGCAATAGTCCCTCAAGTGAGACTAGCATTGTTCTGCTTCTTGCTGTCTCCAAACATGATATGATAAGTGGTCATCCAACCACTTTCTTGCTGCCACAAGCTTCTCAAAATCTTGAATATAGTAGAGGTCATTAGGTGTTGACTGAATATGAACCAAGAAAAACATGTCTTTCCCAAAGTCCTTCATGAAGTGGTCATTCTCATCACTGAATGTAGTCCCAATAGGACCATGAAATCCAAAAAACGATTTTCTCTCTTGTGGAGCAATGTGCTGAAAATGCATGGTAGAGGAATGCACATACATTGTTAGTTGATAAATAAGCATCAAAACAAAATATTTACCATATATTTTAAAAAATTTGGTGAAGAGGTCCATAGATGAACCTTCCCATTTCTCCATCAAAAGGGGAAATTATTGTAACAACCTTGCAAGGTGGTTTCTTTCCTCTTCATACATCAAACAAGCTACATATCTCCTGATATGTTGGTGCACATCTTCTTTGATATCCTCCCAATAGAATCCCTCCATGATGTTGTGATAAGACTCAATGAAGTCTACATGTCCCTAATAGAGTGCCTCATATGCTGCATGTAGAATCTCCTTATTGAGCTTGGAGTCTCTAGTCAAGTAGATCTTATAATGGAAATAAATGACTCCATCAACCACTCTATACCTCCCATATATCACTTGCCCATCAAGAACCTTACATGTGAAGAAGTTCTTGGAATATTACACCAATATTTGGGACTCCCAATAGGGATCTAGGATTCCCAACAATGACAGCACTGTAGAAATCTGAAATGAAGCACCTGTCACATCATAGTTCTCCTCTTTGTCATAATCAATTCCAAAGCCACATGTTGGAGCATTGCTACCCCAATTTTGCTGCCTCTCTTGCAGCTAATCTTGCCCAAGACAAGATTGAAGTACATGGAGGTCAACCTCCTCTTGGAAGGTATTTCCTATCCAAAACTTCCATAGTTTGGCCAATGCATGCAAGAGTGTCAATAAAATATTGTCATATTCAGAAATCTTCCTCATTTGTGGAAGCATCATTTGTTGCTCCAAGGCTATGGAGTAGCCCTTTGACACCATGCTATTGTCATCATAGATTCCTTAATCATCATCTTTTAGCACAAATAGCTGAGTGGGAGATGGCAATGTCCATATCATAAAATTGATCACCCATCCTTTGAACCCATCAAAGGTTCTTTGCGCTGTGCTAGCTCCTCCCAAGGCTCCTTCCTTAGCCAAATGTATCAATGTTGCACCATGTTGAGATAACTCTTTGTTCATCTTCCTATCAGGGGGCCTCCTTGGTGGAATGCCTCCATGTAATGAAACATTAAAGCCTAGAGAAGGTTGTATATGTGAGTGGACTGATATTTTCCCTTTCCTCACTGCGCAAATCATCCTGCCTCTTCAGTGCATCAACCTTCTGAAATAGAGAGGGGTGTGTGCTCCTATTCATATGATGCTGACCATCCTCCCTATATTTTATCTGCAATATCTCACAATCTATCAATGATGGCACATGTTGCTCATGGATTGTGCCCTAATATCCACATGTCAGATTCTTGGGAACTTCTTGCAAGGGTACAAGAATTCATCTCATTGGATAAATTGCCTCATCTTCCTCTTCATGAGATACTAGATCTACTCCTAGTGTGACAACGATGTTACCCCTTACCTTCTCTTCCTCTTCATCATGAATGGAGGTTGCCTCATCAACATTAAGAGGTTCTTTTTTTAGGTCCTCTTTTGAAAAGGATATCTCCATATCTTCCTTTTGAGAAGAGAGCTCTTTCTGAAGTGGGGATCTTCCCTATAGAAAGGTATTCTGCAAGTTTTTGAGGTAATTTAAGATGTTTACTACTCAATATTCCCCAATATGGTCACCACTATGTTGGCTCCCCATGATTTTCAAGATTGGCAAGAACAAACTCTATAGGGAACCACATCAGACCACTTTGGAGTCCATGGACCTAGCCTTCCTAGACTCAGAGAGGGCTCTCTATATAAGTGTTTATAAGTGATATATCTTTATGCTTCTGCTTTTATTTTAGGCTATTTATGAAGTTCTGAGGACTTTCTTGTTTTGATTGATTGGATGAGTTGATAGATAGACTAATGGTGTGATCAATTGAGGGAGTGTTTTAGTTGAATGGATAGACCATGAGAGACATTAATCCATTGGGCTATGGAGTCATAAAAGGATTTAATTTTTCATCAAATATAAAAAAATTTTCATAGGGAAAGCAAACTATATCAAGTGAATCTCTTAGATTAGATGTAATATGAAATGACAATTAGTTGTGAAAGCAGCAGAACTAAAAGTCAGTTAAGAATATTTTAACTCTACTTCAACAAGAAAAGCCTTTTAGGTAACTGTTTTATGCAAGCCAAAGGACAGGCATACCATAAACTTATTTGGCCAGACTTTAATAAGCAAACCTTTAAGACGACAATCCAAAAATCCTAGAATTACTTTCAGACAAAGAAAACATTTAAGATAACAGTGAGTGTAGCTAAAGAGCAAGCTAAACCTATCTTATTTAACTAAACACTCTAAAGACCTTCAAAGTAGTAGTTTGAGACATACTAGAGGAGAGGGCATACCATAGACTTCCGTGGATGGACTTTACTAAGTATACTTCAAAGAAAGGCCTTAAAAACAAGGTTTCAAGCTACACCAAAGGATAGGGCATACCATAGAATTCTTTGGCTTGACTCTATTAAATCATTTCCATGACAGCAAGCTAGGTGGAACCAGAGAGAAATTAAGAATTCTCCAATCAGACCTTGCAGAAGAAAAAAATGAGATAAAGGATGCAGACAAAATTAGGGTTCCAAGACAACATATCCTAATCTAAAAGTTTTGTTCTTTTATTAGGGAAATAATGGACAGAATGGAAAACAAAAGGAAAACATTGACAAAGAAGGAAAACTTCACCATTAACCTAGCTCAAGAATCCTGTGAACGTGCTTGTATTACTAATGTTCAAAATAGTTACATTACTCCAGTACAATGATCTCTACAACTCAGATATTTCTCAAATCCAACCTAGCAATCCATCAAATAGCTCATCAAGTATCAATCCACCCACTAACTAACTAATCAACACTAAAAATGAATGATACATGCAGTATTTATCTACAAGATGAGGAGGTGATCCTATGCTAGGGTTTCAGGTGTTATTTATTATAGAGTTAATGTGTTTTTTACCTTTGAGACCTATGCAAGGCTCAAGGGAAAATATCTCAGAGTGATTCACTTTAACAAAAACTCATAACTTAACTTTTGAGCTAACTTTTTGGAAATATTTGACTATAAGGATTTCTCAATAACTTTTACAATAACTGTTGGGTAGATGAGAAATATCTCTGACTATCTATAATAACTGCTGATGTTTTTATTGAAATAAAACATGTTGTAGGTGTCCAGATGTGTTTCTGAAGAAGTTAATGCCTTTTATTTGATCATTCGAATATGCCTTTGTGCTGATCTGTCTTTGTTTAATCCTTTAAACTCTATTTTAGGCCTTTTAAACTTGATTTTTCCTTTACTGTCTGTTTTACTGTCTTTTATTTTAATTCTGCCTTTTTCTCTTTTAATCCTCTGATTAATCCTTTAAGCTTTAATTTAACCTTTAATCCACTGATGTTCACTGCCACAATCCTTCAACTTTCTTCTTCTCTTCACTATGACTCTGTTTGTAGTTTTTGATGCGCAGCGGGGCATATTTTACTGCTGGAGGGTTTTAATAACCACCAATGATCATGATTTATCGATGATTATGCTTGATGTTACACCTCTGGTCCTTCAAATGAAATTATTTCCTCTGGATCTTCACCCAGATCAATTAATTTAAACAGTTTCGAACCTTTGGAATGCACATCTCGCATTTTTGCCATGAAACCTACACAATAAAACAAACTATGAGTCTAAAACCTATGAGGAAGGGATTTCTACATTTATTTGGGGTTTTTGGGTTATTGGAGCATTTGCGGAGGTGTAAATGGTGGATCGGGCTTTATCGCGAAGCCACAGAGCCTCGAAGCTTTTGAATAGAGGAGGTAGTATTGATTTATGCAAGGAGGTAGATAGCAGTTTTCGCGAGTGGGAGAGGTGGTTTTCGCATATAGGCATGGGTGGTAAATGGTTTCGAGTGAGCAGATGTGATCCCATTCAGTGATTGATGTGTGGCTGAGGGATACCGCCCATTTCATAGGGTGGGGGTTTGTTTAACCCCCATGCCACTAAATGTGTGATGAGCATCGTCGACTGTTGGATCTCGAGGGATGAGATCAACAGTGGTTGGGGGGTATGGAGCGACGAGCAAGTCGAATGGAGTGGGCCCCGAACGGAAAAGTGGCGGGGTCTTATTGCGTGGTGGGGTTCAGTGAAGAGTAGGGCCCAGGGGCAATAAAATAAGTGGAAGTGCTTTTATAAGGTAAAGGGGGAGGGTTTAATTTTAATTTAAACCAAAGTTTTAAAAATAAAAGAGAGGGTTGGGTTTTATATTAAAAATATAGTTTTAATATAAAACAAAGGGTCTGAAAGGTTTCTTGTTTATTTAAAACAATGTAAAAAGAACTTTTACATTGTTTTAATAAAACAAGGGAAATTGATGAGGTGAGGGGTTAAAATGGGGGTTTTATTGGAAGGAATGAGGGAATGGGACTTTAGGTAGGGATGAAGGATGAAAAATGAGAGGATGAAGCCCAAAATGAGTTATTTAAGAGCAGCAGGGTGATTTTGAGAAGGCAAATTGAGAGATAGTGAAAAAGGTTTTATAAAGATAATGAAGGAAGTGAGATTTTTTAAGATAGTTTATAGTTGAGGAATGCTATCTTCAGTAGATCATAGAACATCCATATTCACCTAGTGAAACTGTAGAATATAGGAGGATAAAATTTTCTCCAACTAGGGAGGGCAGCTCCTTCAGGAGGTGTCAAGAACCTCAGAGTTCAAATCTCTTGATTTTGTAGATCAGTGCCTTGATTTGAATTTTGGTAGATTTCTCTTTCTTCAATTGTTTATTTGTTTCTTTTATTTGAAGTTGTGATCTTTAAAATCTGATAAACATGCTTGCTTCAACTCAACTCTACTTACCCATCATACTTTCCTAGCATTTTTTTTTTCATTTGGGTGCATTTAGATTGGCAAACCCTTAACATCAATTTTCTTTTGAAAACAAGAAACTAACTACTTATACTTCTTATATCATCCAAAGGCTTAGATTAAATTGATGAGCTCTTTTATTCTCTATCTAATCTACTTATCTGTCAAGATTAAATAGTTTCACAAATTTTCATTCTCTAATCTATCAACATGAAATTGAAAATATGATTAAATCAAGATTTAAGCAGTTTGATTTGTCATGAGCTGTGGCATTTTGGACAAGCTGCACACAGATTTTAATTTGGAAAAAAGAAAAACTAAAAACTGAGGGAAATTATCTAGAATTTGTCATTCATCCCCCTCCTTTCTCTTTGGTTCAGAGCTGCACTTTGGAACCAATATATTTTCCTATCAATCTACTGAAAAGCCAATTTTAAACAGTTTGGAAAATATTTATTTACAATATTATCAGCAGACATTTAAAACTTTTTCAATCATTATTAGGCTGTATTATTGAACAATACTTCCTCTTAAAAAGTAGTGGAATTTGGACTTGCACACTTTCAGAAACATTCTTCTTTGGTATGGGGCTTTACCTTTTCTTTCTATTTGCCCTCTTTTCTTCTTTTCTTTGTTCTTGTGCTTATTTTTCTGATCTTTTATTCAAGAAATGTTATATACAATGGATAAAGATTTAAACTAAGCTCTTCAACTGAAATAATGCTTGAGCATCCTGCCATTGATAGGACATCCAAATAATTCTGTTCCGTCCATTTCTTGTAGGAAGAATGAATTGTTACCTCTTGCTGAATGGATGATGTATAGACGTTTCCATAGATTGTCAAATTTTCCATGCTTGCCTTTGTCTTCCCTTCTTGAGTCCCACTTCAACACTTTGTCACCAATGTTGAAATAATTTTCCTTGGTTCTTTCGTCAAAAAGCTTCTTTATGTTTTCCCGCACTTGCTGTGTTCTTTTGTATACTTCTTCTCTGGTTTTCCGCAGCTGGACAGTCTGGTTTATTCTTCTTTGCATATCATTTTCTTCAGACTGTACTTCTTGGATGAGCCTCATGACTGGCACTCCTAAAATTTTGGAAAGACTGCATCTGCTCCATACAAAAGCTAATAGGGGGACAGTCCAATTGATTTTTTATTTGTTAATCTGTCTGCCCAGAACGTATGTACTATTTTTTTGTGTCGTGAATTTTTATTCTCTTCCAACAAATTTTTGATGATGTTTACCAAAATTTTATTTGAGGATTCTGCCAACCCATTGCCTTGAGGGTAATAAGTTGTAGAATGGCCCAAAGAAATCTGATATTTGTGGAAAAAATCTACCATATTCTTGGATCTAAAGGCAACAACATTATCAGTAATAACCTTTCTAGGACAACCAAATCTGGATAAAATGTGATTTTCAAGGAATTTGATGATTACTGAGTCTGTGTTAGTTCTAGAAGGAATGGCCTCTATCCATTTTGTGAAATAGTCAAGTGCAGTGAGGATCCATTTGTGCTAGGCAGAGGAGGCAGGATGGATTTCTCCAATAAAATCTAGGCCCCATTGTTGAAAAGGAGATTCAACAGAGATAGGATGCAAAGGTAATGGCATCAGTTTTCTTTTGCCTTCAAATATTTGGAATTTGTGATAGGAAATTACCATTTTATGGATGTCTTGAAAGAGGGTGGGCCAATAGTAACCAGCTCTAAGGATTTTTTTGACAGTGGTTTTCCAATAGAGGTGAACTCCACATTCTCCTTCATGAAAATCATGGTTGACCTTATCTGCATCATCCTCAGGTAAACATTTAAGAAATATACCACTAGCATTTTTCCAATATAAAACTTTATCTGAAATTCAAAATTCTACAACCTTTAACTTTAAGAATCTAGCATTTGTTTTGGGAAAACCAGGAGGAACATTAAGATTAAAAAGCACATATAAAATATCAACATACCAAGATGAATTCAGAAATGATTCTTCAATAAGTGGAGTAGCCAACTCCTCTTGTTCATCTAATGCATTAATCATGTTCATGCCTAGTGCTTGAAATTTTGTTTCAGCCTCGAGTTTAGCCAATCCTTGTCCTTTGATTAGTTTTGTGAGCTTGGTTTCCAGATCATATTCTAATATAACAACAATCCACTTACCTCTTTTGCCATCAGGATCTTGTGTCAGTATGTCTTTTACCACTGTATGAGGTACAAATGCAATGTTGTGTGAGTGTAGAATTTAAACTTTGAAGTATTTCAATGCTTTGATTAAGGCAAACGCTTGTTTTTTCATTATGTTTTACTTCGGAGGTGCATCTCTTAATGCCTTGCTGAAAAATGCAATGGGCTGCTCTTGTCTTTTGATGTTTTTCTATAGTAGGACAACGGCAACTGTATGTTCTGATGCAAAGGAAAAAATGAATAAATCTTTGGTAAAATTATGGCTAGTTAGAACTGGTGTTTGGGTAAGTGCTTGTTTCACCATCTCAAAGGATTTCTTTGCTTCTATGGTCCACTTGACTCCTATTTCTCTTTTTATCATGTTTGTGATTTTTCTTAGGAGTTCTGCAAGGTTTGGTACAAACCTTCTTAAGAAATTTATCTTCCCAATGAAAGATGCAGCTCTTTGATTTTTATAGAATGGTTGATTTGCAATATTCCTTCAATCGTTTTTGGGTCAATCTTGATCCCTTCTTCAGATATGATGTGGCCCAAAATTTTTCATTTTTGAAGGCCAAACAAAGTTTTCTTGGGATTTAAAGACAAACCATATTTCCTTCATTTTTTAAAGAATTTTCTTAAGTGAGCTAGATGTTCTTCATCAGTTTTAGAGTAGAATGTGATGTCATCTAGGTATATCACAATGAATTAACCTATCTCTTCTGAGAAATCAATGTCCATGGCTATTTGGAAGGTGGCGCCAACATTCATTAACCCGAAAGGCATTTCAACATACATGAAGGTGCCCCAGGGTGTAGTGAAAGTTGTCTTTTATTGATCATCTGGGTGTACCAGCACCTGATTATATCCTGAAAAGCCATCTAGAAAAGATATTCTTTTATAACCTACTACCCTTTGTAAAATGTGGTCCATTTTTGGTAAAGGGTAGTTGTCTTTCAGGGAGGCTTTGTTTAAATTTATGAATTCTATGCATAGCCTAATTTCTCCTATTTTATTCCTCACCGATACAAGATTTGAAACCCATTCTGAGTATCTCAGAGGGACTATTATTCCAATATCATACATTTTCTTAATTTCTTTCTCAACCAGGGGTGGTTGCACCAGGTTTATTCTACACAGTTTTTGTTTAAGGGTTTCTAGTTTTCTTTGAGAGGGATCTTATGCTGGATTATCTCAGTATCATATGACTTTAAATCTTCATAACTCCAAGCAATCACATCAGTAAATTCTTTGAACAACTCAAGATATTTCTGTTTTATATGAGCTAGCAGTGTTTTGGACAATTTTATCATTTTGGGCTTTTGTTCACTGCCTATATTGCACTCTTCTATTTCAGCTTCAATGGGTTCCATATTTGGCTTCCTAGAAACATCATTAAAGTCAAACAAATCTTCTAGAGGAACCAATCCCTTTGGAAAATTATCATTATTGGACTATAGCACTTCAAAGTCTTCTTTTTCTAAATTAGTGCACAACTCTGTTTCATGGGGGTGCTCCTTGGTTAATAGATTTATATCAACATTATCAGGAGGTTATTCTTTGTAAGCTTGTTCCTCAGCATAGCAGTATTCTTCATAATCCGAGTCTGAATTTGGCATTTCAAACCCATTTCTAGTGTGTAGGAAATATTCTATTTTTTTATCTCCTTCAAAAACTTGACAATATTTTATGTTGTCAAGGACTGCTGGTCTATATTTGACTTGGACTGTGTATTGCTTGCTATGATAAGGTTTTTGACATGTGCTGGCTGCAAAGGCTAGACCATTGGCTAGGATGTTTTGATTTCTAGGGACAAAGGTAAGATCATATTCTTGGAATTTTTTCAAGAGGTCAAGGGAATCATCTCTATATGCTTTCAACCTAGGATGCTTGGCTATGTATTATGCATTGATTTTCCTAATAACTAACTCAGAATCTCCATGGATATTTATCCTCTTCGCTCCTAATTTCTTCAGTAATTGTATTCCTAGGAGGAGTGCCACATATTCAGCTATGTTATTTGTGCATTGAAAGCTTAGCTTGTATGAATGACCTTCTGCATGATTTTTCTCTGTGTTATGTACCCATATTCTTGCTCCTGAACCAATCTTGCTACAAGAACCATCCAAGCTCATAATCCAAAGAGGTTCAATTTCAGATTTGTCATTAGGGTCATTGTGGCTACCACTATGTTGTTTACTATGTTGTTCTTTAGGGTCCTCCCTATGTTTTTCATTGTTTTGTCTTTTATGGTCTACACTATGTTGGTTATTTTCTATTTGGGCAGACTGTTTTGGCTGTTGCTCCTCTTTCTCCTCTTCTTCTACAATAGTTTTCTCATTTTCTGCTACTTGTTCATTAACATTTTCATCATTATAAAGGATAAATGAATCAATATCTGTGTGAATATAATAAAGAGGTGAGTTATTTGGTTTTTATTGACTGCTAACCATGTATTTCATGTGAGTTTCCCTATATAGTCTTCTTGGTTGACTAAAAAAAAGGATGGTAGCATAGGTCATGTCCATTTGGAGGGTTCCTTGGAGTTTAGCTCCCCATGATCTTGAAAGGAACATGCCATAATTAGGAGGAATATCAGCCACTACAATATCCATTACTAGGCTCTTGGCTGGTATTTGTGCTAGATTGACATGGAGATCTTTGATTAGGCCTAGACATTTAACTCTACTGGAATCAAAAGAGTATAAATATTTGTATGGTCTAGTTATTTCAAGGCCCAGTCTCTCCATTACTACTTTTGGCATGAGGTTGTGTGAAGCTCCTGAGTCTAACATGGAATTATGGAGAATTTTATCATGGATGTTTAAACTGACATAAAATGGAGGAACACCTCCCTCTTGAAATTTACCTTCCACTTCTGGTCCAAACATAAGTCTAGGTTTGTCATCATTTAAATTAATAGAATCAACATTTTCTCCTATGTTTAAATATTTCAAAATTTGGGATCTATATACGTTTTGAGTGAATAATTCAGTAAGAGGAATAGAGATTTTAATCTTAGCAATTTCATTTTCTATACTGAAAGGTGTCTGATTTTTTTAAATTTTCAAATCGGCCTTTTTAGACACTGTTTTCACAACAATTTCAGCTTGCTGGTTTTTATTAGGAGACTCAGTTAAAATAGTTTTGTTAGGGACATTAGATGTATTGCTAATGCTTCCTTGGTCACTACTGTACTTGCCACTAGGTTGGCTATTTTTGCTTCTAGTTTTATCAGAATTTTCAGCCACTATGTTTTTCATTTTCTGTTGTCTTTTTAGGAATGTTTTCAGGGGTCTTCCTAGCAGAAATTTCAGAGGTCTTTCTTTTGGGAGTATCTTGGTTTTTCTTGCTTCTGAGGTCATATTTTCTATGTACCTCCATGATGGCATTTTCAAAGCCTTGTTTATAGTCTTTATATTATAGGATTTCTTCCTTATTTGGTGTAAATATGCTTTGTTATTCCTCAGTGAGGAAAAAAATATCCACATTGTTTACTCCCATTAAATTTATGTGACTTTCCTCTGTTTCTTCAATCACCCCTTCATCCTCATAAACATAATTTTCTTGGAAAGGGGGCCTGATTTGCTGATTAGGACCTCTTTGTATAATTTGAGGGGGGGTTTCTCCTAAAGTTTTGGTTTTGGTTCTTATTTTGATTTCTATTTTGAGGAGTTGTTTGGTTTTCTCTAGGATAAGCTCTCTCATTCATGTTTATTCTCTCCATCATTCTCTCCATGGTTCTAACTAAGTTATCAATCTTTGTATCTGATGATGAAGGTGCAGCTTCTTCCCTATATGTGACCTTCTTCTCATTCTTCATTCTAGCTCTCTTGGCAATCAGATTGGCTTCTACACTTACTACACCCCTCTGCATATCTTCTAAGGTGAGAAGGTCTCTTTCTCTTAATTGATAAGCCATTTCTGGGTCAAATCCATCAAGAAATTTCATCAGATCTAGAACTTGTGGAGGTTTCATATGGACAGGGAGGGCATTATATACACTATTGAACCTAGTGCAATATTCTTGGACACCTTTTCCAGCATTCCTCTTAATTTTTTCATACTCTGATAAGATTTGGAGAGGGTTCTTCTTGACTTCCCATTTGTTCAAGAATAGTTGATGGAAGGCAGGGAGGTCATTTATGCTATTAGGGGTTATGCCTTTAAACCATTTTATTACTTCTATCCCTAAGCTTTGAGAAAACATTATGATTTTAACAATTTCATCATCTATTTCTTGTCTATCAAAGTAGTCATTCATTTTTTCCACATGTTGTTGAGCAGTAGTAGAACTACTAGCATCATATAAGGGAATCTTGAACTGGTATTCCTATGGTAGAACAATTAAAGGCATTGGTAGAACTAGTGTAGGATACCATGTTGCCATGATATGTGGTTGTGGGAACAAAGGAGGGTTAATAAGAGGAGGGTTTACGAAAGGAGGTACTGGGTTAAATGGAGGGAGGTGAACAATGGGGGATGAGGTTAGTACAACATAATTATGCTGTAAGGTGGATGGGTCTAATACTATCTAGGTTATCCAACTATGAGATCTAGTCTTAGACAAGATTTGTTCTAGGGGTGAGTCAGATAGGATATTCTGCAAGTCTTTAAGGTTTTCAGGTAGGGAACATGCTATGTGGATAAGTCTGCCAACCGTTGGATTTTTGGATCTAGGGGAATTCCTAAGGGTGCTTTTAGGATTGTCAACTATTGCAGGAGGATTAGGGTCTGGATGAGATCTGGTATAGATTCTTCTAGAAGCCAAAATTCGGACCCAAAAATCAGAGAAGTTTAAAAGGTATAACAATCTCAAGACACAAACCAATCTGTAAAAGAGATACTTAATCCACAAAAGTATTCTTGATTGGGTTCTTTTGATGTTTTTATGATAAAATAAGTTTCCCAGTGGAGCCTATGGAAACCCAGTGGAGTCATAAGGCCTACTAAAAACCAATGGAGTCACCAGGTGGAGGATTTTTAATTTCTTTGTGGTTGGTTATTGTCTACCATCAACAACCAAATACCATTCTTGCTAACACTTGATTTATTGAGGTTTTCTGAGTTTTTGAGGTAATTTAAGATGGTTATTACTCAATATTCCCAAGTATGGTTGCCACTATGTTGGCTCCCCATTATTTGCAATATTGGAAAGAATAAACTTTGCAGGGAACCACATCAGACCACTTTGGAGTCCATGGACCTAACCCTCCTAGACTCAGAGAGGGCTCTCTCTATATAAGTGTTTATAAATGGTATATCTTTATGCTTATACTTTTATTTTAGGCTAGTTATGAAGTTCCGAGGACTTGCTTGTTTTGATTGATTGGATGGGTTGATAGATAGACTAATGGTGTGATTAATTGAGGGAGTTTTTCAGCTGAATGGATAGACCATGAGAGACATTAATCCATTGGGCTATGGAGTCATAAAAGGATTTAATTTTTCATCAAATATACAAGGGTTTTCATAGGGCAAGCTAACTATATCAATTGGATCTCTTAGATTAGATGTAATATGAAATGACAATAAGTTGTGAAATAAGCTAAACTAAAAGTTAGTTAAGAATATTTTAACTCTCTTTCAACAAGAAAATCATTTTAGGTAACTGTTTGAGGCAAACTAAAGGACATGGCATACCATAAACTTCTTTGGCCAGACTTTAATAAGAAAACCTTTAAGACAACAATCCAACAATCCTAGAATTACTTTCAGGCAAAGAAAACATTTAAGATAATAGTGAATGCATCTAAAGAGAAAGCTAAACTTATATTCTTTAACTAAACACTCTAAAGACCTTCAAAGTAGTAGTTTGAGACATACCAGAGGACAGGGCATACCATAGACTTCCTTGGATGGACTTTACTAAGTATACTTCAAAGAAAGGCCTTAAAAACAATGTTTAAAACTACACCAAAGGATAGGGCATACCATAGACTTCTTTGGCTTGACTCTATTAAATCATTTCCAAGAAAACAAGCTAGGTGGAACCAGAGAGAAATTAAGAATTCTCCAATGAGACCTTGCAAAAGAAAACATTGAGATAAAGTATGTAGATAGAATTAGGGTGCCAAGACAACATGTCCTAATCTAAAATTTATGTTCTTTTATTAGGGAAATAATGGACAAAATGGAAAACAGAAGGAAAACATTGAAAAATAAGGAAAACTTCACCATCAACATAGCTCAAGAATCACGTGAACGTGATTGTATTACTGATGTTCAAAACAGTTACATTACTCCTGTACAATGATCTCTGCAACTCAGAGCTTTCTCAAATCCAACCTAGAAATCCATCAAATATCTTAGCAAGTATCAGTCCACCCACTAACTAACTAATCAACACTAAAAATGAATGATAAATGCAGTATTTATTTTCAAGATGAGGAGGTAATCCTAAGCTAGGGTTTCAGGTGTTATTTATTACATAGTTAATGCATTTTTTACCTTTGAGACCTATGCAAGGCTCAAGGAAAAAAAATCTTAGAGTGATTCACTATAACAATAACTCCTAACTTAACTTCTGAGCTAACTTTTTGGAAATATTTTCCTTTAATGCTTTCTCAATAAATTTTACAATAACTGCTGGGTAGATGAGAAATATCTATGACTTTCTGTAATAACTGCTGATGTTTTTATTGAAATAAAACATGTTGTAGGTGTCCAGATGTGTTTCGGAAGAAGTTAATGCCTTTTATTTGATCATTTGAATTTTCCTTTATGCTGATCTGTCTTTGTTTAATCCTTTAAACTCTGTTTTAGGCCTTTTAAACTTGATTTTTCCTTTATTATCTATTTTATTGTCTTTTCTTTTAATTCTTCCTTTATCTCTTTTAATCCTTTGATTAATCCTTTAAGCTTTAATTTAACCTTTAATCCAATGATATTCACTGTCACAATCCTTCAATTGTCTTCTTCTCTTCACTGTGACTATGTTTGTAATTTTTGTTGCACAGTGGGGCATCTTCTGCCACTGGAGGATTTTAATAACCACCAATGATCATGATTTATCGGTGATTATGCTTGATCTTACACCTCCAGTCCTTCAAATGAAATCACTGGATTGTCACCTAGATCACTTCGGGGCATCTTCTACTGCTGGAGGATTTTAATAACCACCAATGATCATGATTTATCGGTGATTATGCTTGATATTACACCTCTGGTCCTTCAAATTAATTAGTTCCTCTCGATCGTCACCCAAATAACTTAATTTAAACAAATTTTGACCTTTGGAATGCATTTCTCGCATTTCTACCATGAAACCTGCACAATAAAACAAACTGTGAGTTTAAAACCTGCGAGGAAGGTATTTCTGTGTTTCTTTGAGGTTTTTTGGTTATTGGCGCATTTGCAGAGGTGTAAATGATGGATCGGGATTTATCGCGAAGCCACAGGGCCTCAAAGCTTTTGAATAGAGGAGGCGATATTGATTTATGGCGGGAGGCGGATAGCGATTTTCGCGAGCGAGAGAGTTGGTTTTTGCACGGAGGCATGGGTGGTAAATGGTTTCGGGCGAGCGGGTGTGATCCCATTCAATGATCGACACGTGGTGGAGGGATACCGCCCATTTCACAAGGTTGGGGTTTGTTTAACCTCCGCGCCACTAAATGTGCGATGAGCGCCGTCAATCATTGGATCTCGAGGGATGAGATCAAGGCTGGTCGGGGAATACAGAGTGATGGGAAAGTCGAATGGAGTGGGCCCTGGGCGGACAGGTGGCAGGATCTTATTGCGTGGTGGGTTCGGTGAAGAGCAAGGCCCAGGGGGAATAAAATAAGCGGAAGTGACTTTATAAGGTAAACAAGGAGGGTTTAATTTTAATTTAAACCAAAGTTTTAAATATAAAAGAGAGGGTTGGGTTTTATATTAAAAATAGAGTTTTAATATAAAAAAAAGGGTCCGAAGGTTTATTTTTTATTTAAAACAATGTAAAAAGAACTTTTACATTGTTTTATTAAAACAAGGGAAATTGATGAGGTGAGGGGTTAAAATGGGGTTTTTAGTGGAAGGAATGAGGGAATGGGACTTTATGAGGGAGGAAGGATGAAAAATGAGAGGATGAAGCCCAAAATGAGTTATTTAAGAGCAGCAGGGTGATTTTGAGAAGGGAAACTGAGATATAGTGAAAAAGGTTTTATAAATATAATGAAGGAAGTGAGATTTATGAAGATAGTTGATAGTCGAGGAATGCAATCTTCAACAGATTGTAGAACATCCATATTCACCTAGTGAAAATGTAGAATATAGGAGGATAACAGATACCATCATCCTCCTTTTATAATATATGAGCTTCTAAACCCTAAGCCCCATCCATTAATGACACTACTTCCATGCAATGTGTCTCCATCTAAAACTGCATTGTCCCTCCATTAATTTCCACTCTTCCATGATAACATTGTTGATTTGGTCAAAGTTGACCAAGTCAAAGTGCTCCAGCCCCTGTTCACACCTTAGGGTGCTTTAGTAAGCTAAAAATATGATCCACTTTTGCATGAGAAGTGGTTTTATTCTTCATAAGGAGATTTATGGGTCTTCCTACCCACTTATTCACCTATCTAAGTGACAAAAAAAAAATTTAATATTCCAATTAGATGCAAGCTAATTTAGGAATATTATACCCATTTTGATGAAGAAAAGGTGATGTTGTTCAAAAATACCGAAATCTGCCCTAATATGTCCAAACTGGTGAAAAAAAAAAATCTGTCTTTAAAACCCATTGAGAAGTCCTGGAAAATTGCAATTTTTTTGAATTTTGTCTTAGCTTTACTCAAATTATCATATTATGAGAAAACCCAGAAGCTCGGAATTTTTTATTTTTGCTCCAATCTCTTGCATTTTTTGTGCCAAAATTTCCTTTGGAACAAGATGCTCCAGCAAAAGCAGGTTGCTACAACAATAGTTGCGGAAACTGCAACTTTCTGCATCTGTTGCAAAAAATGTCAATATTTGCAAAAAAATATTTTCTCCGATTTTAAACTGCTGATTTGGATTGTGTACTGCATGCTGAAGTTGAAACCATGAAAAATATTGCATATTGACTTAAATAGGCCCAAATTTATTACTTTTCTTGAAAATTAAATGAATGAAGAAGTGTTGTAATGCTGAATGACAAAAAGATGAACATGTTGCTACAAGAAAATGCATTGTTTCAAGTTGATGTTGATTCCCTAAAACCATATAGTCTTCATCAAAACAAAAACTCATGGTAAAATTCTTACCATGCGAATGAATGTTTCAAAGTCAAGCATGGGAAGAAATCATTAGATTACCAATCAATGATGAAAATCGTTAGCCAATGCGAGACAACTCACCGAAAATGTAAATAAGTGTCAAGGTACCTGAGTGCATCTTGACAGGGACAAATGAATGTAATGAAGTTGAGTCACCTGCAAGATCTGAAAATCAAGATACATCGTTGTATTCCCATTTTTGTCAATGAGGAGGCTTTCCATTGATGTATGCAAGTTCCACGGCACTCCAAATAATCTCTGATTTTGATCTCAAATAAGATGTTGAGGTTGATGGGATAAGATTTGTTGGAAGGTGGACCTTAAGGAATTCCACATCATCCAAATCGAGCATAAAAAGAAAAATGATCTGAAGAACCATAATAAAATATTGAAACCAACATGAGATTGCAAAACTTATTGTGAAATTTTCTTTCCAGTTGCCTGGTTTTTAGGCAAAGATCATGTCTAATTGAGCCAACAAGCTGGTTTTCACAATAGGACTTATTTTTCTCTTTAATTTATTTTATTTTACTTTTTATATGTCCTACTCTAATTGAAAAAGAAATCTTGTTCAAGTATATGAATACTTCCAATGGAACCATGTCTGTAAAAAGGTGATAGATAAACTCATATGCAGGTTTGAAAGATACTCTTTTATATTTACTAGTATATGAGAGACTAACTATTTTGATTGAGATGATGTCAGAAGATACTAAAGAATGGAGAATTGTGATCCGATGACTTTCTTGAGCCAAGATTCAATGTAATATTGTCTTCCTTGGCTTCTTTCTATCATGTCATGTAAGCTTTCAAGGACGTGATATCAATTTATAGAATCTAGTGATAGGAATGCAATAAACTTTTGAATCTCAGGTTCCAACAACTGTTCTTTTTAAACGGAAATCCATGATACTTAGACCTTATATTATTCTTCTTTTTCCAGTTGTTTTTCTTCAATGGAAGCTGGAGAATAATTTTGTAATACCTAAACATTGTGAGTGGATTGAGGTGTTTTATTGTTGATTTGCTTCTTGGTAAACTTCCCTTAACCCTGGTAATGATGGAAAATATTTAGTAGTATGTGATCCTGCATAGATGTCACAAATTTTAATGTTATCAATTAGACATTCATGAAAATCATGTTTCTTTCTACATTTAGGGAAAAATATAATTGAAGTACCATTCTCAACATTTTTCTTGTTTTTCATTCTTAGCATGTCAATTTGTTCATTTAAATTAACAATAATTTTTAGCAACTTGTTAAGTTCAGTTAGACTTACCAATCCTGATGTCGACTTACTTACTCTTGCCATAAATAGATCTTGAGGGGATCTTACATACTTTGCTTTTCCTCTTGATATGTTCTTGAACAGTTCACAAATCTATTGAAATGACAATTGATAAACATATCCTTTTCCTACCAGATTAAGAAGATCAATCCATTCATCCTTTATGGCATTTAGCAGCAGAGTTTTTAATGTGTCTGATCATAAATTATGCAATTTAGATATTTTGATATTATAAGTAAATCTCTCCACTAAATCTTCTAGGCTTTCATCCTCTTTTTGGTTCATCTTAAAGGCTTCATTTTTAAGTTCATGGTGTATGGAATAATATTTATATTTTTCCAAAAATACTCTTTTCATACCATCCCATGTCCTTATAGAATTTGTTCCTAAAGTCATGAACCATCTATGAGCTTTATCCTTGAATGTTGCCGGAAACAAATTCAATTTTTGAATGTGTAATGAGTAGCAATAATATCTACAAGTTATTTCAAATTCAAAAATAAAGGTTTTCGGGTGTTTTGATCTCATACCTTTGAAGTTAGGAAGTATAGATGGAGGGATGCTCATCATATGACCATTGACATCAGTTTCTTGAATAGGAAATCCAAAAGGATCTCCCTCGTTTTCATCATCTTCGTCCATTTATTCAACCTCCTTTGTCACATCTCCTGCAAAAATAAGAATTCATGTTGTAGATGTCATGTGGCTCTTATTGCACCACGTGATATAGTGGGTGTGGTAGGTGATTGAATTATTATTTTTTTAAATGAAAAGAAAAAGGCTCCTATTTACACTTCCCCGGAAACGACGCCAAAATGTTTAGTCAATTTAATTGTCTTAAATTGATTACATAAATGATCGACCAGAGTTGGTAAACTTGTGAAGTGCAAGTGCACTTGCTAGAAGCCTCTTTTAATTTAGTTTATTGTTATGATGACTGAATGAAGCCTCTTCTAAGGACGTTTTTATTCTTATGTTCCTAATGAAATAAATTTAAATTACAACTAAATTTTAAAAATCAACATGCTTTCTATTTTGCAAAAACTAAAACAAGTACTTTCTATGTTATGAAGAAATATTAACTAGTTTTTTAGTTTCTAAAAATTCTACAGTCTAGTGTACGAAGATAAAATCAAATTCTAGAAAAGGGAATTTATAAATTTTTATGTTTTTGAAATGAAATGTTATGGAAATAAAACTTGTAAAGAAATCACTATAGCTCTTGAAAATAAATCACTCATGAACTGAAAAGAATGCACTCATATGCTTAAAGGAGATCACTTAATCACCAATTTTTTGAAAATAAACCACTGATGCTCTTGAAATAAACCACTCATGAACTTGTGAAACTATTTAAAAAAAAATATTTCTTGTTATTGAAAGTAAATCTACAAATCACTCTACAATTTGATAATTCGAAAGGAAAGATTGATGAATCTACATCAAATGATAAAATAAAACTTATGAAAGCATCTACATAAAATAACAAAATGAAATTATGGAAGTATCTACAACAAATGAAAAATTGGAATTCTAGAAACAACTACAACAAATGACAAATCGAAATTATGAAAATAACTACATCAAATGATAAAATGAAAACATGAAAACAACTACATTAAAAACATAAAATGCAGAACCTTCACTATTTGTAGGGGCCCTCCACAAACAGGTGGTCAAATATTTACTCCAACAGTTAGCTGCACATCAAGTCTTCAAGGTACTTCTTCATTAAAAATGAATGAAAAACAAAGTTTTAAAACTTCACAATATGCTTCAGAAAATTAACCTCCTCTCTTTGTTTCAATGGAGTGTTTATATAGAGGGTGCAATTTAGATTCATGGATATTCATATGGCTAAATATCAGAACTGAATGGACACCTATTTTCCACGAATTTGATGAAGCACAATATATTCCAACCTCTGTTTTCTTAACTTGGTCGTTTATTGGCACATGGGCACAATGTTTTCTCATGCAACTGTAAAATAAGGCTCCAAAAAACCTGCAATATCTCCCAAATAGTAATTAATTCTAGAAAACTTCTCGTGAAGAGCTTAATTGGGCCCATTCTAAACGAAACCCAAGTTTTTTTTTGCGAGATTCACTTTCGTTTTCTCAGAAAACGTGTTTGAAGTTGACTGGTAAAAACTGCTGTGATTTTCCCTTGATATTTGCTTGGAGGTCCACATGTGCGAGCTGGGTGGAATTTGACCAACAACAATCCATATTGGAGCTTCTAGAAACAATGTCCATGTGTTGGATTTCATTCTAGAGTGGTGCTACTACCTCAACCATTGAGATAGATGTGAAAACTATAGAAACTTGAACTGTCAAACTATCATTAGTAAAACCATGCATAATTCTCTTTAATTCATTAAAAATAATAGAAATAATAATAATAAACCATGTAAACATGTATGTGGGAATTTGGTGCATTTATGAAGAGATATGGTTAAAAATGATGACAATGGGTGAATGGAATAATATGAAAATGGATGGTTTCATCAACCAAATTATGAAAAATTGGAGGATCAACATGGATGACCAAGAGAAAACTGCTTTCACTACGCCATGGGGAACATTTATGTATGCCAAAATGCCTTTTGGTATCATGAATGCATGGGTGACTTTCCAAAGGGTGATGGACATTGAGTTTGCTGAAGAAAATGACAGTTTAGTGGTGGTTTACTTGGATGATATCACTGTGTTTTCAAAGAAGGAAGAAGAGCATCTCAAGCACTTGGAGAAAAATCTGTAAAAATGCAGAAAATTTGGTATTTCCCTCAATCCTAATAAGAGTGTTTTTTATTTGACTATTGGAAAGTTATTGGGACACATTATATCAAAGAAAGTAATAAGGATTGATCCAAGTAGGGTCACTTCAATACAAAAGACATATTTTCCAAGAAACAGAAAAGAGATTCAATCCTTTCTATGTAAGGTAAATTTTGTTAGGAGATTCATTCCTAATTTTGTAGAAATTGTCAACCATATTAATAAGATTCTTAGAAAGGATTTTGATATTAAACGGACAAAGAGAGAAAAATAATCTTTTTAAGAGATCAAAAAGGCCCTTACCCAAGCTGCGGTGCTCATAAGTCATGAGAAACCTATTTCTTTCTTCTATAGAACACTTGAAAACTCGGAACTAAATTACAATATTACGGAGAAACAAGCATATGCTTTAGTGAAGGCGCTTAAGGATTTCAGAATTTATATTCCACATTCTCACATTGTGGCTTTTGTGCCTAATGCTGTGGTGAAAGACATACTGACTCAAGCTGATCCTAATGGAAAAAGAGGTAAGTGGATTGCCACTATATTGAAATATGATATGGATATCAAGCCTACCAAGTTGGTAAAAGGTCAGGGGCTAGCAAAATTGATGGCATAATCAAATTTCGATTGCCTAGATATGAATTTCATAGCAGAAATTTCAGAAATGGTTGAAGAAGAGGAATTGATCCCTATAGAGGAAAAATTCACTATGTCTGAGTGGTATAGGGATGTAATTTTTGTTTTGCAGCATCACAAAGCTCCTCCTCAATTAACCAAGTCCAAATCTAGATTTGGAAAGTTTAAGTCTCTAAGGTATTTTATTCTGAACAAGAATTTATTTTGGAGGGATACTGATGGGATTCTCTTAAATTTCATGTTAGAAGAAGAGGCTGAGAAGGCAATTAATGAATTTCATAAGGTATATTGTTGAGGAAACCATAATTGGAAGGATAAAACAAATAATATATTCATATCAGGATACTATTGGCCTTCTATTTTCAAAGACATCTATAAAAATATTGCTACCTGTCACGAATGCCAAATTTTTGATAGGAAAAAGAAGCTAATGCCTTTACCTCTGAAATCCATATATGTCGAAGCTCCTTTCTAGAAATGGGGATTATATTTCAATGGCGAGATACACCATGCATCCTCAGGCCAACATCGCTGGATTTTGGCATCCACTAATTACTTCATCAAGTGGATTGAAGATATCACTACAAGGAAAGCTACAGACTCGATCATCATCCTTTTTTTGGAAAACAATATTATGTCAAGGTTTGGTCGTCCCATGAAAATTATTATGGACAATGCCCAAGTTTTCAAGTCTAAAAAATTGATTAGTTTTTTTCATCAATATCATATCACTCTTGGTCATTCCACAACATATTAACCTCAAGTTAATGGCTTGGAAGAGTCATCAAATAAAAGCATAGTCAGAATCATTAAGAAGGTTTTACAAGAAAATGAAAGGTCATGGAATTTGAAGTTAAAATTTTCTTTGTGAGATGACATAATTTGTACTAAAAGGTGTATAGGTACATCTCCTTATGAGATGGTATATGGAACCAAAGTAATTTGCCCAAATTTCCTTAGAGTTCCAGTAATGAGGTTGTTGTAGGGGTTGGAAGAAGAACCAAATGCCATCCAAAGAAGGATAAATCAGCTCATTGATCTCCAGGAAAAAAGAGAGGAAGTGTACACTAATCATCAACAGTCACAAAATAGATTCAAAAATACTTTTTATAGGAAGACAAAAAATTCAAAATTCAAAGTTCAAGATGTGGTTTTGGAATGGGAAGACATTATTGAAGGTAAAGGGAAGCATTGAAAATTTGAGAATATCTGGAAATGACCTTTTATGATAGCAGCATATCATGGGAACAACACATTCTTACTCCAAGAAATGAATGGGAAACTGTGTGGAGGAGGACCTGTCAATGGAAGCTTTCTAAAACACTACACTTCTTAATTCATTTTGTTGAGATACACGTCACTGTATATATTCCATCCTCTATTATTTTATTTTGCAAATAAGGGTGATAATATCATCAAGTTTGAGGCCGAGGAGAAGGCCATAAAAGCTTGAAGAAGATTTCATCAGATTCAGAATTTGTAGTTTTTTCAAGTAGGGCACTGGAGCTGCTGGCTTTGCTGCACCACAGGGGCGCAACATCCCCAATGGAGCCACTGTTATCCTTAATAACAATTAGGTTGGTCTAGGAGTGTCTTTTTGAATTAGGTTAGGTTATTAGGGTCAAATAAAGTCATGAAATTTATTAAATTTCATGTGTCGTATATAGTTTCAAAGGGTCTAAATGGTCATTGGTCATGTGATTAAGGTATTGTCAAAGTAAAATTCAAAAAATTTGACTGCATGGGTTAATAGAGTCATTTTGTGACACTTGGAACCTTTTTCCTAAGTCCGCAATGTTTTCTATGTAAAACAAATTTTTTTCGCTACAGACTCACTAGACAGTTCCATAGCAAATCTGCCCTCCCACTAATTGAAATCGCTATGAACTCACATTTTTCTGATAATGGTGATGTGATCATATCCTGTCATAATTTCAGTGGTCAGAACTGCTTTTTCATCATGGTACATAACTGTTATGAGTCATCATTTGTCATATTGCATGCATGGTAATCATCACACCCTACATAATTTCATTTTCCCTCCCATCTTTTTGTCCTAATTTAGCCTTACTTCATTTGAACAACATCACTTACCTTTCATCCTTGTAAGTTGCTTGATCTTTTTCCAACAAGCTTCTCCTTTGTTTCTTGTCTAGTTGATGTCTTAGGTTAGCTCTTACCTTTGTCAAGCAAGCTTCTTGATGTATTAGATAATTTTGGAGGTGTCAAAGGTTGAAGCAGGTCAACGTTGTATTAAAGGGCATGGATTCACATAAAAAATCCAACAAAGGTGGCTTTGTAGTCAGATACAAGCCCATGGACATGAAGCTGGTTGTGGAATACCCAAGCTTTTCACAAGCTTTCAAAAATGTTGGTTGTTTGAGGTTTTGCCAAAAACTGCAGGGATACCATGCACAGGTCTCTAAGGATTTTTCTGTCAACTTCGTTGGCATAGCTTCAAAGGTGGGCATCTTAATTTTTACTATTTCTCCCGAGACCATTGCACATGCAACTGAAATTCTGAGGTCTAGAAAAGAATGGTTCAAGGAAACAAAATTCAAGCTACAAAACTGTGATGAATTTCTAAAGCAGGACCATATAGGAGTTGACATGACCTCAGGAATACCCAAGAGTTTCCTCAAGGGTGACTACTCAAATATGATTATGGTGATCCAAAAATATTTTACTTATGCATAATTTTAGGCAATATAGTTGACAAGGTACAATCCAAACCTGAGAGCAGTGATACATCCAGTTTTCATCATGTTTTAATCAAGTTTTTAGTTATGGAAGCGTTGAAGAAATTGACCAGGGATTGGGCTAATTTTCTGTTTTTGAGTAGCTATGATGTAGATGTTCTTACTCCAATAAATACACCCAAGTCGAAGACAAACACTCCCAATAAGGACAAATAGCCAAGAGCTGAAACAAAAATTGAACTGAGGTAGAGGTACAGACCATGATGGAGCCCATGGAGGTAGAGATTGATCAATTGTAGGAGATAGTGGCACCTCAACAAACTCCTACCAGCAACAAACTCATAATTGATACAAGGGCTCATATAAGAATCAGTAGAAGTCAAACAGAAGGAAAATGCAAACTTGAAGACATCCTGCAAGAAATTGATATTGAAGAAAACCCTATTGAAAAGCCTGTAGAGGTTAAAGGAACAAAAATCAAGAACAAGGGTATTACAACAAAGAAACTTGATTTTTCCATTGAAGATTCAAGATTTGTCTTTAAGCCTAGGAAACCATTAACTAGGTCACAACTATATAAGGAAGGAAAGTCTAATAAATTACATAAAGAGACATAAAATAAGAAGCATCCAATGAGGGAAGAAATCATAGAGCTATCCCCAACTGAAGCAGAAATAATCAAGACAAAGAAAGGTAAAGAAAAAGTCCAAGAAAAATCTAAAGTGGAGCTTCTAAGAGAACAACTTAAGGAATCCAAATAATAAGTTTTATAAGCCAAATTGCAGTCATATGACTTTAAACAAGAAGGAGCTCACCGATTTCAAAAAGGAAGTCAAAAAACAAGTTTATTTTTATGATGAAGTGGAAGAAAGGTCAAGGAAGATGCTAAGAAGAACAATACCACTGCATAGGATGATGAAGAATACCTTGAGGAGAAAAATTTGGTTGTAGGAAGAGAGGAGAAATCTACAAAACCAAGTCAAAGGGTTAGAAATTTAAATGGAGATGGTGCAAACAGAATTGCAGAAAAAGGTTTTGAAAATGGTAGTTGTGGATGACCCTGTTGCTCCTTGAAAGAGGGTAAGACACATTTTTGGAAAATTTGGTCTTAGGATACTCCATATAATCAATTAACATAGCTTTGGACAATTTTTTGGAGGTAAATATGGAAAATTTCAAATTCTGGAAAGTTCAGGCAAGTTCGTAGCGTACTCCAGGTTTAAAGCCGAGTTTTCACTATGAACTCACTGAAGAATATTTTGAGTTGTAATTTCCAAAATATAGCATGATAGGAGTGGTTAAAATCATGTATTTACCTCATTTTTCCTAATGAAGACCCTCCAATAAGAAACAAAGTCAGAAAGGGTGCAGAAAGCCCTAAATGGAAAATGCTACAAAAACTTCGCTACGAACTTACATTAAATTATCTGTTTTTACAACGAAGTGAAATTTTGATATTTTTGTAGCACTAATGTTTCTTGGGATAACATGAGTCATCGGGAGAGGTTGAAGTGTATCAGTGAAGACACCTAGTTATAAAGGACACTCAGCAAGAAGGAAACATGGCTGCTAGCTCACCATTTGTGTCACATCATCAACACAACAACACATCCTATAATACCGAGCGTCAGAGCCTAGATTAGAGTATGGCAGTTCATCACTTGATCATGGTCATTGCCACCTAAGGTAAATATATTTGATTCAATAAGAATCACTATGTGTGGGTTATTTAAAGTTTGTTAATGAAGTTAATAGTGGTAGAGTCCTTTTAGGTTTCAAAATCCTTCTAAACAGAATTATCTCTATTTTATCTCCATGTAATGAATTCATTTTTGGAACATATCTCTTCAGTAATTTCGAGGGTCTAGCCCAGGTGGTAGAATTCATTTAAAAGGAGTTTCACTCTATAAATAGAGGGATTTCAGAGTTAGAGAAGTTTGATCGATGTTATGACTTATGCTACTATTGTAATATTTTCTGTATTCAGTTAATATATAGTTGCAGAAAACCTTTTTCAGACCCGAGATTCTTTATGGGCTCTTATGTGTTTGTCTCATTTAAATTTTCAATGTAAATTCAGCTTACTTCATGCATAATCACTTGGAATTCATAGATAATTATATCCTCCAACTTCCTTTATGCATCTCGTTTGTTGTCAAAGTTATTTTTTGTAAGAGTTCACATGCCTCAGCTTCCATGAATGATGTTTTTATGTAATTGAGTTTCATACTAACTCCATGCCCAATGGTAGCCATCACACATCCTTCACCTACAAAAAAACATCCAAAGGAAATATGAGAATTAGCCATATTATTTTTAAGCTTCATTATTGAATATCATACATTTTCTTGAGAGATCCCTCTCTGGTTGGAAGAGCTAACTTCCAAACCTAAGTGGTTTGAAACAGTTACACTGAATTGATTGTTGAGCAGCCCAGTCAGCCTCAGTTTGGTGATAACATAACATATGTAGTAATTTGTACATATTATTATCACAAAATTGGATCTGATAGGCTGCTTGATCAGTCAAATTCATGTAACTATTTCAAACCTAATCTTTTGACTGAGGCTTAGCCTCCTCAGCCTGAGAGGGCTCTCTCAAGGGTTAATGATTTAGATAAAAATATAGATGTCTAACTCTATTTAGGTAATAGATAGATAAATGATAGATGTAGGTTGAGAATCACATCAACATGTATACATTGGGCTTATGGAGTCAAAGAAATTCAGTCATTCAGTAAATCTACTTAACATGGAAGTTGAGGCATATCGGAGTTTCAGTCATAAGGCACACACACATGAAACTGTAAAAACACAGTCAGTTCACTTATATAGGAATTCAGAGCATCAAAAAGATGAATTATGATTAATATAGATGAAAACCAATGAAAATGAAACATATAAGAGATGAAAATAGAATAGGAAACACTAAAACTCCTTCTGAATCTCAAGTTGGTCAAGTAGAAAATCTCTGTATTAGCTAAAAAACTAGTCAATTCACAACAAGCACAGTTTTTCCAAACATGCCCAACCCTTGAAAAATTCGACCTCTTGGTATTTAATAGAAATATTACAACATCGGATGATCTGCCTCTAGGCTAGATACATCGAATTTCTATTCCTTGACACCTTGCATAACCATAAAACATGGAATTTATTACAAAAAGACACCTATCCTACTTAGCAGTCCTATTCCAAAAAGGACTCAAACTCCTTATCACTATCTATAACAACATTATCTATTTAAATTTACATCATTGCCAAGTGTATCATCACATGGTCTAATCTGGATGATGGGCTTCATTTCTTCAGGACCATTTTGCTGACCTCCACCAAAATAGGAAACAATGCCCTGTTTTTTAGGTATAGTAACTTTTGCATTCTTTGAACATTCTAACCATCATGTACTCTTCATTTCGTGGTCCTTAGCTATTGGAAATTGGCTTAACACATCCCATAACTCCTCCTTAGCCTCCAGCTATCTAAAACCGCATTAAACACTACGAAAACACCGCAGTTACGTAGCACTTTTTGTAGCGCTGCCATTTCAAGTTTTTATCCTCCAAAAACTCAATTCTTTCCACTGCATCATTTTAATTACCCTTTAATACATCTTCCGTAGAAAATTGAGTTCCTAACTCAGTATTCAACCGTTTTAAAACTGATCAAAATAAGCAAGAAAAGTAGCTATAGCAATTTTGTAGCGCTTTTCTACTTTTTTACACTGAATGCGCCTCGAAACTGCTGAGTATGCAGATTCTTCAAAAATTTGCGAAGGGAAAACTGTGTTTTCCTCCAAAACTTAAAACATAACCTGTCTTCAGTATTTAAAATTCATACAAACTGTAAACCCACTTCATTCTAGCTCTCTTGAGTCCTTCCTTCTTCATTTACACTTTGTTGAGCTATTGGTTCTTCTATGACTATCATTTTAATGCCTCTTCTCTTTAACTCATCATGAATTAACTCCAGTTGTTGCTCTTAATATTTCACCTGGTCTTTAAGTCTTCTGTTAGTAGATCTTAGATGAGTGTTTACTATTCTGAAAAATGTAGCTTATTTTATTGTTGGAACTGTCCATTTGAAAAATTGCTCTTTAGTACTTAAGTTTTCAAAAGCAGAATCAACCTGTCCTTCCCACATTGCCTTCATTATTTTAAATTGTAATTTCTCGGCACTGTGTTTTCTAGCTCTCTTTTTTCATGAAAACAGTTTCTTGGTTTTCCAACCTCAATTTCTCCTCAAGGTGCTGAAACTCAGTTTTCTCTGTAATTTTCTCTTTTCCCCTTTTTGTTCTGCTGATTGTATGCTTCACTGTAGGTGATGAAATATCAAAAATTTCTTTCGAAGATTTAACTATCTCAGTGGGTATTTGAACCTCCTTGCTTCTCTCTATTAATTTCCTAGCATGCCTTGTCCTAGGCTTTCTTGCTTGAAAAATGAAACCTACATCTTCCCCCTTCAACTCTAGCCTCTTTGGATGCTTGGCCTTTTTCATCTTATGCTCATATTCCCCAATGAACTCAACTTGGACAATGGGTGTTTCTTCTATGTCAATTGCATCAAGAATATCCTCTAGATTCCCCTTTGTTACTGGGTTGTCTTCTGTAACAACTGTCTTTCCTTTCAATGCCACTGCTTGGCTTCTAGTTACTCTTTTTGTTCCCTGTTTGCTGAAAGATTGCTTCTTTTTTTCATTTTTGACAACCTTTGATCTTTTTTTTGCAGGTGAGAGAGTTGGTGCATCAAGTATTTGCATTTTCTCTGGCCCTTTCTCAATTTTCTTTCTTGGCTTCAATTTTGCAGTTGCTTTTGGTTTTGAAACCATAGGTTGGCTTGGTTATGCTGCTGGTGATGATGGAACTCCTTTAGCTTTAGGGTTTGTTACAGGAGTTAGGGTTTCCAACTCAAAACCATTAATAAACAAGAATGCTGACATATCTCTGCCTATCTTCTGAAGTTCATCTAAAATTAATAATTTCATTGAGCCATGATGAAATAAGAATGTTTCACTCCCTTCAGACTTTGCTTGAACTTTATCATCCATCTTTGCAAGACTCCTATGAAGATAAAAAGGTAAATTAAGTGAAATCTTACGAGTGAAGTGTAGAAGCAATTTGAAATGATATGAATAAACCTTGTGATATCTGCCTTCACAGGTAAAATATTTTTGAATGTTGAGTAGCAATTTTGAGTAGTTATCTTTGATGCAGCTTCTAGGGATAAGATTATTAAGGTCCATGTCTGTGTGCTCAGGTTCATGAACTCTTTATGTCGCTCCATATCAAATTTGAAACCTTTGAACTAGGTTTCTTGACCTCTTGGTATCTCTCTAACTGCAGCAATGACCTCTGGTGTAATAGACACACTTAGCATCCCGACTTTAGTGGTTGTTCCATTGAAATTCATAGCAAATTACTTGGATACCTGTGTGTGACAGCCCTGCAACTTCTCACAAAACCGTAGGCATCCTACTCTTCTAAACGCTTCCATCATTGATGGGTCTTCAATTATTGCCTTCATGTCTTCAGGTTCATGCCTTAAGCACTGTCCTCCTCTGTGAATTTTTCTTTCTGTTGGCACCCTGTAATCAACAAGATTGGAAAAAGTCTGACTACAGGGAGGACATCGTTTCAACCACTTTGGGATTCTAGGATCTAGCCCTCCTGAATCTGGAGAGGGATCTCTCCAATAAGTGCAAAGATGGATTTATCTTTGAAAGCTTTTGGGTAATTAGGCTAGTTATGAAGGTCGAGGGTTTTGTTTGTTTTTGGATGGTTGAGCATGACTATTTTTTAAGGGAAAGTCCTAAATGGAAAGAGTTTCAAAGGTGTGAAGTTGCAAGCAATCAGAAAAATATTTGGCCAAAAAGATAGATAATTTGCAGGTTTTAGTCCATTGGGCTATGGAGTCATAATAGGGTTTAATTGAAACAGCAAGGGGCAAGAGTGGTCCATGGGGAAAGTCATCTATGTCTAAGGCTCTCTTTAAAGTTTTATTTATGGAATGAAATGATACAACAAGAAGGGGAATTAAACAAATGAAGAACAAAGAGCAGCCTAAGATCTGGTAAGTACTTTGAAACTAGCCAGCTTTTGACATACACTTAAGAAAGACATAAAAGTCACCTAGGATCTGGTAATTATTTCGAAACTAGCCAGCCTTTGACACACTTTCAATAGAAAACATATAAAAACATAGGGAAACTTAAAGGCAACTGTTGGAGAAGAAACTAGCAGGTTGGGCTCACCACAAAACCTCTCCTAGCTCTGCTTTACTCAGTAAAATTTCAAGACAAACACAAAGATAACAAAGAATGGTCTAAGATCTGGTAAGTACTTTGAAACTATCCAGCTTTCAACACATTCTTAGGGAAACTTTCAGTCAGTCTTTGGGGATAAAACTAGGACCAGGGCTCACCATATCTTCCATAGTTCATCTCTACTTAACATAAACTGAAAATAACATTCAAGAATAAAAATTAGCTAAACAGTAGGACGAGGGAACGCCAGCATTCCTAACTACTTGAACTAAATTAAATCATTCCTAAATAACACAATTTGGGAGAAAACAAACCTGTGAATGGCTTCACTTTGATGAATCAAAGGCATGGGAATCGTCATTCCCAACCTTTGGCTTTTTCTTCAATATAATGGAAAACCATCAAACACCTATAAAAAATAATAAAGATTAATAAAATCCTGCGTTGTTGGGTAAACTGCTTCAGAGGTTGTGGTGAAGGAGCATGGTCGTTGGATGGCGACATCCAACGGTGGAGATCTGTGTAAAGGAGGTCAAAAAGGGAGCAGTGGGAGTATATGGCAGAAGAATAAGTCAGATCCGTCGATCTGCAAAGATCAACGGTCGGGAGCGATCCGAGAGGAAATAAAGCGAAGGGGTCACTTTATATGGAAATGGTGAAAATATGATGAGATAAGGTTAAAAACCTTTGTTCGGAGGAAAATATGGTTTAAAGTGAAGTTGGGGGTTCGGGATGATCGTGGGCCGTCGGATGAGATCGGCCCACAAGATCAATGGTGGAGATTTGCATAAAAAACCCTTTGGTAGAGGCGGAGGGTGATATGTAAATGGAGGTTTAGATCCAAGCCGTTGATTTGCAGAGATCAACGACGGAGGGCGCGCGCGATAACAAAAAAGGGAAAAGAGGGAAAGTGGTTTCAGGGAGGTAAAACCACTGTTTTCGTGCAGAAAAAGGGTGAGGAGGAAGGATCTGGACCATCCGATCTAGACATGTGGATGGTCCAGATGAAATCAGAAGCAAAGGCATCGGTGGGGCAAAGAACTTGGAGTGCGATGGAGCGATTTAGCGTGGACCGTCGATCTGTAGATCAGATCGACGGTGGAGAAATCATCGGGGGTTGACCAATTGGGGGTGGAATTATGTTTAACGCGCTCGAAAAAATTTTGCAATGCGATTATGCACTGTTCGTTGATCGGCTTTAGATCAACAGTCGATATCGTTTCAGAACTCGCATCGGCGGAAAACCCTTTAAAACATATGAAAAACCCAAAATTTAATATAATACAAAAGTTTGGCTTTTGGGGGTGGGTTTATATATATATGAAGTGAATAGGTGCCCATCTTCGGGGCCTTTAATTATATGGAATGCGAAGGTCCGAGGCTTTATGTATAAGGTCCAATCACATCGGAACTTTTGGTGCGGTCTTTCAATCTACCCATTTATATTAAAAAAAAAACATAGCATGGGCGCGTTTAGACCAAACTTGGGAAAAAGTGGGTTTTTTCTATTTACAAAAGGAAATAATGGATCGGAGATGAGTTATACAATTTTTTAGCGCCCGATTGCGGTCGCAAGGGTTATATGAGGCGATAATAGGATCGGGGGTTATGAACAAAAGGATAATCGCATCGGAACTTTCAACTTGACCAAAAGATTTGTGCGCTCAGATTATTGCGATGTGATAAGCACTTAAATGGTTTAGTACTGCTTGGTTCCAGCACCAAGGTGTATGGAGGGGAAGTGGTTAGGACTTTGGCCCAAGGGGGCTTAAGCCTGTGGTAAACAAACTTATTTTTTATGAAATTTTTCCAAGATTTCAATGGATTTGGGGGTTTCGATAGAGTTCAAAAAGGATTTTTAAGCTATGTAAAGGGGATTTCATGAAGGGGAAATGGGGAAAATGAAAAATAGAGGAATTTATGGGAAAAAAGGGGTAAAAAATGGAGGTTAGTTTTGAAGTGGAAGGAGGGGAAAATGGTGTTTGCAACAGTATTTTCTCTTATGGAATCAGCATAATTTTTTATTTCTAAATGGAAATAGCAGTGAAGTTTGAAACAAGGGCATGATGTCTTCAAAAGTATTCAAGATATAACATTTTTTAGCAATAAAACTTGTTTCTTGAAGGCTCAGAAATGTTTTAGCCACCATTTGATATGACAAATTTTATTGGTGGCTAACAATGGCTCCACTTGGGGATGGTGCCTTCTTGAAGGCATCAAGAATTTCAGACTTGCATTCTCTGGGAGGCTGATCAGTGCCTTGTCCATTGGGTTGCCTTCTCTTTACTTGAATGATTTTCTTCACTCTAAAAAATGTTATCAGCCATAAAAATGATGGATCTTTCATCAACAAGTTTTCTACCTACCCAATCCTACTGATCTAACATTTTTTCTTCTTTAGAGTGCACTTGGATTGGAAAACTCTTTTCACAACATTTTGTTCTTTTGAAAGCATAAAAATAATCTAATTATACTCCTTATTTCTTCATGAAATCAGATTAAACAGTTGAGTCCATATGTTTCTCTACCTAATCTACTAATCTATTAGGATTAAACAGTTAAACAGATTTTTATTCTCTAAATTCTACAACAGAAAATTAAAAAGCATACAAGTTAGGATTGAACAGTCTATCTTGATGCTGATCTATGGCATAAAAAACAAGCTGCACATAGATATTATTTTGCAGAAAATTAAATCAAAATGGAAGACTTAAAATATGAAAGTTTAAAGCACTTCCTTCATCTTTTTTCAGCTCTGTTTTTGCTTTTGTTTGAGTTGTTCTTTCCTTATAATCTAGTTCATATTTTAAGCTGATTAGAACCAGTTTTACATCTGTTTTGACTCAGAAAATAAACAGATTTGAGTCATCTCTCTTTGGAAACTTAGGTTCAGATTTTGAGCATGCTTGAACCTTTAATTTCTAGCCTAATCTACCTACTGATAAGCCAAGATTAAACTGTTTGGCAAATCAAATTCACTATCCTATCAACAGTAAATTTAAAACTAATTAGCCAAGATTAGGCTGTTTGACTAACTAGAAGTGTGTTTTTCAGGAGTGGCATTTAAGCTTGCACAGTTTTAGATTTGTTTCTCTTTTTTGGTATGGGGCTATACCTTTCTTGTTTTTACAATCTGCCCTCTTTTCTTTCTTCTATTGTTTTTGTATTTTTATTTTTCTAACTTTGAATGCAATGATGGGTGAAATATTTATAATGAGAAAAAAGATAAAAAGGCTTTCAGAACATGACATGGATCGAGAGAAGTAATGTTTAAGCATCCTGCCATTGACAGGACCCCCAAACAGCTCTGCTCCATTCAACTCCTGCAAGAAAAAGGCATTATTACCAGTAGCTGAATGAATGAGATAAGGGCCAAGCCATAAGTTGTCAAATTTTCCATGCTTTCCCTTG
Source organism: Pinus albicaulis (assembly GCA_034641835.2). Classification (NCBI taxonomy): domain Eukaryota; kingdom Viridiplantae; phylum Streptophyta; class Pinopsida; order Pinales; family Pinaceae; genus Pinus; species Pinus albicaulis. The sequence continues at coordinate 618,070,840 of CM076579.1, forward strand.
TCTTCCCTCCTGGAGTCCCACTTTAAAACTTTATCCCCAATATTAAAATTGTTGGCCTTTGTTCTTCTGTCAAAAATCTTTTTGATGATGTCCTGCTTCTTCAATGCTTTGTTATAAACCTCCTCTCTGGTTTTCTAAAGATGAATTGTTTGATTTATCCTTATGATCATGTCATTGTCTTCAGTTTGGATCTCTTGAATTAAATTCATAACTGGTACACCAAGGCTGGTAGGAAATATTTCATCAATGCCATACACAAGCTGGTAGGGTGACATGCCAATAGATTTCTTCAATGTTAATATGTCAGCCCAAAGTGCATGCACAAGCTTTGTGTGCCAAGACTTTTTGTTGTCCTCCAAAAATTTCTTGATTATGTTCACTAAATTCTTGTTTGAGGATTCTGAAAGTCCATTACCTTGAGGGTAATAGGCCGTGGAATGCCCCAATGTTATCTGATATTTGCGACATAACTCAACCATCTTCTTAGATCCAAATGCTACTGCATTATCAGTGATGATCTTGGTAGGGAAGCAAAATCTAGAGAGAATATTAGTCTCCATGAATTTTATAATGACATAATCATTGGCTTGCCTATAAGGGATTCCTTCTATCCATTTAGTGAAGTAGTCTGTGGCAGTGAGAATCCATATATGCTGAGCTGAAGATGATGGATGGATTTCACCTATGAATTCAAGTCCCCACTATTGAAATGGAGCTTCAATAGTGATTGGATGTAGCGGTAAGGGTAGTAGCTTCCTTTTGCCTTCAAAAATTTGGCATTTATGACAGGCAATTATCATCTTTTGTACATCAAGAAAAAGAGTAGGCCAATAGTAACCAGCCCTCAAGATTTTGTTGGTTGTTGTCTTCCAGTATAAATGACCTCCACACTCTCCTTCATGGAACTCGTGCTTAACCTTCTCTGCATCATACTCAGGCAAACATTTAAGCAATATACCACTTGCATTTTTCCAATAAAGACATTTATCTATAATGCAATAGTTTACAACTTTCAATTTCAAAAACCTTGCCTTTGCTTTTGTCAAACCAGGAGGTGTATTTAAATTATGTAAAACATAAAGAATATCAGCATACCAAGAGGAATTCAAAAAATGATCTTCAACAATGGGAGTTGAGAATTCTTCTTGGTCATCTAAAGCATTAATCATATTAATATCGAGAACTTCAAAATTGGATTTAGCCATTAATCTAGCTATACCTTGGCCTTTTATGAGTTTAGTGGGCTTTATCTCTAAATCATATTCAAGAATAACAACAATCCACTTACTTCTCTTACCATCTGGGTCCCGTGTTATAATATCTTTCACAACTAAACTTGGGACAAAGGAAATGATGTGTGAGTGAAAGATGTATACTCTGAAGTTTTTCAAAGCCTTAGCCAAAGAAAAGGCTTGCTTTTCCATAATGTTATACTTCAAAGGGGCATCCCTCAAAGCCTTGCTAAAGAATGAAATAGGCTGCTCTTGTCCTTGTGGATTTTTCTGTAAAAGGACAACAACTATTGTATGTTCTGATGCAAATGAAAAAATATAAAAATATTTTGAAAAATCAGGACTGATTAGAACCGGTGTTTTGGTTAACACTTGTTTCACCAGCTCAAAGGACTTCTTTGCTTCCAAGGTCCATTTTACCCCTTGCTCCTTCTTCAGCATGTTTGTAATGTTCCTAAGGAGCTCGACTAAGTTGGGGATGAACCTTCTCAAAAAGTTAATCTTTCCAATGAAAGATTGCAACTCTTTGATGTTTCGAGGATGAGAGATCTGCAATATGGCCTCAATCCTCTTTGGATCTATCTTAATACCCTCTTCTGAAATAATGTGCCCAAGAATTTTACCTTCTTGGAGACCGAAAAGTGTTTTCTTAGGGTTCAAAGATATCCCAAATTTTCTACATCTCTCGAAGACTGTTCTTAAATTTTCTAAGTGCTCTTCATTTGTCATTGAAAACACATTTACATCATCAAGGTAGATAATGATGAAGTAGCCTAGTTCTTTCGAGAATGCTATGTCCATGGCTCTCTGAAAAGTTTCTCCAGCATTCATTAGACCAAAAGGCATTTTCACATACATGAAAGTGCCCCAAGGTGTAGTAAATGTTGTCTTTAGTTCATCATCAGGGTCGACTAAAATCTGATTGTACCCTAAGTAGCCATCAAGCAAAGAAATTCTTCTAGACCCTACCACCCTTTGTAAAATATGATCCATCTTAGGTAAAGGGTAGTTGTCTTTTAATGAAGCTTTGTTTAAGTCTCTAAAGTCTATGCAAAGCCCGATCTCTCCTATTTTATTCCTAACCGACACCAGATTAGACACCCACTCAGAATATCTAATAGGGACAATAATACCAGCCTCATACATCTTTTTTATTTCCTTCTCAACCGAAGGCAACTGTATAGGGTTTATTCTGTGCAGTTTCTGTTTGAATGGTTTTTGGTTTTCCTTGAGAGGGATTTTGTGCTGTATTATTTCAGTGTCATAGGATTTAAGATCTTCGTAACTCCATGCAAAAACATTAGAAAACTCTTTAAACAACTCTATGTATTTGAGTTAATGTGAGCTGGTAAAGTCTTAGACAGTTTGAACATCATAGGTTTAAGTTCACTGCCTATATTGCACTCTTCCACTTCAGTCTCTACAGGTTCCAGTTTTGGCTTAAAATCGAACAACTCTTCTAAAGGGGCCAGACCCTTGGGCAAAATTTGGTCTTTGGACTGCAGGGTTTCTAACTCCTCTGTTTCTAAATCTGCAGTCAATTCTATTTTATTTGCAAGTTTGCTAGACAGTAGATTTATATCAGCAAGCTCAGGAGACGGTTCTTCTTCTCCAAGAAAGTTTTCTTCAAAATTGCAATCTGTTTCATAATCTGAATCTGAACTGTGCAGTTCAAATTCATTTCTGAATTGCATGAATTCTTCTATTTGTTTGTCTCTGTCGAAAACTTGCCAATATATTTCGTTATCAGGAACGACTGGTCTGGATTTAATCTGAGTTGTGCATTATTTGTTTTTATATGGCATTAAGCATGTTCTAGCTGCAGAAGCTAAGCTGTGGGCCGCGATGTTTCTTTTTCTTGGGACAAAAGTCAAATGGGACTCCTTAAAATTTTTTAAAAGGTCCATGACATCGTTTCGATAGGCCCTAAGTCTTGGGTGATGTGCGTTGTATTCCCCGTTGACTTGCCTAATGATTAATTCAGAATCCCCATACGCTTTGATTCTTTTGGATCCTAAATTTTTCAACAAATACAATCCTAAAAGTATGGATTCATATTTTGCTATGTTGTTTGAACACTGAAAGCTTAATTTACAGGAAATACTCTCTGTGTGGTTGTTCTCAGTGTTGCATATCCAGACACCTGCACCAGCATTAGTTCTAGTGCATGACCCGTCAAAGTACATACTCCATAAAGGAAGGCTTCCAAATTTATCTTGGGTGCTGTCCTCTTCAACTGAAGTGCTTTCTGATTGTTCTTGAATATCGACACTTAGCTGAATTTGTTTCAATTCCTCTAATTTTACAATTAGTTGAGGAATGATTTCTTGACTCTCAAGGTTACATATCAATGGACGCATGATTTGTAGTTCAAGACCCGTGTTTAGTTTGTTGTGGATTAAAGGTTCAGTAAACCGTTTTAACAGTTCTGTGTTGTCCCCATCCTCTTCTCTATCAGCCATCAGTTCTGTTAAAGTCACCTGTTCTGTAAGTGATTCATCGTTAAACAGGATAAAAGAATCAAGGTCTGTATTTACAGAATGCAGAGGAGAGTTTTGGGTTCTGTCTTGACTAGTAACCATGTACTGCATATGGGACTCCCTGTAAAGTCTTCTTGTCTGATTGAAAATAGGGATGGTTGCATAGGTCATGTCCATCTGCATAGTTCCTTGTAACTTAGCCCCCCAAGACCTAGATAATAACATTCCATATTTTGGGGGCACATCAGTCACAACAATATCCATAACCAAGCATTTGGCTGGAATCTATGCTAAATTAATGCAGAGGTCTTTGATTAATCATAAACATTTTACTCTACTCAAGTCAAAGGAGTAAAGGTCTTTATAAGGTCTGGTGATTTCTAATCCTAGGCTCTCCATTACAGCTTTGGGAATTAAATTGTGAGAGGCCCCGGAATCATGCATAACATTATGCAAAATCGTGTCATGAACATTTAAACTCACATAAAAGGGAGGAACAGGTCCCTCTTGATACTTACCTTCAATATTTGGACCAAAAATAAGCTCTGGATGGTCATCATTAAGATTGACTGTGTCATTATTCTCTTCAATGTTTAAAGCCTTCAAAATTTGGGTCCTATATACATTTTGGGTAGCTAACTCAGTCAAGGGAACAAAGATTTTAATCTTTGAAATTTCCTGCTCTAGGCTGAAAGGAATTTGATTCTTTGAAGTACTCGTCTCAACGTTGTTACCTGCCACTCTATCAGCAAAATCTGTTTGATGACTTGTTCTATTTACATTTGAAAAAATGGTTTTAACAAGAGTACTAGCTGAAGTGTTAGTACTGCTAAGGTCTGCACTCTGTTTGTCATTGTTTTAAGTGCCTTTCTCTTTTTACCCTTATCAGAATTTACAGCCACTGTTTTTTCTTTCTGTTTTACAATTTTGGGTTTGTTTATAGCATTGTTTTGAGAAGATTTGTCAGAGGTTTTGGTGTTGGGAGTTTGTTGATTTTTTTTACTTCTAAGGTCATATTCCCTTTGAGACTCTATGATGACATTCTCCATATCTTGATAATAACTTTCGTCATCATCTCTTTTGTCATCATAAGGTGTGTAAAGACCTTGTTTTCTATCATAATGAATCTCAAAGCCATCATTATCTACTCCCAGCATGTTGATATCTTCTTCCTCTGTTATCTCATATGTTTCCTCAACCTCACTCACATAGTTTTGATGAAATGGAGGAGTGATCTGTTGATCATCTTCCCTAGGTCTGCTTAGAGGTTGGTTCCTTCTAAATTTTTTATTCTGGTTTTGGTTTCTATTTTGAGGAGTAGTTTGGTTTTGAATTGTTTGTGCTCTCTCAAAGATGTTCATTCTCTTCATCATCTCCTCCATGATTCTTTCCATCTTTGAGCTGGAAGTGGAAGGGGTAGATTCCTCTCTAAAGGACACTCTCTTCTCATTCTTCATTCTTGCTCTCTTCTCCATTAAGTTAACTTCCACAACAAGAGCTCCTTTTTACATATCCTCAAGAGTTGCAAGATCTCTCTCTCTCGGCTGATAGGCCATCTCAGGGTCAAACCCTTCAGGAAACTTGTTTAGAGCTGAGCCTTGTGGAGGTTTTAGATCTGGGGAAAGTGCATTATACACACTGTTAAATCTAGTGCAGTAAGCTTGAACACTTTCCCCAGTGTTTCTATGGAGGTTCTTGTAATCAGAAAGGACTTGTAGAGGGTTCTTCTTCACTTCCCATTTGTTTAAGAATGTATGATGGAAGGCTTGGAGATCATTGATACTATGGGGGGTTAAGCCTTTAAACCATTTTCTTACTTCTCCCCCCAGACTCTAAGCAAATAGTCTTAGTTTGAAAGATTCATCATCAATTTCGTTTCTCTCAAAGTAGTCATTCATCTTATCGACATGTTGTGATGCAACAGTAGCATTACTGGCATCATATAATGGAATTTTGGACTGATAGTCCTGTGGAAGATTGACTAATGGTACAGGAAGGACTAAGGGAGCATACCATGATGCCATGATATGTGGTGGAGGTGGATTCACAAGAGGTGGATTAAAAAAAGGGAAAGTGGGCTGAAGTGGAGTGGTTTGAACAGTGGATGTAGGATGAACAGATGTGGATGGACCAGGAATAGATTGCTGAGCTGACCTTGGATGAGAGACACCTAAATTGGAAAGGAAGTGTGAATCAGGTGGTGTTGTTTCTCTGCTACCAGGGTGTTTACTTGTTTCAGGAGATGAAAGTGAAGACTCAGAATCTAGCTGATCTAAATCATCAAGAGACCTAGCTCTAAATGGATTTCTTAGATCTACTTCTGATTTTTGTAGAGCTGCAAGATTTTCAGGAACTGAATTAGCTCTCAAGGGTTATCTAAAAAAAGTTGAAAAATTTATCTTAGGAGACTTCCTAAGGATACTTTCTGGGTTATCAACTATCTCAGGTGGATTAGGGTCAGGGTGGGGTCTAGTATGAATCTTTTTAGGAGCCACTATGATGTATTTTTTAGAACCAACTAAACAAGAAAAGTTTAACTAGATATGACAATCTTTAAGAGGTTAACTAATCTGTTTTACACAAATTTTCATCCTACAGTCCTCTAACTGAGTTTGAATGATGTTATTATGATAAAGGTTCTTCCCAGTGGAGTGTTAAGGCCTGTTAAGGATTGTGAAGTCGCCAAGTGGAAGTTTTTAGCTCTTTTGGAGGTAAAAGGTTTTATGGTCCACCACCATGTTTATTAAATACCAATCTGAAATATTTTTGGGTTTTCTGAGTTATTTTTCAGTCCTATTGGTTGTTAAGAGTGTCCTAAATTTATTTCAAAACTTAGCTACGGTTATGAGACAAAAACAGTCTACTCTTATGGCTAAGCCATCTGATCCTTCAAGGTTAGATAAAATCTTATGAAAATCATAGGGTTTACCTAGTTTGTCACTGATTCAAAACAATTTTTATCATGATTACCATCACTTGGTAGTGTTTGAAAAAGGCGTATTTTTACTCACAAGGTTTTATGAAGTTTTGAAGGGAGCCTAAGATGAAAATTCAACTCAAGTCCCCAGCGGAGTCGCCAGAAATGTTGGAACCCTGTAATCAGCAAGATTGGCAAAAGTCCGACTACAGGGAGAACATCATTTCAACCACTTTGGGATTCTAGGATCTAGCCCTCCTGAATCCGGAGAGGGATCTCTCCAATAAGTGAAAATATGGATTTATCTTTGAAAGCTTTTGGGTAATGATATTAGGCTAGTTATGAAGGCCGAGGTTTTTTTTTTTGTTTTTGGATGGTTGACATGACTATTTTTTGAGGGAAATTCCTAAGTGGAAAGAGTTTAAAAGGTGTGAAGTTGCAAGCAATCAGAAAAATCTTTGGCCAAAAAGATAGATAATTTGTAGGTTTTAGTCCATTGGGCTATGGAGTCATAATAGGGTTTAATTGAAACAGTAAGGGGCAAGAGTGGTCCATGGGGCAAGTCATCTATGTCTAAGGATCTCTTTAAATTTTGATTCATGGAATGAAATGATACAATAAGAAGGGAAATTAAACAAATGAAGAACAAAGAGTAGCACAAGATCTGGTAAGTACTTTGAAACTAGCCAGCTTTTGACATACACTTAAGAAAGACATAAAAGTCACCTAGGATCTGGTAAGTACTTCGAAACTAGCCAGAATTTGACACACTTTCAATATAAAACATATAAAAAAAGAGGGGACCTTAAAGGCAACTGTTGGAGAAGAAACTAGCGGGCCAAGCTCACGACAAAACCTCTCCTAGCTCTTCTTTACTTGGTAAACTTTCAAGACAAACACAAAGATAACAAAGAATGGTCTAAGATCTGGTAAGTAATTTGAAACTATCCAGCTTTCAACACATTCTTAGGGAAACTTTTAGTCAATCTTTGGGGATAAAACTAGGACCAGGGCTCACCATATCTTTCATAGTTCATCTCTACTTAACATAAACTGAAAATAACATTCAAGAATAACAATTATCTAAAGAGTAGGACGACGGAACGCCAACATTCCTAACTACTTGAACTAAATTAAATCATTCCTAAATAACACAATTTGGGAGAAAAAATTAAGATAAAGCTTATTAGTCAGAGAAGGGTACTGATATACAGTAAGTCCTAACTCTATGCTTGCTTTTCTTTATAAGAGAAGATGGAAAAAGTGAAAATAGAAATAAAATAATGATTTACAATAAGAAATAACATCACCGTTGACATAGACCAGGATCCCATAAATCAACTTGTATTGATGCTCCAAACCAGTTACATCTTTAAGTCCAATGTTTCAGTTTAGAAATCATCTACACTTCCTAGACTAACTTATCAAATCACAAGTAGAGCTTCAAGAGCCAGTAAACATTATTTACAAGTAGAAGTCTCAAGCTCAAGTATATTTCAAAGTTTAGCAACCAACAATTTCTCATCTTCTACTGGAGTATTTATAGAAGGAATGAGGAGGTGGGATCTGATAAAAGATCTCTTGGGTCAATCAGTACATACTTAAGGCTCTCGGCCTTTGAGGGGCTCGATGAAGAAGCTTACATATGTGTCCTCTGTATTAAATGTTTTACATTGAGAATTAAGCTCTGTGGGAGATTTTGTTGACTTTAAGGCTCCGTATTAGTTCTGCCATAACTTTGCTGATATTTTTTACATTAGTTCCTTTAGTAGAATTAAATGTTTGGCTGCACTAAGGCTAATATCCTCTTTCTGATCAATAACTTCGGCCTCTATTTGAATTCTTTGAGGCAACAGGTGGCATTGGTAGCTGAGAGGAATCAATTGGCCTCTGTTGTGGCGGTGGAGGCCTTTCTGTCTGATAAAAAATTATGATTTTCTTTGACTATATTTTAATTTGGAGGATTAGGCTTTTGATAATCAATCTTAGCTGTAATCCCCCCGAAAATTTTCTTCAATCTTCTATTTCTGCTGTGTTTAAATCTTCGACACTGATACTCTTTTGATTCATTTAATTGTCTGTGTCTTGTTGATGTGCAGGGCCGCATAGGGCTCATGTGGCATCAATGCCCATGAAGCATCGACGAGACGTGGAGTTTGAACCCTATGAATGGCTTCCCTTTGATGAATCAAAGGCATGGGAATCGTCATTCCCATCCTTTGGCTTTTTCTTCAATATAATGGAAACCATCAAACAACTGTAAAAAATAATAAAGATTAATAAAATCCTGCGTTGTTTGGTAAACTGCTTCAGAGGTTGTGGTGAAGGAGCATGGCTGTTGGATGGTGACATCCAACGGTGGAGATATATTTAGAGGAGGTCAAAAGGGGAGCAGTGGGAGCAGATGGCGGAAGAATAAGTCAGATCAGTCGATCTCCAAAGATCGATGGTCGGGAGCAATCTGGGAGGAAATAAGGTGAAGGGGTCACTTTATATGGAAATGGCGAAAATATGATGAGATAAGGTTAAAAACCTTTGTTCAGAGGAAAATATGGTTTAAAGTGAAGTTGGGGGTTCGAGATGATCTTGGGCCGTCGGATGAGATCGGCCCACAAGATCAACGGTGGAGATCTGTGTAAAAAACCCTTTCGTAGAGGTGGAGGGCGATATGTAAATGGAGGTTTAGATCCAAGATGTTGAACTGCAGAGATCAACGGTGAAGGGCGTGCGCTATAACAGACAAGGGAAAAGAGGGAAAGTGGTTTTGGGGAGGCAAAACCACTATTTTCGCGCGACAAAATGGAGGGAAGGCGGGATCTGGACCGTCTGATCTGGACACGTGGATGGTCCAGATGCAATTGGAGGCAAAGGCATCGGCGGGGCAAAGAACTTGGAGTGCGATGGAGAGATTGAGCGCGGACCATCGATCTACAGATCAAATTGATGGTGGAGAACTCATCGGGGGTGGCATTATGTTTAACGCGCTTGGAAAAAAATTTGCGATGCGATTATGCATTGTTCGTTGATCGGCTTTAGATCAACGGTCGATATCATTTCAGAACTCTCATCGGCGGAAAACCCTTTAAAACATATGAAAAACCCAAAGTTTAATATAATACAAAGGTTTGGCTTTGGGGGCAGGTTTATATATATATAAAGTGAATAGGCGCCCGTCTGCGGGGCCTTTGATTATATGGAATGCGAAGGCCCAAGGCTTTATGTATAAGGGCCAATCGCATCGGAACTTTTGGTGCGGTCTTTCAATCTACCCATTTATATTAAAAAAAAAACATTGCATGGGCACGTTTAGACCAAACTTGGGAAAAAGTGGGTTTTTTATTTACAAAGGGAAATAATGGATCAGAGATGAATTATACAATTTTTTAGCGCTCGACTGCGGGCGCAAGGTTTATATGAGGTGATAATAGGATCGGGGGTTATGAAAAAAAGGCTAATCGCATCAGAACTTTCAACTTGACCAAAATATTTGTGCGCTCGGATTTTTGCGATGCAATAAGCACTTAAATGGTTTAGCGCTTGGTTCCAGCACCAAGGCGTATGGAAGGGAAGTGGTTAGGACTTTGGCCCAAGGGGGCTTAAGCCTGTGGTAAAAAACTTATTTTTTATGAAAATTTTCCAAGTTTTCAATGGATTTGGGGGTTTTGGCAGAGTTCAAAAAGGAGTTTTCAACTCTGTAAAGAGGATTTCATGAAGGGGAAATGGGGAAAATGAAAAATAGAGGAATTTTATGGGAAAAAAGGGGTGAAAAATGGAGTTTAGTTTTGAAGTGGAAGGAGGGGAAAATGGTGTTTGCAGCAGTATTTTCTCTTATGGAATCAAGAGAATTTCTGATTTCTAAATGGAAACAGCAGTGAAGTTTGAAACAAGGGCATGATGTCTTCAAGAGTCTTCAAGAGATAACATTTTTTAGCAATAAAACTTGTTTCTTGAAGGCTCAGAAATGTTTTAGCCACCATTTGGTATGAAAATTTTTATTGGTGGCTAACACTTTCCTCTGCCATATTCTTCAGAAAAGCTTTCAGCCTCGCTTGAGTAAAACTTTCAGCCTCACTTGATATGGGTGTAGTAAAATCTTTTTATGAACCAACCACATTTTTGGCTTGACACTCAAACCTCAGACATTTCGAATGGAGGCAAAAGGATGAGAATGACTAAATAGGAAAGATTTTGAAATTTTAAATGTCCTCTCATAACTAAAATGATGCCTCATTCATAACCTATAATGACCATGATGACTGCAAACGTGGGTGTGTACTTCAATTTCATCATTACATGACTCGACATGCCACTATCCTGCCCTTTCCCAACGTTTTCTGAAATTTTCCAACTCAACTGACAAGACAGTTACAAAACTGCACTTTCGTAACACCTATAGTGTAATTTTTCCTATTTTCACTGCGAAAATATCAATGCTTTCGTAGCGCAAAACAAATTTTTTCAATGGGTGGCGCTACAAAACTGTGGTTTCTCGGCTAAATGGACAATTTTGACAGAATTTTTTTGGAAATGAAATAAAAATGGAAAATGATGAATGTTTGACATGAAAGAGCTTTAAACAAGGCTTAATTTGAACCTTAGAATGAGATTTAAACCATAAAAAATCTAAAACCTTCCCTTGATCAAACCTAAATTGACTCCTAAAACCCTGTTTTGATTCATGAAATTTGTAACCTTGTCAAAATGATGTGTTGAAATTTTTTGGGCGATAATAGTGGCTCCACTTGGGATAGTGTGCCCCTATGGTACACTAAGAACTAGTAGTTCCAGTGTTGCTATACATTTTCTTGACCAAAAGAGAAAAACTATGAAATTTCCAAGCTTTCTCCTCGAGCTCTAATGGACTTCACCTCGAGCTCAAGCTTGTTGATTTAGCTTGTGATTATTAGTAGAAAAACTCATAAAATGGAATATATACAATGATATGAATGATCAACAAATTTTTAGGAAGAGTAATGCTTTAAAAACCTGCCATTGACAAATCCTCCAACATTTGATTTTCCATCTAACTCCTGCAGTATGTAATTATTGTTTCCATGGAAAGAAGTTGTCTTGAAAGGACCTTTCCACAAGTTCTCGAACTTACCATGTTTGCCTTTCTCTTCAATTCTGGCCTCCCATTTCAGCACTTCATCCTGAATTTGAAAAATTTCTTCCTTGATCTTCTTATCAAATGTCCTCTTGATTATGTTTTGAGATTATTGATTGTTGTTATAAACTTCATCCCTCTTCTCTTGCAAATCTATTAACTAATTTATTCTTCTCTGAACTTCATTTGGTTCGTCTTCTAATCCTTGCATCAGCTTCGTGACAGGAACCCCTAAGGATGTAGGAAAAATGGCTTCAGCTCCATATACCAGTTTATATGGTGAAGTTCCAATTGACCTTTTTGTGCATATCCTATCAGCCCATAAGGCATACTTCAACTTCAAATGCCAAGCCTTCTTATTTTCCTGCAACACATTTTTAATGATCCTCACAATGCTCTTGTTAGAAGACTCAACAAGACCATTCCCTTGCGAATAATATGCAATGGAGTGCCCAAGAGTAATATGATATTGATGATAGAAATTGATCAGCTTCTTAGACTTAAATGCCTATGCATTATCAGCTATGATTTTCATGGGGAAACCAAACCTAGACAAAATATTATTTTCCAAAAAATAAATAATCAAAGAGTCATTTGCTTTCCTTGTTTGGATTGCTTCAATCCATTTGGTGAAGTAATCAGTCGCTGTGAGAATCTAGCGATGTTGAACTGATGATGATGGATGAATATCTCCAATAAAATCTAGTCCCCATTGCTAAAATGGTGCTTTGACATAGATAGGCATTAAAGGTAAAGGTACAAGCTTCTTCCTACCATCAAAAATCTGGCATTCATGGCGGGCATCAATATTTTTGTAGACATCCTTACAAATTGTAGGCCAATAATACCTTGCTCTAAGAATCTTGTTCATTGTGGGCTTCCAATAATGATTACCTCCACAATATCCTTTGTGGAACTCCTCAATCACTTTATCAGCCTCCTCTTCCAGCAAACAATTCAGAAAAATACTGCCAGTATCCTTCCAAAACAAATTTTTATAAAAAATGCAATACCTCAAGGATTTTAGCTTCAAAAATATTTCCTTAGACTCTGTTAACTCAGCAAGTGCTTTATGATGTTGTAGGACAAAAACAATATCCTTGTACCAATCTGAAGTGATGTATTTTTCTTCAATAGGGACTAATTCTTCTTCCTCATTTGAAATTTCTGATATTTCTGTAATTAAATTTATGTCAATATAGTCAAAGTTTGACTATGCCATCGACTTTGCTAAGCCTTGTCCTTTGACCAATTTTGTTAGCTTGATCTCTATATCATACTCCAGAAATTTAGAAATCCATTTTCGCCTCTTACCATCAGGATCAGCTTGAGTTAGGATGTCTTTCACAACAGTATTAGGAACAAAAGCCACAATATGAGAATGCAGAATATAAATTCTAAAATCTTTGATAGCCTTCACCAAGGCATAAACTTGCTTATATAAGATATTGTATTTCAACTCAAAGTTAGCTAATGTCCTACTGAAAATTAAATGGGATGCTCAATACCTTGTTGTCCCTTTTGCAACAAAACTCCAGCAATAGTATTTTCTTATGCAAAAGTGAAAACCAAATTTTTTTTAGAGAAATCTGGGCTGATCAATATTGGTGGTTGAGTGAGTGCCTTTTTGATCTCCTCAAATGAGTTCCTTGCCTCTGATTTTCACTTAATGTCAACTCCCTTCTTCAGCATCCTTGTTATGTCCTTCACAATCTCAACAAAATTAGGAATAAATCTCCTTACAAAATTTACCTTTCCAAGGAAATATTGAATCTCCTTCCTGCTTCTAGGAAAATCCACCTTCTGAATTGCATTGACCCTATTTGGATAAATCTTAATCCCATATTTAGAAATGATGTGTCCAAGTAATTTACCTGAAGTTAAAGCAAAAATAATTTTGGTGGGATTTAGAGAGATACCAAACCTTCTACATTTCAGCAGAATTCTTTCTAGGTGTTTCAGGTGATCTTCTTCCCTCCTTCAGAAGATTGTTATGTCATCAAGATAAGCAACCACCATCTCATCCTTCTCTACAGAAAAAGGAATGTCCATTTCCCTTTGAAAGGTAGCTCCTGCATTCATGAGACCAAATGACATCTTGGCATACATGAAAGTGCCCCATGGTGTAGTAAAGGCTATTTTTTCCTGATCATCCGGATGCACAAGGATCTAATTGTAACCTAAAAAACCATCAAGCATGGACATCCTTTGAGAACCAACAATATTTTGCAAAATTTCGTCCATGTTTGGGAGAGGATAGTTTTCCTTCAGAGAGGCTTTATTCAAGTTTCTAAAGTCAATGCATATTCTGATTTCTCCACTCGTTTTCCTAATCGGAACCAAGTTTGCAAGCCAATTTGAGAATCTGATTGGGACAATTATTTTGGCATCAAAAAGTTTCTTTACTTCCTTCTCAATAAATGGCATGAGAAGTGGATTAATCCTCCTCAACTTTTGTTTGAAAGGCTTTTCATTTTCTTTGATGGGAATAGTATGCTGAATAATATTGGGGTCATACTCTTTCAAATAAACATAATTCTAAGAAAAACATCCATAAATATCTTCATCATCTCAATATATTTGTACTTCATATCAACTGAAAGAAACTTTGAAAGTTTAATCATTTTGGGCATAGCTATTGTACCAAGGTTACAACTCTCAGCCTCTTCATCATTAGCTTGTATCTTAGGAGATTTATAAATATCATTCTGATCAAAAAAAATTTCAAGAGGTATGAGACCCTTTGGTATGGAATTATTCTTTAGCTACAAAACTTCATAATTTCCTTTAGATTCAGCAAGAATATTTTGTTGATCTACTTGTATATTTTCAAAGTATTCTTTTAGCTCAATAAAGTTCTTCACTTGTTGGTAATCCTCAAAAACTTGCCAATGATTAATATTATCATGGATAGCTGGTCTATGGCGAACTTCAACCTCATATTTTTCAATGGAATGTATGGGAATAATAAAAATACTTGCAGAGACAGCAAGAGATTCAGAGAAGGAATTTTGATCTCTAGTTTTGACAATGAATGAGTAAGATTGGAAATTTTCCAACACGTCCAAAACTAAGTTTCTATATGCCCTCATCCTTATATCCTTTGTTTGATAAGCACTTTCAACTTGTTTAATGACTAATTCTGAATCTCCAAAAACAGAAATCTTTTGAGCATTCATTCTTTTCAAGACTCCTAAACCCAAAATTAAGGATTCATACTCAGCCATGTTATTTGTGCAATCAAAGTTCAATTTGTAGGAAAGGAACATACTTTCATCACTTGGACTTGTGATCCAAATCCATGCTCCTACCCCTTATTTTCCTGCTGATCCATTAAAATTAAATGACCACCAACCTTCCGCCTCCTTATCACTGACTTGCTGATCTTTTGTTTGCTGATTTTCAGACTGCTGAATTTCAGATTGCTAATTTTCTGCTTTATTCTCATCCTCTGCTTCATTATTCAACTCATTGAAAAGAATAGAAAATCCAAGTTCAGTATCAAGAGCATAAATTGGAAAATTTTGAGGTTTTTATTTACTACTCACCATGTAAGCCCTTCTTGTCTCTCGATACAATCTTCTTTGCTCACCAAAAATAGGAATGGTGGCATAAGTAAGGTCCATCTGCATTGTACCTTTTATTTTTGCTGCCTATGACCTTGATAATAGCATACCAAACTTTGGTGGAATGTCTGCTACCATGATGTCCATGAGCACTGTCTTGGCAGGGACTTGTGTAAGACCAACAACGACATCCTTTATTAAACAAATGCATTGAACTCTTTTTGAATCAAAAGAAAACAATTCCTTATATGGACTAGTTATTTCTAACCCCATCCTTTCCATGATTACTTTGGGCATAAGGTTGTGAGAGGCTCCTAAATCTAACATAGAATTATGTAATGTCATGTCATGAATGCTAAGGCTCACATAAAAAGGAGGCACCTCCTCATTCTGTTCATCTTCTAATCTTGGACCCAAGTAAATTGTTGGATGATCCTCTTGTACATTTAGAATATCAGCAGCTCCTGGTTTTGAATTCAACATTTTAACAATGTTGCTTCTATACTCATTAAATTTGAGAATCTCACCAAAAGGTATTGGTATTTTGATCTTAGAAATTTCATTTTCCAAACAGAAAACAGAAACAGATTTTTCAGATTCTTTGATTGGAGGAAAAGGTGGTGTATCTTTATTACGTTCAGCAACCTTAGGAGTATCTTTCTTGCCATCAGAAACCTTAGGGGTATATTTCTTAGGCTGTGTTTTATTTGAAATGGTAGGTACATTTCTATTTATGAGATTGTATTGTTTTTTCATTTCAAAAATAGCATGTCGATACCCTTTGAGATAATCTGATGGTTCCTCACCATGATTACCTTGGTCTGATTCATCATGTTCCTCTTTAGTCAAGAAAATTCCAAACATTTCTTCATCTAAAAAGTGAATATACTCTTCAAGAATTTTAGGTTCATCTTCTTCATCAATCAAGTTCTGCTGGAAAGGAGGTCTCGCTAGAGGATCAAGCTGCTGATTTATGTTTTCTCTTGGTCTTTGCTAATTCTGAGGTCTCCTGAACTAAGGATTTCTAAACTGAGGCTCATGTTGTGCAGGAGGAGCAGAGGTATTCCAAAGAGCTAGCCTATCCATCAAATTTTCCATTGCTTTCATCATTGAATCAAATTTATCATCAGAGGTAGAGGAGGAAGGTTTCTCTTCTTCTTTTAACTAAGTCTTACCCATTTTTTATTTTTTGGTTGCTATCATATTAACCTCCACCTTCACTGCATCATTTTTCATTTTAGCAAGTGTATGGGATTCTCTCTCTCTCTCTTAGCAATATAGAAAAGTCATAATCAAAAGCTTCGACATATCTCATCTTTGCTAAAGCTTGTAGAGGTTTTAAATGAGCAGGTATAGATTCATAAACCTTATTAAACCTCTTTGAAAAGTTTTGAACAGTTTTATCAACAACTCTTCTTAAACCGTTATACTCAGTGAGGGCTTGTACTGGATTAGTTCTATTTCCCCATTTTCTCAAAAAGGTATCTTCAAACTCATTCCAATTATGAATAATTCTAGGAGTAAGGGCTTTGAACCACTTCCTAACTTCACCAGTAAATCTCTGAGCAAACAATCTCAACCTAACATCTTCGTGATCAACCTCCTCCCTGTCTATAAAATCATTAAATTGGTCTACATGTTCCTCTATTGTAATATCTTCATCACTTCCCCAAGTTTTGATTCTAGCAGCATATTTTCTACAGAGGTCATGTAAAACAGCTGGAAGAACAAGAGGGGCATATCTAGCAGGTGCAACAGGTGGAGGAGGTACATTTCTAGCCCTAGTGAGAGGGACTATGGCAGCTTTAGGGATAGCAGCAATAGAGGACGAAGAACTGTTATGAGGAGGATTGTTTGGTCTTCTTTGTACACTAACAATTAAACTCCAATCAGGAAGAGGTAGACCAGCTTTAATTTTCAACAAGACTTCAAAAGGTTCAAGCTCTTTCAACTTATCTAAAGACTCTCTTTCCAATAACAACTCAGAAGTAACAGCTTCCCAAAACTCTTCTTTGTCTTCCTGTGTTAATAGGGCTGAGGTATCAATACCTGTCTTATGAAAGTATAAGATGATTTTAGTTAATCCTTTTTCACTTTCAGATCTAAACAAGACATCCTAAATTTTATCATCAACTCTTTTATCTTCAGGACTTCTTAATATTTCAGAGGACAAGGATTTTGAATGTGATGGAGTACTTGATATTTCAGAAATGCCTTGACTACCTCTAGAAATGGTGTTTGGATTTTCCATAATTGTAGGTGGATCTGGGTCAGGATTACTCCTCGTGTATCTCCTTCTCGAAGCCACCTTTGATCATATAAATTTTGAATGGAGTCACCAAGGTAGATGCAGCCTCGAAAAGCTTCCTGAGCTCCCACTACCTTCAGAAGTTCAGCTTCAAAATTTCAGGAAAGTATAATCTTCAGGCTCCCGAAAAACGCCCCAAAATGTTATCACAAAATTGGATCTGATAGGCTTCTTGATCATTCAAATTCATGTAACTATTTCAAACCTAATCTTTTGACTGAGGCTTAGCCTCCTCAGCCTGAGAGGGCTCTCTCAAGGGTTAATGATTTAGATAAAAATATATATGGCTAACTCTATTTAGGTAATAGACAGATAAATGATAGATGTAGGTTGAGAATAACATCAGCATGTATACATTGGGCTTATGGAGTCAAAGAAATTCATTCATTCAGTAAATCTACTTAACATGGAAGTTGAGGCATATCTGAGTTTTAGTCATAAGGTACACACACATGAAATTGTAAAAACACAGTCAGTTCACTTATATAGGAAGTCAGAGCATCAAACAGATGAATTATGAGTAATATATATGAACACCACTGCAAATGAAACATATAAGAGATGTAAATAGAATAGGAAACACTAAAACTCCTCATGAATCTCAAGTTGGTCAAGTAGAAAATCTTTGTATTAGCTAAAAAACCAGTCAATTCACAACAAGCACAGTTTTGCCAAAAATGTCCAACCCTTGACAAATTTGACCTCTTGGTATTTAATAGACATCTTACAACATGGGATGATCTACCTCTAGGCTAGATACATCGAATTTATATTCCTTGACACCTTGCATAACCATAAAACATGGAGTTTATTACAAAAATACACCTATCCTACTTAACAGTCCCATTCCAAAAAGGACTCAAACTCCTTATCACAATCTATAACAACCTTATCTATTTAAATTTACATCATTGCCAAGTTTATCATCACATGGTCGAATTTGGATGATGGGCTTCATTTTTTCATGACCATTTTGCTAACCTCCACCAAAATAGAAAAAAATGCCCTGTTTTTTAGGTATAAGATCTTTTGCATTCTTTGAACATTCTGACCATCATGTACTCTTCATTTTGTGGTCCTTAGCTGTTGGAAATTGCCTTAACATGTCCCATAACTCCTACCTAGCCTCCAGTTGTCTAAAACTACTTTAAACATTGATAAAAGTGTTGTAATGTCATGCGTTATGAAAACACAACATTTTCATAGCGCTGCCATTTCAAGTTTTGATCCTCCAAAAACTCAATTATTTCCACTACATCATTTTAATTACCCTTTAATACATATTCCATAGCAAATTGAGTTCCTAACTCAGTCTTCAACCCTTTCAAAACTGATCAAAATAAGAAAGAAAAGTAGCTACAACAGTTTCGTAGCACTTTTCTACTTTTTTACATAGAATGCATTACGAAACTGCTGAGTATGCAGATTCTTTAAAAAATTTCCAAGGGAAACTGTGTTTGCCTCCAAAACTTAAAACATAACCTGTCTTTAGTATTTACAATTCATACAAACTGTAAACCCACTTCATTCTAGCTCTCTTGAGTCCTTCCTTCTTCATTTACACTTGGTTGAGCTATTGGTTCTTCTATGATTGTCATTTTAATGCCTTTTCTCTTTAACTCATCACAAATTAACTCCAGCTGTTGCTCTAAATCTTTCACATAATATTTAAGTCTTTTGTTAGTAGCTCTCAGATGAGTGTTTACTATTCTGACAAATTTAGCTTCTTTTATTTCTGGAGCTGTCCATTTGAAAAATTTCTCTGTACTACTTAAGTTTTCAGAAGCAGAATCAACTTTTCCTTCCCACATTGACTTCATTATTTTAAACTTTAATTTCTCGGCACTATGCTTTTTACCTCTCTTTTTCATGACAGCAATTTCCTGGTTTTCCAACCTTAATTTCTCATCAAGGCACTGAAACTCTGTTTTCTCTGTCATTTTCTCTTTTCCCCTTTTTGTTCTGTTGATTGTATGATTCACTGTAGGTGATGAAAGAGCAACAATTCCTTTAGGAGATTTAACTGTCTCAGTGGGTATTTGAACCTCCTTGCTGCTCGCTATCAATTTCCTAGCATGCCTTGCCCTAGGCTTTCTTGCTTGAAAAATGAAACTTGCATCTTCCCCCTCAAACTCTAGCCTCTTTGCAGACTTGGCCTTTTTCAGCTTATGCTCATATTCCCCAATGAACTCAGCTTGGAAAATGGGTGTTTCTTCTATGTCAACGACATGAAGAATATCCTCTAGATTCCCCTTTGTTACTGGGCTGTCTTCTGTAACAACTATCTTTCCTTTCAATGCCACTGCTTGGTTTCTAGTTACTCTTTTTGTTCCCTATTTGCTGACATCTTGCTTTTTTTTTGCATTTTTGACAACCTTTGATCTCTGTTTTGTAGGGGAGAGAGTTGGTGCATCAAGTATTTGCGTTTGCTCTAGCCCTTTCTCAGTTTGCTTTCTTGGCTTCAGTTTTGTAGTTGATTTTGGTTTTGCAACCATAGGTTGGCTTGGTTCTGCTACTAGTGATGAATGGAACTCCTTTAGCTTTAGGGTTTCTTACAGGAGTTAGGGTTTCCAGCTCAAAACCATTAATAAACAAGAATGATGACCAATCTCTGCCTATCTTCTAAAGTTCATCTAAAATTAATAATTTCATTAAGCCATGATGAAATAAGGATGTTTCACTCCCATCAAACTTTTCTTGAACTTTATCAGCCATATTTGCAAGACTTCTATGCAGATAAAAAGGTAAATCAAGTGAAATCTTACCAGTGAAGTGTAGAAGCAATTTGAAATGATATGAATAAACCTTGTGATATCTGCCTTCACAGGTAAAATATTTCTGAATCTTGAGCAGCAATTTTGAGTAGTAATCTTTGATGCAGCTTCTAGGGATAGCATTATTAAGGTCCATGTCTATGTGCTCAGGTTTCATGAACTCTTTACACTCCTCCATATCAAATTTGAAACCTTTGAACCAGGTTTCGTGACCTCTTGGTATCTTTGTAATAGTAGCAATGACCTCTGGTGTAATAGAAACACTTAGCATCCTGACTTTAGTGGCTGTTCCATTGAAATTCTTAGCAAATTCCTTGGATACCTATGTGTGACAGCCCTGCAACTTCTCACAAAACCGTAGGAAACCTACTCTTTTGAATGCTTCCATCACTTCTGGGTCTTCAATTATTGCCTTCATGTCTTCAGGTCCATGCCTTAGGCATTGTCCTCCTATGTGAATTTTTCTTTCCTCTACCATTTTCTTGAGAAAAGCTTTCAGCCTCGCTTGATATGGATGTATCAACCTCGCTTGAATAAATTTCTCAGCCTCACTTGATAAATGTATCAGCCTCGCTTGATATGGGTGTAGTAAAACCTTTGTATGAACCAGCCACATGTTTGGCTTGACACTCAGAGCTCAGACATTTCAAATGGAGGCAAAAGGATGAGAATGACTAATTAGGAAAGATTTTGAAATTTTAAATGTCCTCTCATAACTAAAATGATGCCTCAGTCATAACCTATAATGACCATGATGATTGCAAACGTGGGTTTGTACTTCAATTTCATCATTACATGACTCGACATGCCACTATCCTACCCTTTCCCAACAGTTTCTAACATTTTCCAACTCAACTGACAAGACAGTTACAAAACCGCGCCTTCGTAGCGCCTACAGTGTAATTTTTCTTGTTTTCGCTACGAAACTATCAGCGCTTTCATAGTGCAAAATGACTTTTTTCAATGGGTGGCGCTACAAAACTACGGTTTCTCGGCTAATTAGATAGTTTTGACACAAAATTTTTTGAAATTAAATACAAATGGAAAATGTTGAATGTTTGACATGAAAGAGCTTTAAACAAGGCTTAATTTGAACCTTAGGATGAGCTTTAAACCATAAAAATATAAAACCTTCCCCTGATCAAACCTAAATTGACTCCTAAAACCATATTTTGATTCGTGAAATTTCGTAACCTTGTCAAAATGATGTTTTGAAATTTTTTGGGCGATAACACATATGATGTTGTATGCTTGTGGTATATATGGTGTTGTGTTTATATTTTTTATGTAGTGCTAGGTATAGATGGTTATATGTACATGTTGGATATGCGGTTTTGTGTTCATATCGTACTTTGCGCATGTTGGATGTGCGGCATTGTGTGCATATGGTGTTGTGCACATGTTGGATATGCAGTGTTGTGTACATATGGCGCTATGTACATGTTGAATATGCAGTGCTATGTACATATGGTCTAGTGTGCGTTTTGTACATATGGTGTTGTGTGCTTGATTTGACATGTGTTGTTGTGTGCATGTGGTGCTGTGTACATGTGGTATTGTGAGCAGGTGGTGTCATGTACATGTTGTGCATGTGGCATTGTGTACATGTTGTGTCATGCATATGGTGTTGTGTTCATATGATATTGTGTACACATTGTACATGTGATGCAATGTACATTTGCCATTGTGTACACGTTGTGCAGGAGGTGTCATGTACATGTGATGTTGTGCACACATTAGAGGAAATTTCAGCCTAAACGTGGCCTCTTAAGGAAAAATAATAAATAATAGTAAAAATAATAAAATAAGAGTTATGAATTTTGGAGGGAAAAGAGGAAAACTACTTTTTTTTTTTTAATTGTATTTTCGGCTTATATTGTTATAAGTGTACTCAAATTTCACATTTAAACACTCATTAGATGTAGAATTAAATTTCATATCCAACGAGTACCCATTATGCATACTTTTGAGAAGACCCACATTAATAAAAAATTTAGATACATTAAAAAACATGTCGAAACTTGTTTTTTAATGTGCCTGCATTTTTTTATCAAGGTGGGTCTTCTCAAAAGTATGCATAATGGGTACTCGTTGGACATGGAATTTAATTTTTCATCCAACTAGTGTTTACAATTGAAATTTGAGTAAACATATAAGAAGATAAGTCAAAAATACAATTAAAAAAAATAGTTTTTCTTCTTTTCCCTCCAAAATATTTACATGTACCTCTCTTTAAATTTAAATAATTTTGATTGGTTTACATATTATGACATGGAAATTACATGAAAATTTCATGGGCACTTTTAGGCTGAAATTTCCTCTAATGCATTGTGCAGGTAGAGTTGTGTACCTGTGGTACTGTGTACATGCTCTGCATATGGTACTGGTATACATGTGGTATTGTGTGCATGTCGTACATGTTGTGTTACGAGCATGTGGTACTATGTATGTGCATGGTGTAGTTGTGGTATCATGACATGTGTATTCGTTGTGTGGTAATCTGTATATGTATTTGTACTATGTTGTGTTGTACACCAGATGTAGGCATATGTATTGTGTTGTATTGTACAATGGGTGTAGGTGTATGTGTTGTATGCTGGTGTAGGCATATGTATTGTGTTATATTGTACACTGGGTTTAGGTGCATGTGTCATATGTCGGTGTGGGTGTATGTATTGTGTGGTGTTGTAGGCCTTGTGTGGATGTATGTATTGTACACTATGTGTATTTGTATGTAGTTGAAGTAAAGGCATTGGGTTCTTGCCGAGTGTAGCAACCGATCTGGTGTATGTACCAAAAGAACAAAGGTAGAAGTAAGGACAGATGAGGCATAAGTATTGATATTTTATTTTAGTTTTATATGCATGTCATCTACAATTCAGACTTATGATGGTTACATGTGATTTATGATTATGGTTAATGATTATTGCATACGAATCATGATTTTGACCTATGATGGTTTTATTTTGACCTAACTAGATGTGATATGTTTATACATGATGATTTGATAAAACAACTAGTTTGAATTTTTGTGACAGGAAGTGAACATAATTGCAAGTGTACCTTATTGACGAGCTACCAATGAGGTATGATTTTAGATATTTCAATTTTTTTTTAGTCTAATGGGGATTATTTTCTTGGTATGGGAAGCATGGAAATGCTCAGTTGGATGGTTGAAACCGATTGCAAGCATTCAAAACAACAAAAAAAGGAATTGAAACAGACAATAGTATATTGGTAAAGCACTTTAGGAGTAGGTTAATTGTGGCACACTCATACCCAATAGTTTCCATTGATTTCCATGAGCATTCTATGATCAGTATGATGGTTTTGATGGAGATATATGCCTTGTTTTTTTTATATTCTGATGCGAGGAAGCCTTACCAAGGGATGGATCTCGTGGGATAGGGGATGTCGGCGAACTTGGAAGGTGAGTGACTACACGGAAGGGGATGAATGGATTTCCTGAGGGATTGTGTAGCATAGAAGGGAAGGCTGTGGATGGATTTTTCTTTGGTCATTATCATTTCCAGATGGAATTAGATGCACATTGGGAGTGTGCCCTGGAACAATGAGTCGATAACTGTTCACTAAGGGGATAAGTGGCACGAGATTGTAGCGCTGGAAATTGGATGCAACTTTGAATTTAAGAGTGGATTTTGGACTTCCTAGGAAGGAGGTGAATCTTGGTATTAATTTGAGGGTAGAGATGTAAACCTCTGGATTCCCTTGTTGCTGATACAGGTAGCGTATACTTTTATTTATTGGTTGAGAAAATGTGCATATGGGTATATTATTGTAAATATTGTATTGAGATATATTTATAAAGCTTCATAGACAACATGGTTGTATATATGGATCTCATTGTAAATACTGCAACGAGTTGTGTTATAAATCTCCATGGGAAATATGTTTTATTTTAGCGGTTTTCTAATTGTAGGTGTCATTGAACATTGAGGACAGTGTTCCCCCAAGGGGGAGGGTTCTGTAACAACCCTGGTGAAAATTCCATGTAATAAAAGTTAAAAATAATAACCACAGTTGATGGGACACTTATTCCAAGCTGAATGTTGGGAAAAAACATCTTAGTGGATGTTCATTTCAATTATTATAAATAAAGGAAATTGGAAAAGTAAATGACTAAGGCATTAAAGAGGAAAAAAAATATTTTCGGCACATTTATTTATGAAAATAATGGAAAATAGGAGAAAAGGAAGGTGAAAGGTCACAAGTTGCATGTGAGGAGAAAATGAAGGAAAATAATGGAAAATGAAGAAAATAGAGGCCTCATTAATAAAAAGGCTTATGAGGATCAGTTGGAAAGCTTTTTCTCACACTTATGGCTCTTTTTATATTCTCTCTCTCTCTCTCTCTTACTCTTGGACACTTAGAGTTTTCTTAGAGCAATTTTTAATTCATAGCAAGAAAGCCAAAGAAAATAAGAAGAAAGAAGGATAAAGCAAGGAAGAGCAGGATCAATAAGCTACAACAAGATTCTTTGCAACTATTGATTTCCATGTGTGATTTCTTTGATAGATATGGAATGCATGGTGTTGGAGTTCCCATGTTTTGGCAAGGTCGGCAATACCAAAAGATGAGACAACATAGAACCACTTTCAGACCTTAGGATCTAGCCTTCCTAGGTCCAGAGAGGGATCTCTCTACGATAGCCAAAGGTTTATGTCCTTAAAGCTCAAAGTATAAGATTTTAGGCTAGTTATAGGCTCGAGGTTGTTTGTTTGATTGTTTATGTTTTGGTTGTTGGAAATCAGGAAAGAAGGTTTCACCATGAGACAAGGATGAGAAAAGGAAGAACTTAGGAAAAGATAAATAACTCAGAGAACATCAAGGCCATTGGGCAATGGAGTCAGGAAAGGATTTACTTGTGTCCAATGTGCAAGCTTTCAATTGGGCTAGTCATCTAAAGCATATGGATCTTTAAATTGAGGGATGGAATGGGACATTGAGGACGGAAAATGAAAGGAGGAGGACCATCCAATTTTGTCTATAGATCAGGCCAGAGGTCCTTTAACTCCAGGCCTGCTTGGACAGAATCAGAGGAGAAACAAGGGATCTTGGAAAGGTTTAATTGGGATGGAGAGCTCCTAGTGAGACAGAGATCAGGTTCTGGAACTCCAGGATTCTCAACACATTCAACTAAAACCTAACAAGAACATCTAAATAAAGATTTCATTAATTCATACATCAGAGAGCAGGAAATAACATCCACTACACTGGTTAAACCAATTGAAATCAATCATTCAGATACACATATAAGCAGAAAACATAAAAGGTTGGGAGAGCAGCAACATAGGGCACCTAACAAGGGTGAGTCCTATGTCAAACTTCTAATGCAAGCCTGAAGAAGCGACGTGAAATGGAAATATAAACATAAAGATAAGAAAAAACATCACCAGCTGCTACAGATCAGGATCCAATGAAATGTGCTCATCATATTGAAAACAAACCAATCAGGTACAATACTGCCCAAGGCTTGAAAATTCAGCCAGAATACATCAAATCTCGGCCTATCTTACAACTATTACACAGAGAACTGGTCTCAAGAGGAAATGCTTGTATTTCTCTGATAACTCCTCAACAACCATTACAATGATATCCTTCTGTGCTTTATAGCAGAAGAGACACAGAGGATCGACTGAGGAGGTAGGTGAATGTTAAATGTTACATTTAAACACAACAATGAATTTAGGGCCGAGACCCATTCCACTTGACATGCTGTATATTTAATCTTTGTCATCTTCCTTATGAAAGAAATATCTGCTTCGGATATGATTTGACCTTTTGGCTGTAGTACTCCAGGTGATTTGAACAAAAAATGAAAGACACTGCTGAGAGGTCTGCCTCATAGATGTTAGATTGTTTTGAACTATAGCTAGGGTGGAAAACTCCTTCAGGGACACGGTGCATAATAAATACTGTATGGGAGACCTGTCCTTTATAGAAAAACATTCTGCTGATAAGTAACCCCTGATATTACCTCTTATTGATGTTCAGGATCTCCAGATCGATCCTCGAGGTCTTCAAAATGATGATTTGCCTATTTAAACTTCTGATTCAGAGCTCAAGAACTTCGTTGATGTGCACTAATCCCTCTGCTCTGTACTGAAACTCCTTGCTTCTTCATTTCTTCCTCTGTCAAGTTAGCTCGAGCTTTAAATGGCGCCGGCAGGATTTTCGGCGTTTGAACTCTGCTTTCCTTTAATGTAAGTCCTGACAGCCCCATTCCTTGACTTTCTTGATGGTACTAGCTCATTAGATTTTATCCTGACTGCGTCGCTCGCCATTGAGGTAGTACAGTGAACAGCGGCGCTTTTCTTCCTCTAGAAACTCTGCAACACAACAAACTTTGTGAAGAAAACAGTGGACGGAGCAATGGATGCAGGGTGGACGGAATGGTAGTGCGGCGGTGGTGGAGCGATGGCCTTTTACTATAATGGTAACAAAATGCAATGAAATGATGAAAACTTATGAACAATGGAGTTTGGTGATAATATGCAGCGCAGACCGTCAGATCTTGGTCTGGGGATAAAGATCAACGGCGAAGATTGATCCGTGGGAGGACTTATGGACATGGTGGCATTCATACGAAGCATGCAGTTTCAATGAAACGTATGAAACTCTAGCCTTGGGTGGATATGTATGAAAATGCGATGAAATGCAACGAAACAAATGCATGAAGTGGGACCCAAGGTGCGGATCGCAAATCGCAAATCGCAATCAGAGCGGGGAGGAGAGTCATGCATATGAACCGCAAATTTTGCGATGCGATTGGTATAAACCTTTGCAAACCCGAAATAACACAAATTTCAATTAACAAAGGAAACGACCGCATAACACATGAATAGGCAGAAGGGGTAGTATGGTGGGCCAGGGGTCTAATCGCAATCGCAAATCGGAGCGGGTGACAATCGCAACGCATAACTACGAAGTTTCGATTGCGATCGGTGGTGGGAGAGCGATTGAGCGCTGACCGTTAGATCCGAAGGCCAGTTCAACGGCTCTCAATCGATCGGAGGGAGAAACAGGAGGCGCGAAGGGAATGAAGCGATTAGCGCAGGGCCGTAGGATCAACAAGGAGATGGACGGTTATGATGCAATCGGGGGAAATGCAATCGGGAAGCGCGGAAAAGGGGTGCGATTGAGTTTTGCGATTGCGATGGAGCGATTGGCGCAGGGCCGTTGGATCGGTGGGACAGATCAACGGTTATGATAAGATCGGAGGGAGAGGCTTGCGATTGATCGGGGGGCTGTGATTAGCGCCCTGCCGTCGGATCTTGTGATAGATCGACGGCACAAAACACATCGCGGGACTTAACGTGTTAAACAATCGCATCGGAGCTTTTCGCTGTTACAAAGGATTTTCGCACCCACCCGACTTCCGATTGCGATTAGTGCTTGGTCCCAGCGCCGGGTCACATGTGGGGAAGTGGTTGGGGCTTGTGGTAAAGAGGCTGAGCCCTATAATAAGGTCGGAAGATGGGTTTTAGCCCGTTTTAATGGATTTTGAAGTTTGGGAAGGGGAACGGTAGAGAAGTAGAGGGGGAAAAAGGCCAACAAAGGGTGAGGGTAATGATTTTAAGGGGATTTTTGGGAATTTAGGCTTGCTGTAGGGGTAAAGGAGGGAATAATAGGCCCCTTTTTTAGCAATTTACTAGCAGAGGGGATTTGCATTAGGCGCAGCAATTGAGAGACTTCAAGGAGGATGGGTTTTCAGGGGAAAGGCATTCCTTGACCGCTCAAAACAATCTAGCCCCCAGCTGGCTTGCCAAGAATTTCATAGGGGGGCTAACAGTGGCTCCACATGGGGATGGCTTCTCCTTGGAGGAGTCAAGAAACTAGTTATGATCTTTGGAGTAGGCCAGATGCCTGCTATCATAAGCCATCTTCTTTCTTTGATTTCCAGCTTCCACAATACATTGGATACACAAATTAGCAGGAACATTTCCCCAACCAACCTACCTACCCAAACTAGAGCTCTAACAATTTTCCCTTGGGTGCATTTGAACTAGCAGACCCTTCATATTTTATTTTGCAAAACAAAAAAAAACCTATTTTAATTCTACCCTTATTGCTCCATGAGGCCAGATTAGACTGTTGGCCTCACATGTTTCTCTACCTATGCTACTACCTGTTGGGATTAAACTGTCCAACAGGTTTCTTCTCCTACATTCTAAGACAGGAAATTTAAAAACAGCCAAGCCAGGATTAGACAGTCTGGCTTGCTGTGGGCTGCAAAAGCTGAAACTCAAAAACAAAACTTGAGGGTTGGGGATCCGCACTTTTGAAACACCCTCTTTTCTTCATGTGACTCAGGTTTTGAGCATATTAGAGTCACTTCTTCCTTTTCCTTCAGCTCTGATTTTGTGCATGTTAGAGCTGATTTCTTTCTTCTTTGCTGGTTCAGATTTTGGGCATATTAGGACCAGCTATTTTCACTTTGGCTTGGCTCAGATTTTGAGTTAATTAGAGCCAATATTTTGTACCTTTAGAGGTCCTTGTTTGGGCATGTCTGAACCTCTGATTTTTCTGTTTTTGGAACATTTTTTTTTTTTTTTTGAAAACAAAAATAAAAGCTGCAACGGTATGTATAATGGGAATGAAACTGGAAACTAAGCATTAGCAGAAATAATGCTTGAGCATCCTGCCATTGACAGGACCCCCGAACAACTCGGAACCATCAAGTTCTTGCAAGAAAAACGCATTAGGACCCACAGTGGCTTGGATGGTATATGGACCTTGCCACAAGCTGTCGAATTTGCCATGTTTGCCTTTGTCCTCCCTTCTCGAATCCCACTTCAGGACCTTGTCCCCCACCTTGAAATATGATGCTTTGGTTCTTTCGTCAAACTGTCTCTTTATGTTTTCCTGCACTTTGACAACTCTGTTGTAGACCTGCTCCCTTGTTTGCTGAAGATGGATTGTCTAATTAATCCTTCTTATCATGTTATCTTCCTCTGATTGAATCTCCTGGACAAGCTTGATTACAGGAACTCCAAGGCTGGTAGGGAATACTGCTTCTGCCCCATACACTAACTGGAAAGGTGACATGCCAATGGAATTTTTGGTTGTAAGCATGTCGGCCCACAAAGCATGTATCAACTTTTTATGCCATGATCTCTTGTTTTCTTCCAGCAACTTTTTAATGATTGTAACCAGGCTTTTATTAGATGATTCAGCTAGGCCATTACCTTGAGGGTAATAGGCCGTTGAATGACCAATAACTATTCCATACCTGTGACAGAAATCAACCATTATTTTGGATCCGAAAGCAGCAGCATTGTCAGTGATTATTTTCCTTGGACAACCAAAACGAGATAAGATGAAGTCTTCTAGGAACCTAATGATGACAGAGTCAGTGGCATTCCTAGTGGGTATAGCTTCTATCCATTTAGTGAAGTAATCTGTAGCAGTTAGGATCCATTTATGTTGTCCAGAGGAGGTAGGATGAATTTCTCCTATAAAGTCTAGGCCCCATTGCATGAAAGGGCCTTCTATGGTGATCAGTTGCAGAGGGAGGGGAAGGAGCTTTCTTTTGCCCTCAAAGATTTTGCATTTGTGGCAGGCAAGAATAATTTTATGGACATCACTAAATAGTGTAGGCCAATAGTAACCAGCCCTGAGTATCTTATTTGCAGTGGTTTTCCAACTAAGGTGGCCTCCACACTCCCCAACATGGAATTCCTGTTTGATTCTTTCAGCTTCTATTTCAGACAAACATTTCAGCAAAAGGCCATTTGGATTTTTCCAATATAGACTTTCATTCATAATGCAGTATTTTCTAGCTTTGAGTTTTACGAATCTGGCCTTTGTTTTGGACAGTTCCGGGGGGGCATTGAGGTTAGTGAGCACATAAAGGATATCGGTATACCAAGGAGAGCTCTGAAACTGCTCCTCAATGGTTGGATGGGGTAATCCTTCCTGCTCATCTAAAGCATTCATCATGTTAATGTCAAGGGCCTGTAGGTTTGATTTAGCCATTAATTGGGCCAGGCCTTGACCTTTGATCAGCTTGGTGGGTTTTATTTCAAGGTCGTATTCCAAGATTGTAGCGATCCATTTGCCCCTTTTTCCATCAGGGTCCTGGGACAAGATATCCTTGACCACTACATTTGGCACATAGGCAATGATGTGAGAATGTAGAATGTACACCCTAAAGTATTTTAAAGCCTTAATCAGGGCATAGGCCTGCTTTTCCATGATGTTGTACTTTAAGGGTGCATCTCTTAAGGCTTTACTGAAGAAGGCTATGGGCTGTTGATTACCTTCTGAATTTTTCTACAGCAAAACTGTAGCTCTTGTGTGTTGGGAAGCAAATGAAAATATCAGAAAATATTTTGAGAAGTCAGGGCTGATGAGGACAGGGGCTTGAGTGAGTGCAAGATTTACTGACTCAAAATATTTCTTGGCTTCAACAGTCCACTTAATTCCTGCACCTTTCTTTAGCATTTCAGTCATTTTCCTAAGGTGCTCGGCAAGATTGGGGATAAATCTTCTAAGGAAATTTATCTTCCCAATGAAGGACTGTAACTCCTTGATGTTCCGTGGATGTGTAATTTGAAGTATTCCCTCCACTCGCTGTGGGTCTATCCGGATCCCTTTCTCAGATATAATGTGGCCAAGAAGTTTACCTCCTTGCAGCCCGAAAACCGTTTTCTTAGGATTCAGGGATAGGCCGTACCTTCTACATTTTTCGAAAACTTTCCTCAGATGTTCTAAGTGTTCTTCTTCTGTTTTAGAAAAAATAGTAAAGTCATCCAAATAGATGACTATAAAATGTCCAATCTCATATGAGAAAGCAATGTCCATTGCTCTCTGGAAGGTAGCTCCAGCATTCATCAATCCAAAAGGCATTTTCAAGTACATGAAGGTGCCCCATGGAGTGGTAAAAGCTGTTTTGAGTTGATCTTCTGGGAGTACCAGAACTTGGTTGTATCCTGAAAAACCATCAAGCAGGGAGATTCTCTTAGAGCCCACTACCTTCTGTAGGATATGTTCCATTCTAGGCAAAGGATAGTTGTCTTTCAGGGAGGCTCTATTCAAGTTTCTGAAGTCTATGCATAGCCTAATCTCACCCGTCTTCTTTCTCACAACCACTAAGTTTGACACCCAATCAGAAAACCTTACAGGGACAATTATGCCTGCTTCATACATCTTTTTAATTTCTTTCTCTACTGCAGGCAGTTGTTTTGGATTGATTCTTCGAAGTTTTTGTCTGAAAGGCTTCTGATTTTCCTTTAATGGTATCTTATGTTGTATGATGTTGGTGTCATAGGCCTTTAAGTCTTCATAGCTCCCTGCAAACACATCAATGAATTCCTTAAACAAGTCAATGTATTTCTTCTTCATGTCTGCTGGTATAGACTTAGCCAGTTTTATCATTTTGGGTTTGTCTTCAGTGCCAATGTTGCATTCTTCCACATCAGAATCAACATGTTCAATTGTGGGCTTTTTTGCTGCGTCATCAAAATCAAAGAGGTCCTCTAAGGGTGCCAGGCCTCTGGGTATGTTCTTATCTTTGGCCTGCATCACTTCGACCTCTTCCTTTTCTACGCTTTCACTATTTTCGTTAAAATTTCCAGCTTGCTCAGAAAAAGAATTTATTTCTATGTTACAGGGTGTTTCTTCCTCATCTGGGGAATCTCCATCTAGGCAGAAGCTATCAGATTTGGAGTCCGAATCCGAGAATTCAAATTCATTCCTGCCCATCAGGAAATCCTCAATATGCTTGTCTCCTTCAAAAAGCTGCCAGTATTTTTCATTGTCTGGCACTACAGGTCTGAATTTGGTTTGAATGATAATTCGTTGGTCGACTGGGGCCTTAAGATATGAACTAGCTAGGCAAGCTAGTCCATTTGCAACTGCATTTTGACCTCTGGGAATGAACACTAATTCATATTCAACAAACGTTTTCAGCAGATCTAGAGTGTCATTCCTGTATGCCCTAAGTCTGGGATGTTTTGCTGAATACTCACCATTCACTTGTTTGATTACCAACTCTGAGTCTCCTCTCACATCTATCCTACGGGCTCCTAAAATTTTCAATAGATTCATACCCAGGATGAGATCTTCATATTCTGCAATATTATTTGTACATTTGAATTGTAGATTTATAGCATGGCTCTCCGCGTGATCACTCCCCATGTTACGTAGCCACACACCTGCTCCAGCATTTTTTTTAGTACAAGACCCGTCGAAATTCATCTCCCATAGGGGTTCGCCATATGGTTGCAAAGTGAGGTCTGTACTAGGCTGTGAATTACCTTGTGTTTCATTATAGGTGTGAAGATTAGTGAGGTGATCAGCTTGCTGTTCGTTTTGAATTTTGATTGCAGCAATTTCTTCAACATTTTCTTTTTCGTGTGGTATATGGGTTTGTGGGGATTGTCTGGTCAGCTGTTCACAGTCTATTTCCGTTTCACTCAGAGTTAGAGGCCCACCGCATATCCTACAGGCTTCAGTGATGTTTTCCTTCCCGTTATCTTCTAAATCTAGGGCAGCGATTATGTTGAAATCCATGGGCTCTAGGTAGCTGCTGGTATTATTGTCCTCCGAGACTGATTCTTCTAAGGATTGCTCATTGTAAAGGATGAAAGAATCCAAGTCTGTGTGCATGGAGTATAATGGTGAATTATCAGGCTTTTTGGGGCTGCTGACTAAGAATTTCATCTGGGACTCTCTATACAGTCTCCTGGGTTGGCCAAATATAGGGATAGTGGCATATGAGCCATCCATCTGCATTGTTCCTTGCAGCTTGGCTCCCCATGATCTAGACAATAGCATGCCATACTTAGGCAGCACATTTGCCACCACTACATCCATGACCATACATTTAGTAGGAATCTGTGTCAGACTCACACACAAGTCCTTAATTAGGCCAAGGCATTTTACTCTGCTTGAATCGAATGAATATAGATCTTTGTAGGGTCTGGTGATTTCTAGGCCTAACCTTTCCATCACTACCTTAGGCATTAGATTGTGTGATGCCTCGGAATCATGCATGGCGTTATGGAGTATCTTGTCATGAATGTTGAGACTAATATAGAAAGGTGGGACTACTCCTTCTTGAAATTTTCCCTCAATTTTTGGACCAAAGAGTAGTGCTGGTTGATCATCATTCAGATTTATAGAATCATTGATGTCCCCTAGATTTAATGATTTCAAAATTTGGCCCTTATATACATCCTGAGTGGCCAACTCAGATAATGGTACAGAGATTTTAATCTTGGCAATCTCACTCTCTAAATTGAAAGTGGACTGACTCTTTTGCGGGTTCAATTCTGTTTTGTTTGCCACGGTCTTAGTGGCAGAATCAATTAGCTGATTTTCACTATGTACATGTGTGGGAACAGTTTTATCAGGAGCACTAACTGAGGTGCTAGTGCTACTAGATGGCTGACTTTGTTTTTCAGTGTTTTGGTTGTCTTTCTCTTTGTCCTTGCCAGGACCTTTGACTGTTGATTTGTTGTTTACAGCAGTTACTTTAGAATATTTTTCAGGCCTCTTCTTAACGGTAACCTCAGGAGTTTTTAGTTTGGAAGTATCTTGGTTCTCTTTACTCCCTTCATAATAGCATTTTCAAATCCTAGTCTGTAGGCTTCAAATTCCGAACCTTCCTCATCCCAGCTAGAGGATAAGGGCTGGTCTTCTTCTGAATCACAGTTGAGGATTGAATCTTCTGTTTCGAACATGCTTATTGTATTCCCCTCAGCCTCTTCTACGATTCCCTCATCTTCATCTAGAAAGTTTTGGAATGGGGGAATAACTTGTTGATCTGACTCCTTCTGTCTATTGGGAGGGGTGTTGTTTCTTCTAAAGTTTTGATTCTGGTTTTGATTTTGGTTTTTGCTCTGAGTGACAACCATTTTTTCCATCATTTGATATAGCTTGTCCACATTTTTGGATAATCTGTCAATATTTGGATCTGATGTGGAGGCTACATTGTCATCTCTATATGTCACTCTCTTCTCAGCTCTCAACCTTGCCCTTTTCTCAATCAGATTTGCCTCAATAGTCACAGCCCCCTTTTGCATGTCTTCCAACGTGGTGTA
Source organism: Pinus albicaulis (assembly GCA_034641835.2). Classification (NCBI taxonomy): domain Eukaryota; kingdom Viridiplantae; phylum Streptophyta; class Pinopsida; order Pinales; family Pinaceae; genus Pinus; species Pinus albicaulis. The sequence goes on from CM076579.1 coordinate 618,105,293, forward strand.
TTCTTTATCCCTAAGTTCATAGGCCATGTCAGCATCAAACCCTTTGGGATATTTTGCTAGGGCCATGCCTTGTGGAGGTTTCATATGTGGGGGAAGGGCGTTATAAATGCTGTTGAATCTTGTTGTGTAATCATGAACACTCTCCCCTGCATTCCTTTTAAGACTCAAGTATTCATCTAGGAGTTGTCTAGGGTTTGCCATGGTTTCCCATTTGTTGATGAAATTCTGATATAATGCAGGGAGATCTTGGATACTACCAGCAGGTAGGTTTTTAAACCACTTCTTTACCTCACCTCCCAAGCTTTGGGAAAAGATTCTCATTTTGATAGTTTCATCATCAATTTCCATGTAATCAAAAGAATCCTCCATCTTATCTACATGTTGCTGCGCTGTTATGGACTCTTTAGCAGTGAAGTGTGGAATTTTTGACTGATAATCATTGGGTAGGGGAAACATAGGCTGAGGCAGAACTAAAGGTGCATACCAAGCTGCCATGATAATGTTCTGATGAGGTAAAGGGTTAGCTTGAGCAGCAGGTATAGGGATGACGGGGATATTATGACCAACAGGGGCTTGTTGGCCAGATCTAGGGTGGGAGGGCCCCAAGTTTTTCACAAAGTGTATATCAGGTGGTGTAGAGGGAGGGGTCTCGGTGTCCCTAAGCTGAGGGTCTGTCTGTTCTAAAACACTAAGTGACCTAGTTCTAGGTAATCTGTTTTGAAGGCCTAGGTCAGGGTGAAGGTGCAATAGAGCTGCAAGATCTTCTGGTGCAGAATTAGCTCTGTAAATATGACTGGATATAATTGGTCCTTTGGGTGTAAGAGTTCTCCTGATGACACTCTCCAGATTGTCAACTATTTCAGGTGGCTTAGGATTGGGAAAGGCTCTTGTGTGAATGGTTCTGGAAGCCAGAATGTTGCATTACTAACAAGGAGCTTTACCCTACTTATTTTCTATTGTGGTTGATGTTGTTATGAAGGCTAGTCTCCCAGTGGAGTCTTATGTGAAACCAAGTTAATCAGCAGGCTTACTGACCACCAGTGGAGTCTTTTAATCTTTCAAGAACAATGGAGTCACCAGGTGGAAGGTTTATGGTATATCTAAGGGTTTCCACTGTTCACCACAGTGCTAGGGCACTGTCACCTCTCAAGGATAACCTTAGAACACAACCGACTCTAACCAGAGATTGACTGGGAGGCCATTTACCAGATATGTCACCTCCTAAAGAGGATGAGATCTGGAGTCTACCTGGCCCTTTCTAGGCTCTGTCTAAGAGTACAATGGAGCACAACAGATGGGCGTTGAGGTTGTCCAAGAAAGTGTGTTACTAACTTCCGACCTAACCAGAGGTTGAGGGTTTTGTATGCCTAGGGATGTTCACAGTGTGATGCACTCAATAGTCCCCAGTGGAGTCGCCATTATGTTGGGGTTCCCATGTTTTGGCAGATTTGGCAATACCAAAAGATGAGACAACATCAAACCACTTTGGGGCCCTAGGATCTAGCCCTCCTGGACCCAGAGAGGGATCTCTCCAAATAGAGCAAGAATGATATATCTTTGAAAGCTCAAATTGGGATATTAGGCTAGGTATGAAGAAAAAATGGGGGGTTTAAATAAAAAGGTTGTTCAGCTGTTGGGAAATTTGCTGTTAGAGGGATTCATTCTTGACTGTTAGAACAGTCGTGGGAGGGAGTAGCAGAGTAGTTGTATGTAATAGGCTGGGAGGAGAAATTCTGTACTGTATTAGCCATTGAGCTCAGTGTACATGACTGGTTTTTCATCAATTAATCAAAGCACATTTCACAGGATCCTGGTCTATTACTATTGGTGATGTTTTTCCTAACTCTGTTTATTACATTTTCATACTGTTTCATGTTCTTCTGGTAGGCAACAAAAGTATGACATAGGATTCACCCTTGCTAGGTGCCCTATGTTACCTGCTCTCCCTACCTTAATGTTTTCTGCTCTATGTGTTATCCAACAGTGAATTCATGGGGTTTAACCAACGCAGTGGATGTTATTGCCTGCTGGCTGATGTATGAACTTAGGGGTTTGTTGCTTGGATGTTTCTTTGTCAAATTTATCTTTGTTTTCCCTTGGAGTTGCTAAAGCAGACCTGGAGTTAAATGACCTCTGGTTCGATCTATAAGCAGCTCCTTTGTCCCTCTTTGAGAGCTGCCTTTGAGTATGTCCAAGCAGGTCTGGAGTTAAATGACCTCTGACCTGATCTATAGATAGAAAATTGGTTGTCTTTCCTTCTTCCACTTTCTCTCCTTAATGTTCCATTCCACCATCTGCCTAAAAGACCCTTTAGTGTAGATGACTTGCCCTTTGAAAGCCTTGGCTAGTTGTTGCATGTAATTTCCTTTCATGACTCCATAGCCCAATGGATGGCACCTTCTCGGCCTATCCTCTTAGCTGAAACTTCCTGTTGCTTTGTTATTTCCCTCCCATTACTTTCTCAGCCTATGATCTCCTAACCAACCCAGCAACCAACCAACCAAATCATTTAAACCCCCCATTTTTGCTTCATACCTAGCCTAATATCCCAATTTGAGCTTTCAAAGATATATCATTTTTTCTCTATTTGGAGAGATCCCTCTCCGGGTCCAGGAGGGCTAGATCCTAGGGCCCCAAAGTGGTTTGATGTTGTATCATCTTTTGGTATTGCCAAATCTGCCAAAACATGGGAACCCCAACACATGGTATTGCATGTGGTTCTTTTATGTCATGGCATGGGTTTTTCCAGGTGTGACAGTTTTTTCATCCTAGCCTCTCTATTTCTGAATAGCATTGATGAGATGTGTTCCCATGTTTGGTTGAGCTGGATTTTTGAATGTATTCAAAGTTGAGTGAGGTGGATATACGAAATGAAAAACACATGTCATAGTGATCCTTGAACCACAATATGGATCATGGTAAATCCATTGGCCTAGTAACCCATGAACCAGAGTTTGGGTTGCAGTAAATCCAAAATGTGTGCCTCGATGTGCCTAGGAATCCTCGTCGGTGAATGGTGGGATATATGGTAAATCCAAGAGGTGGATTTATCTTCGTTGGGCCTAGTAGTCCCGGGATGGGATGTACAGTAAATACTGGAGAGTGTGTCTCGCTGTAGGGCCTAATGATCCCTGGATCAAACTGTGGATTATGGTAAAGCTTGAGAGACTAGGAGGCACTCAAATTCATCACGGTTTAGGCGAAGAAATCTGGTAGAATTCATTCTTGTTTGTTTCTTTTTGGTTGGTTATGAGTCCCACATTCATGCTTGTAATATGGAAAGGGAGTGATTAGTTGAAGAGAGATTTGGCTTAGCCAATCTATGGTCGGGTTGAATGCGTAAGTCCCATCTCCAGTTGGTTTTTACATTCATTAATGAGAAGCTCATTCCTTTGGTATTTGATGTATAAATGCACTGGTTTATATGTGTATTTTATTCTTGTTGTATCCATTATATTTCTGTTGTTATTATGCATGTTATAAGAATGTATTTTGACAATAGTGATGTATGTCCCTCTCCATGTTTTTATTTTTAATTAATGTGCATTGTATCTATCGTCAATTAGATTATATTGCAACTAATCATGTAAGGGAGTAATGCTTCTTAGTGATCCTCAGATAAGTATGAGACCCCTATGTTGATATATGTTTTTTATACCTGTAGTTTCAATGTTTATGACATGTTTGAAAAAATGCTTGTCTTGTCTAGGAGGGGTCCAGATGAGTTCTTATTGATGTGATTGCTTCCATGTCATTGCCTTGTTGTTATTTATCATCTCTGAACTTTTCATGAAGTTATGGGAATATCACTTTTTTATGGGAATGAAAAGGTGGATCAAATCCTGGGGACGCTGACACGTAACTGAGGAATTTAGTCCCTGGACATTGGCATGCAATTTTATGCTTGCATCTATAGCCTCCTCGACATTGGCTTGCAAGCCCATGCTTGCATCTATGGTGCAAAGAGGTCAAAAGGTTAGTGTGACCCAGGGGTAAGAGGCCTGAATGGTTGGGTTACCTCCTAGGGGTGTTTTTGTTGTTGTACAAGGTATGTATGTTGTGATTACATTGGTTCCACTTCCTTAAGGTCACCTAGGAGGATGAATCTAATTATAGTAGCGTCTCATTGTATGTTACCCCGATTGGAAAATTAATTGGGTATATTTGTGGAGAGGGTGTTACTAAGGGTTCATAAAATACTGAAGGTGTTTTCTTGTTGGGCTAGTAAACCACCCAAGGTGGTTTTTGTAGGGATGATAAAGCACTAGGGAGGATCATGCTTGCTGAAAGGACTGATAAACCACCTAGTGCCTATCAAGTAAGTTGATAATATTCCACCTAGAGTGCTTGTTGTTGGGCTGATAAAATACTCTCAGAGTGTTTTCAATAACTGATAAGCCACCCATAGATATGAATTCTATGGTGTTTTCCCATCTCATAAACCACTTGTATATAAAATTCCCATACTCCTAGAGCTAAGCATGGCTTCCTCCTAAAGTTGCTTGAAGAAATCCCCTTAGATTGTGGATTTGACTTGGGAGTGAAAAATACAAGAAATAATGTTTGTAGTTAGTCTATGGTTGGGTGGAAAATCAAAGTCCCAGTTTCATTCATCAATATATATTCAGATAAGTGTTATTAATTATGAGCTATGAACTTGATGAATGCTTCTTTACTGTGTTAAGTCCCTAATTAATAGTGTAGTCCCTTATTATGTTAGTGTAGCCCCCCTTATTGTTATTGTTGTATTCGTGTAACCCCCATATTGTTATTATTGTGCCCTTAAATTATTATTGTTAGGTCGGCTAGGATTACATCGAGGCCCCACTAGGATTACATTGTGGCCCCATGGACTCCTATATATAGAAAGGAGGTTTTGTAATATGTATCATCCAAGAATTGTTCATTCATGTAATGTATTGGAGGTTGCCCCCTCGAAGTGGCTTATTTCTAAGGCGTTGATATCTCCTTTCTTCCATTTTTGGAGCTGGTTTCACAACATTTGGTATTAGAGCTTTGGATTCTAGGGTTTTGCTGCTCCAAACAAGTCATCTTGGAATTTTTGCTATAATTATTTTTATGAAAAGGTTTAGAAGCTGAAATTTGTAGAGTGCGAAGCGGAAATCCTGAGGAACATCATCGAAAAATTTCAGAACTTGGTTCACAATATTTTCGGAGATATGATCTGTTGAAGTTAGGGATTTTTGCAAGCTCCTGAATTTCACTTAAACAGGTCATCGCGAAATTTTCGCTATAATGTTTTTTCTACGAAGGTTCAGAAGCTGAAATTTTTAGAGAGTGAAGCCGAAATCTTGAGGAAAATCATCGCAAAATTTCAGAGCTTGGTTCACAATATTTTTGGAGATATGATTTGTGGAAGTTAGGTCTTTTTCAGGCTCCCGAATTTCATCTCAAAGAGGTGATCGTGGGAAAATCTTCATAACTCTCTCTCTGTGCATCGGATTGGAATTCTGTAAAAAGTGACTGGAAGAACATGGATTTATGTTTCTGGTTTATAAATTTCAGAGCCAAAGGAGCAAACAACGACACGTGGCAAGTCGTACAAGTTCACTCTACTGAACTAGTCCATAATTAGGTCATTGTGGGAGATTGGATATAACTTTGCCTTGAAGAATCCAAATTAGGTCAGACCTATGGCATTAAAAATTAGATTCATAGGGCTAATTCAGGGCCAAATTTCAGCTATTTAGTATTTGAAATCACATATATAATTCAGTTTCAATATCGAGCTTATCAAAAGAAGAAAAAGGTGTGTATTTGGTTTTTAAAATTGCATAAAGTTTGTTTGAAAAAGCAGTTTGAAGTGATTCCAAGGGAATATTTTAGAAGTTTGATCAGCATTTGGTTCTATAATGCCTCAAAAAAATAATTCCATACCCATTAAGCCCTCAAAAATCTATACTATGGCACATGAAGAGGAAGAATTGCAGTATGCGATATCAAAATTACGGTACCAAGTGCAACAAATTTCGATCTTACAAAGAGCAACCGAAGATGACATAGATGGTTTAAAATTAGAAATGGAGGCTAAGTTGGATGGTTTGAAGGATCAAATAATAGCTAATATGGATGATAAATTAGTGGAAGTTCACATCGAACATCAACAACAAGTTCTCCAACTCTCAAAGGATAACCTAACTTTGGTGCAAAATCTAATGAAGCAACAGGAAGATCAACATCAAATCGAAAGAAGTTCTAAAGTAGTCACAGAAACAAGAACTCAAAAAGTACGATTAATTTCAGAGTATCTCAGCAAGTGGAAGAACTTTCCTGTAGAATATTCCACATGGGAGGATGAGAATTGTATACAGAAGCATCAAGAAATAATCAAGCGTTGAGGACAACACTTGTTTGAAGGAGAGGGGCATTTTAAGTCCCTAATTAATAATGTAGTCCCTTATTATGTTAGTGTAGCCCCCTTTATTGTTATTTTTGTACCCGTTTAACCCCCATATTGTTATTATTGCACCCTCAAATTATTATTTTTAGTTAAGCTAGGATTACATCGAGGCCCCACTAGGATTACATTGTGGCCCCATGGACTCCTATATATAGAAAGGAGGTTTTGTAATTTGTATCATCCAAGAATTGTTCATTCATGTAATGTATTGGAGGTTGCCCCCCTCGAAGTGGCTTATTTCTAAGGCATTTATATCTCTTTTCTTCTATTTTTGGAGCTGGTTTCACAACATATTGAATTGATGTGTAGATCTGTATTAGAGTTGCATGGTTGTAGGATGTTGATTGCGGAAATTAAAAGGCCAAGAATCCCTCAAATGTTCTATGAATTAATTTGGAAATTTTCCTTATGGTTGTAAGAAGTAATGTATTGATATTTTGGTGCAAGAATATGTGTTGCATGTAGACATGCAGGAAACTATGGGCATGACTTCCCTTATGCTCAATTTTCCTATTAAATCCATGGGTTGTTGATTTTTGTTTATTGCTATGTGAAATAGTTGTTTGTGCAAAGGTAATGTGCTCTTATTTGTTGAGAAACTATAGGCATGGGGAAATGGTTATTGACACTATATATTAAAAAATATTGTCTTAAAGTGTTTATATGCTCTGTAGTTCAGCATATTCATCGTCGTGGGGAAGGGGCTGAGCGACATGCCTGTTCATGTCCTCTGAGAGGAGACTCTATCTCGTGGTTTTTATTACGGAAGAATACCGTGCTCAATTTTGGGGAAAAATCACCTACTTTTGTTTGTGTTGATATGTTTTCTTATCAGTTGTGTTGGACAAGGGTGAGTCCCTGGAGTTCCCTATTTAATTTATAAAGCTTAATAATTCTTATTATCCAGGTCGGACTAGGGAAAGACATTGGGAATTTATTAATTTAATAGTTTAATTGAATTTTTATAAGCGTGGGGCTCTTCGGGGTGTATATTTTTTATACAAAATAAATTGGATGCATTTAATGATGGGGTATACATCTAACAGTGGTTTGGACCCATTTTTATTTAAAATTGTAGCAAATAGTCGAATGGTCTGAAGTCCCGAATGGTATGAATAGTTGAATGGCTCGAGTAGCACTTGGATTTCATGCATTTTTTGTAGGTGTCCCACGTGGGTGCAACGTGGGCACCGTGTGGGCATCATGTGGGTATCATGTGTGTGCCACATAGTAGGGCTTGCTTATGTGGAAAGTATTAAATGGTGAACTTTAAAATCTCACAAATTTGGATTTAAGCATCGAATTGAGGTAAAATTTATATTGTCGAAAATATCTTGACGAGCAAGTTGTTATGGTGATATTCATCTTTAGTTTTGAGGAATTTAAAATTTGAGGTATTTTGAACCTCATTTCCATAACGAGACCTTATAGATCATGTTAAGCTTGATATAACACCTTCCAATACTCAAGAATTCCCTTAAGGGTGTGGGATGGTATGTTATAAAGTGGTATTAGAGCATGGTTCAAACAGTGGACTTGGAAAGGCTCACATGCACACACATAGATTAATGTTGGAATTGTTAAAGTCCCCTTTGCTATTAACAAATGTGTATTCTTATGACTAATGTAATTATTTGTAGAAAGAATTACTAAATTTGTTTCTTTATCTTAAATATTTGTTTTTATAAATGAATTCACCTCAACATAAGCCAAGATGATGGATAGTGGTGCTTAATTTATTTTTCAATTGGTTCAATAAAAATTGTATGTACACATAGGCAGACAACAAGGTACATCAGTAAAAATGATGAGCAATAGATTTGAGTAGTATGGTACAAATAAATCTCAATAGGGTATTGAAGAAGAGTTAGTAAGGAAGATGAAAGAGGAGGATACTCCTGAACTGATGGATACTCTTAGAAGACTAAGGGCCGAATTAAGAAATTTCAAAGACAATAATGAAAATTTTGTTAGAGAAAAAGTGTGGAAAGAAAAAGTGAATGTTGTGATATTGTAGAGTTTATTAGATATAAAAATATAGAGACAATAATAAATTGGTACCAACCATCATGATAGGTAAAAAATCAAGCATAGTCCTCCAAATATCTAAAATCATAGGATCGATACAAATAGATCTGAGGGAAAGAAGGAAAGAAAGAGAAAATACATGCAAAAGGAGGAACAATTTTTCTCAACACTCCAAAAAGAGAATCAAGTAGTCATAATAGCTCATCAGACACTACAACTAAAAGACTTCATAATCAAAGGAAGAGGAAAAATACTCCCATGCAATAATAATTCGAGAAATAAAAGACTCATACCTTTAATAGAGATACAAAGAAAGTAGAATATGTAGAGGATTGGCTCTTGGGGATGAAGAAGTAATTTAAGTTGCATGGTTATTATGACAATATGAAGACCAGTGTAGCTATATTCAACCTAAAAGGAAAATTTTATATATGGTGGGAAGATCTCAAGAACATCAAATACATTAAAGAGAAGGAGTTTTCATGGAGGAAGTTTGAAAAATACTTATAAGAGAAGTACATGTCTGAAAAATATTATGATAGCAAGGCTAAACAATTTTATGGACACGATTTGGGGCAACTAAAACCTGAGGAGTAAAGAAGCATATTATTGGAATTACTTAGGTATATACCTTATATCAAGGATGAGAATAATAATATCCAAATGTATCTCAGTGGATTACCATATGCATACCGGGATAAGATATAGTTTAATGAACCAAAAACATTGGTGGAGGCCATATTGATTGGAAGAAGAAAGTTAAAGATAAATTTCAATGGAAGAGGGAAAAATACCTTGAAATATAACCAAGGTGGTAGGAATACATAATTTAATTCCTCTACCAAAAATTCATATCAGCAAGATTCCACAATCATCAGCAAAAATGAACCCTTGAAATTGGTAAATAAATAAGTTGAGGGGTCCAGGAAAGGGCCTATGCAATGTTGGAATTGCAAAGATAATTACCTACAAAGAAAATTCCCTCAAGAGCAACAAACTTGCAATAATATATACAACGTAAAAGAAGCAAAAATTATTAAATGATGTTGTCTAAAGCATACCCAATATTTATGCTACATTTGATTGTAGGAAAGTAGACCACAAGATGTGGTTATTCAAATGGAAGGTATAAAGAATATTAAATAAACATAAATAAAATATCAGAGACAAACTTTGGTGGAGAAAGCATAAAGCCTCAATGTATTATATTCCTCACACACTCTCTGTACAAAATAATGAGAATGATAAAATATTAATACACTGTGAGTATGTCTCAATATAGTTTTTATACCTTGGACACTCAATCAATTTGGTTGAGTAAATATCTAAACCACACACTAATATAGGAGCTTAAATATTTGGAGAGAATCTCTCAACCAACTAGACCTAAACAAACTCCCTAGTTTGAGGAACTAACTCATTCCATAATAGAAAGGTAGGAATAAATCCAAGTTTTACAATTTTAATTATTTTGAATATTTTGGACTTATTGATTGTTTTTATGTGAATGTGAGGCTAACATCCCCCTCCCCCCCAATCATAAGTCCAAAGAAAGATCCTGAAACCATCTCCAAGTCGTCATGCTAAAACTACTAGGTTGATCCTCAATGAAGAAATACCCAAAAAACTGCCAAAAATAGGATGCCAAAAACTCCAATTTGATGAGAAAAAACCAAGAAACATGAATCAACTGTAGGTTTGATACATCCCTGAAAGTTGCTTGACAACTCCATCAAATTCCAAGCTGCAATGAAAAAGAAACCATCTGTCCTTTGCTTGGTCCAATTACCATCCAAGTGAAAAAAATAATGTCCACAAATGCTCTCAATCAAAATCCCAATCGCTTGTCTACTGAAAAAAAATTTATGACACCCACTGGCTCCTTTGATGATTCCCATTGGCTTATTTGACGATGACCACTAGCTGATTTTGATGATGCCTTCCACTAGAAGATTTTTTTATTTTTTTGAAACTTTTAGTCTGACAACCACCTTCAATTCCATTATCGTTTCCCCCATTTGTCAGCTGAAAGGGGAGACACTCATTTGCATTGAACTCCCCCCCTTAATGTGTAGGAGAGTTTCTCAAGACAATTTTACCTATGTCCTAAGTATAGTATAGGACTTATACAATGGTTACACTTAATAAGATTCTAGGAATTTTCGAGAATACCTACACTTACAAATTGAACTAGTTTTTAGAAATATGTAACATAGAAAGTGTTTTCTTTGTTGTATCCCAGGCCATGTCGATCTTTGTTGAAAGAAAGGTCTTCCCAAGGTTTGATCACCTTCTTGGAAATACCATTTTGTTTTTGTTCTTCACGCTTGTTGCTACTACTAATATTCTATGTTGCATTCATTAAGTCATATGTATCGCACTGAGAATCAATCATCTCTATTAACAATTCATTTGTATCACATGTTGCATCAAAATTTTCAATTAGATCTTCAATACTACTAGTTGCATCATTTAGTAGCACAACTTGTTGGATAAGATCATTTTTGTCACAAATTTCATTAATCTAGTGAATTAGATCATATGTGTCACAACTTTCATCAACATGCTGAATGAGGTCATCTATGTCACAACTTGCATTTTTTTTTTTTGGATGAGTCCATCTGTGTCACACACTACATCTATATTTTTTGTATATCAGGCATCAAGTAGATCTTGTTTTTCACTTAATTTTATGTGGAGTGCATTAATGAGTTTTTATTTCATATATAGCTTCATCAGTCCCAATATTGTGGAAAAATGTGAAAGTCCAAACAAAATTCATGAGTAATATTGGCTAGTTCAATTAGATACATGAACAAAGAGATGTATATATTACATGATTGAGACTTGCTTTGTGGAAATTGGTGGTATGACCACTACAACTAAGCTGATTTTGTTGCCATTGGAGACTTATGACATTCTAATTGAAATGGATTGGTTAGTATCCCACTAGACCAAAGTTGGATTCTATGATAAAGAATTGGAATGTCTCAGTGATGGAGGTGAACCAATAATTCTATTAGGAATTAAAAGGAAAATTTCATTCAAAATGATATCAATGCTACAAGAAAAACACTATAGTATAAAGGGTTGTTCCCTTTTTGTGGTTGAGATGTTGGAAAAAAAATAATCCAACACAGACCCTTTTTCAACATACTTAGTGTTGAGTAAATATAATGATGTATTCCTAGATGAATTTCCAGGACTTCTTCCCAAAAAATATATTGACTTCGCTATTGAGTTGATCCCAGGAACTGTGCCAACAATGAATGCACCTTATAGAATGATCACCATGGAATTGGTTGAATTAAAATTGTAGTTGAAAGAAATGATGTAAAAAAGGGTACATATGACCCAACGTCTCACCGTGGGGATCCAAAATCCTATTTTTTAGAAATAAAGATGGAACCCTAAGTATTTTCATAGAATACAATCAATTAAATAAGGAAACTATGAAAAAAAAAATCCACTACCCAAAATCGATGATTTATTTGATCAACTAAGAGGGGTCGTTGTATTCACCAAAATCAATATGAGTTTCAGATACCATTAGGTTAGAATCAAAGGATAAGACATTATAAAAACTTACTTTGGACACATTATGGCCATTATGAGTTTGTGGTGGTACCTCTTGGGATGACACACACTCCAAAAAATTTCATGTGATTAATAAATATGTTCTGAGACTATACTTGGATAAATTTGTGCTAGTATTTTTTGATGATATATTGGTATATTCAAAGGACAAAAAAGAGCATGAGGACCACCTGAGAGTTTATCTGCAAATTCTAAGGGAGCATAAATTTTATTCAAAACTCAACGAGTGTGAATTTTTCCAAGCCTAGGTTCACTACTTGGGGCATGTAATTTCAAAGGAATGAGTAGTTGTTGATCTAGAGAATATCAAAGCAATAATGGAATCGCCCACTCCCTAGAATGTAACAAATATAATATCCTTTATGGAATTATCTATTTATTATCAAAGAATCATTCAAAACCTCTAAAATATTGGGCATCCCATAGAATTTATAAAGAAAAAGAGTAAAATTTCAATGGACGTTTGAATGTGTAGAAAGTTTAGAGCAACTAAAGAATTTACTCACTTGTGCACCTATGATGAAAATAACTAACCTAGAAAAGGATTTTTTTGTTTGCATTGATGCTTGTAAGGACGGAATTCGTGGAGTCTTGATGCAAGAAGGGCATGTGGTTTACTATTAATCTAGGAAGTTGAGTATTCATGAAAGTAATTATGTCACCCATGACCTAGAGTTGATAGCCATAGTTCATGCATTAAAAATAAGGAGACATTACTTATTGGGAAGGATATTTGTGCTGATGACATACCACAGTGTACTAAAATATTTATTTGATAAGATACCTTACCCAAGTCATCATGGTTACCAAAATATGATGAAATCCATGAAGAAAAAATATTATTGGCTAGGAATGAAGCTTGGATATTGCTGAAAATATTTCTAAGTGTTTGAAGACAATAATTGAAGTCCAACTGGACTATTACAATTGATTCAAATCCTAGAGTAGAAATTGGAAGTCATAAATGCCCATGTAATTCATCACCGTATTTCCCAAGACAACTTGGAAACATGATGCTATCATGGTGGTAGTGGATAAGTTGTGAAAGGAATATCACTTTATATATATTAAATATACTTGTAACGCAATCGACATAGCTTGGATATTCATGAAAGTAATATTTAGGTTACATAGAGTACCTACAAAGATAATATTACATAGAGATGCAGAGTTCACTTCAAAATTTTGGAAGTCATTATTTGTTGGTTTTGCAACCTAGCTAGGTTTTAGCACTACTTACCATCCTACGACATATGGTCAAATAGAGAGAGTGAATAAAATCTTGGAAGATATGTTGGGGATGTATGTCATGCATCAACCAAGGAAGCGTGGAGACTACCTACCACTGGTGGAGTTTTCATATAACAACGTGTATCAAGAGTCATTAGGAATGAGTCCATTTGAGGGACTTTATGGCAAGAAATGCAACACTCCTATCGACTAGGATGATCCAGTAAATAGAATAATAATTGGGCCATATATGTTAATGGAAATAGAGTAGCATATGGTCAAGATAAAAAAAAATTAAATGATACCTAAGATAAATATAAGAGTAATGAATATTAAAAAATAATGTGTAAATAGTTCCAAGTGGGATATCATGTATTTATCTTCATTAAGCCAAGGAAAATATCATTGAAAGTGGCCTCATGAACCAAGCTAACACCCAAATATTGTGGATTGTTTAAGATCTTGGAAAGAGTGCAGCCAGTGGCTAACATCTTTTCCTTACAACCCATAATAAAAGAACACATTTTTTTTCATGTTTTGCTTTCTTAAGAGGTATGTTAATGAGGCTAATCATGTTTAAATTGGTCTGTGATACGAGTGGAAACTGAGGGAGAGTTCCAACTGGAAACACTTTTCATCCTTGATCAAAGGCAAACTATATAAATTTACAGGGTAAGTTCCTTAGATCAAGAACCAAAGGTCACTACTCAAAAACATATCACAAATCAATACACTAGTATAATCACGTGGTTAAAACCATCAAAGAGGGAAATAGTCCACGGCCTGAGCCAACGTGACCAGTTTAGGCAATTTATTAATATAAAAAGAAAAGTTACATATGTTTCTCTCATAAACAGTTACCGAACAGATGACCCTGCATGCTCTTTAAATAGAGATCATGGACCAATCAGTTGTTAAGCCACAGATCAAGTGTCGTTAATACCGAGGAGAGAGATAAAATTCAGATCACTACAAATCGTGACTGTCGGATTATAAGTTACAAATGTACATGGTAAAGAAACACACTTTACCTATCTATACACTAGACTAAGTTATTCTTAACTATTTCCTATGTGTCGTAATATCCTAACATCCCCCCTTAAGAACAACTTGGGATATGATTGAAGGATTTACAAAAGTGACCCAAAAGGAGCCTATTTCCTATGTGTCAAAATATCCTAACATCCCCCCTTAAGAATAGCTTGGGATAGGATTGAAGGATTTACAAAAGTGACACAATAGGAGAAGGAAGGAGGCATTAGAGCCTATCCCCCTTAATGACAACTTTCCTGAACTCCAAGCATGGATCGAAGTTTGGTAAACTCCACTTCTGTGAGAGCCTTTGTAAAGATATCGGCTACTTGACCATTTGTTGGACAGTACTGCACTTCAAGAACACGATCATGAATGAGATTTCTAATGAAGTGTATGTGGAGTTCAATGTGTTTCATATGATGATGCTGAATTGGATATTTACATAGCTGAATGACACTTTGATTATCACACCAAAGTGTAGTTGGATGCTGCTGATGAAGACCAAATTCAGACAGGATCTGATGAAGCCACATGGCTTCTTTACTGGCTTCAACTGCACCACGATACTCTGCTTCTGCAGAGAGATGGCACTTTGTTTCTCACAATACCAAGTAATAGGTCCTGAACCAAGAGTGAATACATATCCTGCAGTAGACTTTCGATCATCAGGGTCACCAACCCAATCAGAATCAATGAAACCAATCAACAATGGAGATGCTCCTGCACTGTAATGAATCCCGAACTGAACTATACCTCGAATATATCGAAGTATTCTTTTAGCTGCTTTCTAGTGACTTTCATGAGGTTGGTGCATAAACGGAGTGACAAGACCAATGACAAAGGAAAGTTCAGGATGGGTATGGGTTAGATACAAAAGTTTACCAACAAGTTGACAGTATAAGGTAGCATCAACTTCAAGGGTAGTACAAGTGACTGAAATCTTTACTCCAGACTGAAAGGGAGAAGGGGTTGGCTTACATTCGTCCATGTGAAAGTGGTGTAGAAGATCACATGCATACTTGGACTGAGAGAGGGTAATGCCTTCCTTGGATTGCAAGACTTGAAGACCAAGAAAATAATGCAAGTGTCCTAAGTCTGTCATTTCAAGCTGATTTTTGAGGCCAGGCTGCACATAGTTTATATGGTTTGGATCACTACCAATAAGGATAATATCATCAACATAAAGAACAAGGATGGTGAAGGACTTACCCACTTTCTTGGTGTGGACAATGTTGTCAGAATGACACCTAGAAAATACACTATTTAAAAGAAATCTATCCATTTTGGCATACCAAACCTGAGGAGCTTGTTTGAGACCATAGAGAGACTTCCTAAGGCGACAAACAAGGCTAGAGTCATTTTGGATAAAGCCAGGGGGTTTTTCCATGTAGATTTCTTCATGAAAATCTCCATGTAAGAAGGCAAATTTAACATCCATCTTATGGACTTCCCATTTAAAAGAGGCAACAAGGGAAAGAACAAGGCAGATAGAATTCATTTTGGCAACAGGAGAGAAGGTTTCAGTATAGTCAATGCCTTCAACTTGTGAAAATCCTTTAGCGACAAGACGAGCTTTATGTCTATCCACTTTTCCATCTGGTCCAAACTTTGTTTTGTAAACCCATCTGCATCTGACAAGTTTTCTTCCTTTTGGAAGAGGAACAAGATCCCAAGTATCATTTGCCAATAAGGAACGATATTCTTCATTCATAACTTCATCCCAATCTGGATGACTGAAGGCTTCTTCAAAGGTTTTTGGATCAGGATTTTTTGGAACTTGAGCCAATAAGGAAGAGGCTCTTTCGAACTAAGAATGAGTATGTCACCGATCTGCAGGGTCACCTGCAAGAGAACCTGTTGCATCTCGAGTAGAGCAGACCCATCTTGGAAGCTGTGGAGTAAGAGGAATAATTTGAAGAGGTGGAGGATTTTTATCCTCATTGTCATCGTATGAACTAAAAGGAATGCTATTAAAAATAGAATAGAGAGAGAGTGGTGGCACATATGCCTAATTAGGCTTGCAGGCCAAAGGTGGCACACTCGCTAAACTAGGCTCGCAGACCGATATATTTTCATCAAATTTTACATCTCTTATAATGATTATATTTTTGGATATTGGTTGAAGAAGTCTATATCCTTTGACATATTCAGAATATCCAACAAAAATTCATTTTTCACTCTTAGGTTCTAAGGATTTATGTTTCACATATGGAATATGGGCCTAAGCATCACTTCCAAAAATATGAAAGTGACTTACATCTTGTTTGATTGAGCTCCAGGATTCTTCTGGAGTTATATTCCTTAAAACCTTAGTAGGAGTGCGATTTACTATGTAATTTGCACAGTTAATGGCTTTTGCCCAAAAATTAAGACCAACTCCTTTAGATTGAAGCATACAATTAGCCATTTATTTTAAGGTGTGATTCTTCCTTTCAGCTACACCATTTTTTTGTGGAGTATATGGAATAGTATGTTGCAATTGAATGCCATGCTCAGTGTAGAAGTTGATAAATTTGTTGTTAACATATTGTCCTCCATTTTCTGATCTTAACTTAAGAATTTGGTGTCCAGATTATTTCTCAACAAAGGCCTTAAAGGCCAAGAATATATTAAAACTTCACTCTTGAGCTTTAAGAAGTATACCCAAGTTCGTCTGGAAAAATCATCAATTAAAGTTAATAAGTACTTGCAACCATAGAAAGAAACAACAGGAAGTGGACCACATAAATCACTGTGCACAAGCTGCAAAGGGGCTGAAGCGTACCAAGAGGTACCTTTGTCAAAACTATCCTGATGATGTTTTCCGAGTACACATCTGAAGAAAACACCATGTCGGCAAGATACCATAGGAAGACCTATCACCATATTTTCCTAACATAGAGTTTGAAGAGAGCGATAGTTTAAGTGACCAAATCGCTCATGCCAAATTTTGCTTACTTCATCATTATGAGCAACAAAAATGGAGGGAAGACATGATGACCCAAAGTTGTCAAACTTATACAACCTTGTGGAATCATCCGCAATGCCAGTAGCTAAAATATGTTTAGGATCTTTGAGGTCCTTGATTACAACATCATGAGGTGAGAATTATACTATTTTCCCTTCACCTGAATGAGTTATCTGATAAACAGAGAGAAGGTTGCATGACAAGGTAAGAACACATAGTACATAATTAAACTAACCATTATCAAGATGAATGGTTCCAGATCCTACAACACTAAGAGATCTATCATCACCAACATAAATATGTTTGGTGTTTTTAAAGAAGAAAACATGGCTTTATTTTTTGGCCATGTGATAAGAAGCTCCAGAGTCAATGAGCCACTCATGAGAATGAGAAGAGGAAGATACATTTAATGCATAACCAGATCTTGAGGCTTGACAACCACAAGCAGAAAGTGCCATTCCTGAAGATGAAGGTGAAGAGTTCTCCAAACCGATGTTGTGCTTCTTCATCGCTGCTTCTAAGGCTTCCATGTTCTTAAAACATTTGGACTCTATATGGCCATCACGATTACAAAAGTTGCAATGTCTATCTGTCTTCTTCCATTTGTTTTTATTTTACTTATCATTTTGGTGAGTTTCTTTTTCAGTTTGCAGCTGAAATTGCTTAGGACCCTTGTTTGGTTTCAGACCATATTTTTTATGAACTGCTTCTTGGGATTATTTTTATATGGTTGTTGTTGGGCTGCTAAGGCTTTCTTAGAAGTGTTTCCAGGAGTGATAAGACCAAGGTGTAAGAGTTTTTCTTGTTCTCTTATCAAAGAATCACAAAAGGAATCAAAAGAGGGACTCTTGTAGGTGGTTCCTGAAGAAATGATGGCTTCTCTAGTGGAATGGAAGCAGAAACAAATACAGAGTATGCAGGGCCAAGCTTAGCAAGAATGCAATAGATGAGGCTAACATCTTCCTTTTTGACCTTACAACCTTCTAAAAGAAGTCTAAGGGTATTGAATTTGGACAAAAATTCTTCAATAGAGTAGAAATTATTAGGGTCCAAAGTAAGCAACTCATTTTCAAGCTGGTGGGCCCTGATTTGATTTTGAATTCCAAAGACAATATTTAGCTTATCTAGGGCTTCATGAAGGGTGTCAATGTCAAGGATATGAAATCAAATATCTTTAGCAATGGACATTCCTATCAACCCTCGTGCTTGATCTTGTTTATTTTCCCATTTAGCGACTTTATCATCATTAGAAGGTTTAGTTTCTAGTCCCGTGGCTATTCTATAAAGCCCTTTACTTCTAAGTATATCTACCATGTGAGGTAGCCATTGGAAATAATTGGTGTTGTTAAGAATAATCGAGCATGCACTTTCCATTTTAAAAAAAATAAAGCTACAAAAAGCTGATACTAACTGCTCCAATGGAAAGATCTTGAAAAATTAGGCTGATTAAAGAAAAACAACTCGAAAAACGGCTTCCAGATGAAGAAATTATGCCTTTTTGAAAAGACGAGTTGAAGATGCCGAACAGTTACAGGAACGGTTTGAAATTTGATGATGAAGTTCGAATTTAAAAAAAAAATTCCACCCCTTTAACAAATTTTTTTTACAAAAGAAGCTTGAGAAAGTAAAAGGATTATGTAATTGTTTGAAAGGAGGGAGGGTTTTTTTTTTTTTTTTTAACTCTTCGGTGTGCGTGCCTTTTCCTGCACAAAAAAACAGAAAAATCCAAGCAAAAAAAACCGAAATGAAAACTTTATGGTAGATTGTTAGATTTTTGGTTACCCTTACCGGAAACTATCTACTTTTCCACTATTTCTTATTTCTCAAGATCGCACAAAGATGCGGGGAAAGAGCATACGTAGAAAAAAAAATCCCTTCCTCCTGTTTCTGATTTGCCAAGATTGCACAAAGCGCAGAGAAAAGAGTATACACAGAGAAGAGGGTATAGATCCGGTAAATAAATAAAACCTAAAACCGAAATAAACAGAGGGGACTGAAATAAGAAATAAGCAGAACTTTTAACAAATAAAACTGCAAAAAAGATACTTTATACCTCCAGATCTAAACTGACATAACTTGGACAACCGGAAACCTTTTCGCATGAAACGAAAGAAATTCCTCACTATAGCAGATGCTCTAGACACAACCGAGTGGTTCTCTAAGCCCAAAATTTTTCAGAAATAATAGATCTAGAAAACGGTAGTCGCATGAAGTCAATTCGACTTCGAATTTTGATCAACAACGGATGCGGCCCTCAAAATAGCTCTGATACCATGTAGGAATTTACAAGGTAAGTTCCTTAGATCAAGAACCAAAGGTGACTGCTCAAAAACAAATCACAAATCAGTACACCAGTATAATCACGTGGTTAAAACCATCAAAGAGGGAAACAAGCCACGGCCTGAGCCAACGTAGCCACTTCAGGCAATTTATTAATATAAAAAGAAAAAGTTACATATGTTTCTCTCATAAACGGTTACCGAACAAATGACCCTCCATGATCTTTAAATAGAGATCATGGACCAGTTGAGTGTTAAGCCATGGATCAAGTGTCATTAATACTGAGGAGAGAGATAACCGTCGAATCACTACAAATTGTGACCGTCGGATTATAAGTTAAAAATGTACATGGTAAAGAAACACACTTTACCTAACTTTACACTAGACTAAGTTATTCTTAACTATTTCCTATGTGTCAGAATATCCTAACACAAACCATGTTCTGGAATTGAGTAATAGAGCAAGTCAAGGTGCATTGGAAGCACGTTGGACTTGATGAGGCCACCTAGGAGATCAATGAGAAAATAAGGGTGTTGTAACCGTGTTTTGTTTTTTGAGTAAGTGGATGTAAGGGTTGTTTATAAATCTTAGTTTTTTTTTTTAGTATATTGTTGACAAGAAAAATGAGGATGGTGTCCCCCTTAAGGGCGTGGGTTTTGTAACACCCCTAGTATACTCCCCCTGATTTTTTTAATGTAATCACACTCTGATTTGCAATGATTATATTTTTATTTGAATGGTGGAGAGTGGGACCACAAATCCACGATCTAAGATGGAAGAGGAAGATGAATTTTAGTGTTGATAGTTGGTACCACTTCTTAATTAAATATTCAAACAACAAGAAAGATCAAAAAATGAAAATAAAATAAGAGAATTTTCCATGAGGAACATGAAGGGACACACAAGAAAAATACAAAAAGGGACTTGAGAGACAAGAGAAAGGTTTGTGTATGGTTAATACTTTGTTAGAAGGAATTTTATTTTGGAATTAATAAAATAATTTTTTGAGCATTGGTTGAGAGCTGGTGTGTCCTATTGAGGATGAGGGAATGTAATTCCCTATGTTTTGAAAATGTGGACTATCTGTGTCTAGGTTTAGAGAAGCTCAAGAAAAGCTTTGAAGAGATGGGTGATAAGTGCTTTCCTAGAAGGGTTGATAAACCACTCATTTTTCTTGCTTGTAGGACTAATAAACCACCCAAGTTTCTTGTTGTATGGTTGATAAACTAATAGGAAGGAGGGTTCTTACTGAAAGAATTGATAAACCAATGGGTTCTTTCCTAGAGGGTTAATAAACCACCCAATGCTTTTCAAGTAAGATGATAAACCACCTTTGGTGCTTGCTATTGAGTTGATAAACCAGTCTCATAGTGCTTGCTACAATTGATAAACCACCCACAAATGTGAATTCAAGCAGTTATTTCCCTAGATGATAAACCACCTGTATATAAAATTCCTATTCTACTAGAGCTAAGCATGGATTCCTACTAAATTTTCTTGATGAAATCCCCTTGGATCATGGATCTGTCTCGAGGGTGTAAGCTACAAGAAATTTTGGCTAGAGTTAGTCTATGGTTGGGTGGAAAATCTAAGTCCCACCTTCAATTTCATTCATCAATATATATATATATATATATATATATATATATATATATATATATATATATATATATATATATATATATATATATATATATATATATATATATTCTGATAATTGTTAATAATTTTGAGCGATGAACTTTATGAATGGTTCTTTATTGAATTGGTGTGCAGCTTAGTATTAGTCTTGCATAGTTGTAGAATACTTATGCATGAAATTAACAGGCTGAAAATGCCTCAGACATTCTATGAGTTAATTTGGAATTCCTCCTTATGGTTGTAAGAAGCAATGTCTTGATATTTTGGTGCAACTTCATGTATACATGCAACATTCAATGTCCATGATTGTCTTGATGCTCATTTTTCCTATTAAATATGTGAGAAAATTATATATTATAGAGCAATGGAACACATAAAATATTCGGAAACACAAAAACAATAATAACATATAAAACAAGAGAGACACATATATATGTGGTTCACCCAACTTGGGCTATGTCCCAGGAAACAACCAGTCCTTCCTTTCTATTATCTAGCAAAACGAAGAGACACAACCTACAACATATCTGTTGTAATATCCTCTACTCTCTCACACAATCCCCCTTTGCTATTTCTCGCTCATATTATATACATAATACACAAATGCAATACAATACCCTCATACAACAAAGGGGTTGTCTTCTAGGGAAAAAAACCCTAAATTAAACATAAATTCTACCATCAAATCATCTGCCTAATGAACTGCCCAGATTGACTACGAAATTATAATATTTTACAAGGAAATTTTACAGTTGTTTTTAGCTTCGGGGGTGCTGCCCCCGAAAACCCCCTCTAAGGGGTGGCTCCAAAAGGTCGCCGCTGCCCCCCCTAGACACCCCTGACAACGATAAAATGACAAGTGGTGTTGCCGCCCCATTAAGAAAAGGGGTCCAGCGTCGTGTTACATCTAAATAAAGAAGATAATCAGGCTCCACACCCACCAAAATCCACATGTTATTGATTTTTTTATTACTATGTGAAATAGTTGTTTGTGTAAAGCTAATGTTCTCTTATTTGTTTATAAAATAAAAGTATGCTCGAATGTTTACTGAGAGTATATATATAAAATAATTAGATTAAAGTGTTTATATACTCTGTAGGTTTGTTGAAAAATGTGCGTTCCACATATCCATCGTTGTGGGGAAAGGGTTGAGTGACATGCATGTTCATGTCCCATGAGAAGAGAATTTATCTTGTGGCTTTCATTCTGTATGAATTTCACGCTCGAATTTGGCGACAAATCCCTTTCTTTTTTTTATGCAGACACATTTTCTTATCAGTTAGGTAGAACAAGTGTAAGTCCTTAGAGTTCTTTATTTAATTTATAAAGCTTGATAATTCTTATCGGTCGGGTCATAATTGGGCAAGGCCGTGGGAATTCGTTAATTTAATAGTTTAATCAAGTTTTTATAGGCACAGGGCCCTTCAAGGTATATATATATATATATATACGAAATAACTTAAGTATGCACCATTTTTCTACTTAGAAGGGCGTTCAAGGGTTTGGGCCCATTTTTCAATTGCAATCGTAGTTAATGGAGAAATGACTCAATTATCAAATGGCCCAAAGGCCCGAATTGTCTGAATAGCTGAATGGCATGAGGAGCACTAGGATGCCATGTGGATGCTATAGGTGTTCCACATGGGTGCAACGTGGGGGTCACATGGGTGTCATGTGGGTGTCATGTGGGTGCCACATGGCATGTATTAAAAGACAAAATTTTAAAGCTCATAACTTTGGATCTGAGCATCAAATTGAGGTATAATTTATATTTTCGGAAGGTTCTTGATGAGCTAATTAAAAAGTTTGTATTCGTATTTGGTTTCAAGGAAGTTGAAATATGAATAGTTTTGTAACCCTGTTTCCATAGTGATACCTTGGAGATTGGGTTAAGCTTAATGTAACCCCTTCCACTTCTCAAGAATTCCCTTGAGGGGTTGGGAGGGTATGCTACAAGTACAATTTATATTCCTCTAATTTTATCACAAGGACATGGAACACCTAATTAACCTTTTCATCCTACATTTCCTGGAGCTCTCAGTGAATTAGAAATCGCTAAGAAGTGAAAATGGGGAAAGGAATAATTTTGAAAATATGAGAAAGAAAACATTGTTCTTCATAAATAAAAGTTGTTTAAATTTTACTCCCACTAAAAACTTTGTTTATATTAAAAATTTCAAATGAAAAAAATGAATCCAACAACATATATAGATGGATGGGGATGGAGTATTTTACCAAACAAAAGCACATCCAATAGCATACACCAAACAAAGGAAGATACAAGAGAAAAACCAAAAGCATGGCCTACAACAACAACTACACTAGTGGTTAAAGCACCACTTGCACGTTTCCCAACATTTTTTCCAAGATATATAGTTTTATACCCACCATCTCATCCTATTTCAACTTTTACACATTCCTTTTAAGCTTACCTTATAATGACTATTATAGACATCCAACGGCATCAATAATATCCCCCATTGGAGTGCATAAAAATTGTTGGGGAGTGTTGATCATTAGTTAACATCAGTCAATTTTTAAGGCAACCCTTGAGTAGTCATATATCAAATGCATGACGGGTGGTGAAACATTCAAAGAATGGTTTAAAGGAAACAATGATAAAACAAGTCTCGTGCCTAAAAACAAAGCATATGTTTGGAAAGGGTACAAATATAAAGCAAAAGGAAAAGGTATAAAGTAAAAAGGTAAAGCACGCAAGACGATATTATTAAAAGGGCTTGCCGCTTCCATAATATGCACGTGAGGGAACTCCCCGTATGGGAAATTCTGAGGGGGTCCAGGAGTGGAAGGGGGACGAGACCCGTACCCCCGTGGATTTATGGGGACGTAGCACCGGGCAGACCCAAGGTAAACGTGATGTGGCAGAGCAAAGTACGGGTAAGCGTGATGTGGCAGAGTGAAGCACGGGCCCTAGAGGTCTGTATGCTGCGTATTTAACCAGTCTTATGAAGAATATTTTTCAAGAACCGCATGGCTTATGCAACATAAAGGTAAGGTAAGTTTCTAGGTGAACTGGTACCGAGGCCCATACCAGTATTAAACCCGACACGCGGTGTTCACCTGCTTCCAGCTGACACCCAATCCCTATACACCGCGTGCTCCACTGTCAGTGTCCTCACGACACTTACCCCGCTTATTTCATCTCTCCACCTTTTACCTAAGAACTTTCAGTCTTAGATAACGGTCCTCCCGTATTTTACTGCAGTAAAGTTTACAGGTCTTCCAGCTACGATATAAACTAAGTGGGAGCTAGTGCCAGGTCTACCCGGTCACTGTCACTACCCCCGTGTCGTTTTCCCGAGCAAATTCATACTACACAGGTACTCCGTCCCTCATATTCCCTTTTCTTTCCTTTCATTTTTAAAAAGTTTTGTATGTCAGTCATGGGAATGGGTACACCCAAGAAAACTGAACCAGAAACTCCTGAGGTCCGTGAAACCAGAAACCCTCCCGGGTTCGAGCCCTTCATTAACCTGCAAGCCGAAATCTATGATCCCCAATACCCTTTTCCCATCAACAGTATAAAACCCGAGATTTTTAGGCGACATGTTGAGAATAGGGATTGATATCGGGTAGTCGTATCAGGTTTATATCATCAGATTACCCCCCCAGTCTACCTGGTGGTCAATTTTATTTGTTGGCTCAGGGATGCCTACGATGAGCATCGAGGCACGTTTACCTCAGCTCAGGGGAATAAGATTTTCTCTCTTTCTCCCAACATCATCTGGCAAGCCCTCCACTTTCCCACCAGTGCCATCTATACCAGTTTCAATGAAATAGCTTTAACCTCCCAGTTCACTAAATTGCCATGGGAGTAGCAAGAAGACTTCATTTCCTCTATAACTAGCAACCAGGATACGTCCCTTCCTTCTGTAGAGTCTTTCCCATTGAGTCTGTTCAAAGAATAAGTGCAGCCCATCCTGGCCCTCATCGCAGGTCTTCGGCGTAGGCGGTTTGGGGGAAGTTTCCATGGCGTGTGTTTATTTATTGTGGTTAATGTCTCAAAATGGGGTAGTTTTGGATATCCCTGGCTTCTTGGCTGCTAAAATATAGACCCAGTTCCAAGAGCTTTCGGAAACTAGTCACTTTCGATTTTGCTCGATGATCTTCTACCTCTTCTTATATCAACATGCTGATAAGTTCGAGGGTTTGGGTTTAGATAGGGTATACGAGGTAAACTCTCAACCCGACCAGTCTTCGACTGGAACTTTGCAATGCGCCAATTACCGAATGGGGTGGGTTATTCCAGGTTTCTAAATGAGTTCATGCCTATTTTCTGCACTATCATCCATGACTCTCCCTTGCCCAGAGTTTTTCCTGAAATGAAGAGCTGGCTACAAGCTAGTAAAACCCAGAGCACTTGGGATTGGTATCTATTTGACAATTATATTGAAATTCGGGTCTATGGAGCCAAGGGCCCCCCTTACCAGCTGTCTATGTTCCCTTCTCTATGAGTTTACGCTCTGGAGTATATTCGGCAGACTCTCAAATCTGACCAACTCCACTTTGTCCCAGCTAAGAAGGGCTTCATCCTGAAACTCCCTATCACTATTGGCCCCTTTATTGTAAATTCAAGACATGCCCTTCCTCTTGTTGAGAAGTTGTTGCAAGGCATGGACTTAAGATAGGGGAAGACTTGGGCCTATGATCCCCGGGGGATTATCTCTAACAGAAGAAGGAGGAACAAGTCTACTCCTTATACACATGAGTCGAGACCATTTATAGAGTGGAGGGATAATCTTGAAACTTGGACTTTGATTTCGCAAATGGAGACAGATTCATCTACCATAGGGGAAGAAGGAGAAGCCAAAATAGGCCAGGGAGAAGAAGTGGGACCCTCAGGAACAAGTTCCCCCCTCCGCAAAAAGCATAAAACAGTCTCAAGCGAGGCTGAGGTCATAGGGGAAGAACAGTTGCTTGAGCCATTTGTACCATACGGCCAACCAGATGGAAGCAAAGTGGGGCTCAAAGTGCTGAGAGATAGTATCACCTCCTCCGACTATTCGGAGGTCTCACAGGCAATTGGCGATAATGCTTCACCAGTTGTAATTGAAAGGAGTCAGAAAAACAGAGCGATCAGAGACAAGTACAAGGTCGCGCTGGAAGGTTATGTGGAAAAATATCATACCAGGGTTTCAGCTTCCATGAATGTGGACACAGAACATCTGGTATTGTCTATGGCTGAGGCCATCTTGGATCCTAATGTAGGTACCACTAGTTACAGGGTGATTGAATATGCAATTGACATGGCCAAAGTACCAGCCCTTGACAAAAGCAACCTGTTCCAGGTGGTTGGTGACATGCTGAAGGATGAGGTACTGAGGCTCACCATCACACTGAAGAAGCTGGATACTAAGCATCAACAGGTGAGGGCGGCCCTAAAAAATTAACAGGCAAATTCCCGCGCCAAGGCGAATCAAATACACGGCCTCATGGAGTCGATCAAAGGAAAGGAAACTAGAGAGTCCAACCCGCAGCGCTATGTGATAGATCAATTTCAGAAGGAGGTTGCATCATTAAAATGCAAGGTCAGCATATCGGCATCCCACCATGTTTAGATGATTCAATTGGCACAGGCGGAGAAAGAAAAAGAAGACTTGGCCGATTCACTAGCGAAGGAGAAAGAGGAAAAAGAAAAAATGGCAGAGACAATAACTATTCTTCAGGGCAAGCTGACGGAGCTGCAAACAACTTGGGACACGCATATTTGTCTGCCAACTACCACTCCATCAGAGACCAGTTCATTGTCCGAGCAGATAACTACAGCAAAGGCCACAAATGATGTACTAGAAAAGAAGGCTTCCACCGCGAGGCAAAGAATCACCGAGTTGGAAACCTCCTTGGCTGAGAATACCAGAAAAATAGAGACGTTGCAAAGGGAGATCGAGCAGGAAAAGAAGGAAAGAGCCGACCAGCAGAAAACCATCAATGACCTCAACAGCCGCTTGAAGGGTAATATCACCCTCAGTGATGCGAGAAGGATAATTTGGCCAGAGATAATCTCGGCGGTGACAAAACAGTGGGGTTTCCTAAAAATGATTGGGGAAACCAAATCTGCTGTACTCTATCTCAACAGGAAATTTTAGGAGGCAGACCTCAACTTGTCTAGAAGAGCTCAGCACGCCAGAAGCTATATTTCTTTCTTGAAAGAGTTGGAATCTGATGAAGTGGAGAAGCATGGCATACCAAGTCGGTTCATGGAGGCCTTTGAATGCCAGAAAATCATCGACAAGGAGGTGGCCTGAGTTATAGCTTCGAGAGCCCTGCAACAGGTGGCAATAAACATGGATCGGTTCGATGCAGTTTGGGCCGAGATTACAACAGCTGGACTTCCATCTTGCGGGGACCCAACCACTCCTTCCATGCTACAACCGTTAACAGAATATAAAACACGTCTCCAGGAAGAAAGAGACCGGACATACATCTTGTTAGATAAAACCTCTCGGTTAAAAGCTGAGACAATTGTTTCATCCCTCCTCCAAGAATTCGTCCTCCTTCATCTGATAAAGCATAAGCTCCCCACCGAGGCAGGTTTCAACGTCCTCACAGAGGCCTATATCAAGGTGGAAGGATTCACAGCGATGCCTGAACCTTCAGCGGACAGCCATCAAAGATGCACTCAGTTCGCCAGCCAGATTGCCAGCTCGTCAGCAAATGTTCCACCACCAGTGTCAGTGACTACCTCAACCCCTTCTCATCAGTGAAATAATGTCAACTCATGATTCGGCCCTAGTGGCCTTTGTACGTTTTACTTTAGTTAATTACTTTTAAGTTTCAAGTGGAATTTATGTTTCGCTCTAGCATTTTACTTTTTACCAGACTGTTGTTTAATATTTTGCTTCAAAACAGCCGAGTGCCTAACTGCAAATGATGAGAGGCCTTTATTCCTCATCATAAGTTTTGGTTATTTTGATAAAGACCTCAAACTAATTTCTGGCACGCGAGGAAGATATTTTTCCCAAAAATATCTTCCCGCTCATGTATTGAGGCCTCTATATAAGCAAGATCGGAAGAGAGAAAATGGTTCCAGATTTTCAAAAGAGTTTTGCTGTGAAAGAATTGTTGTATGATTTTTGTTGAAATCTTAATATAAATTCAAAGAGCCCGTTGGGTCTCAGCAAGAAGGATTTTTACTTTAAGTGAGGATTGTGGTCTTAACGTTTTATAGTGTGTAGCCTTTCCTTATGTGATGTTGTTTTACTGTTCATTTCCCTGCTTCCACTTCTTTTATATCATGTTCTGGAATGCGAGTGGCTCACCAGTTTTAGTATAAATTTATCATACTGATACTTATATTAAGCTGGTCAAGCGCTTTAAATATGGCTCAGGCATGGTATGCTATCTCACTTATCACTTCACTCATCATTCCTCTATATTAAATACTATGAGATGTTATTCTTCCAAAGCTATTGACATGTATGGATTCTTATCATTTTAAGCCCATCTCATGTTCAGATATGTTTATGGAATTCCCTCTCATTAGTAGTTAATATCCTTTCTGTACTTTCTACGCAGCAAGCTTCATTCAATTTTAAATCTCTGTAAAGAATTTTAGAACCCATCCCTCCTTAAAGAAAGCTGTATTTAAGCTGTCTGATGCATCTATATTAAGGACTCACTCCTTGCCTCTACAACATCCTGTTAATTTGCTGACTCTGAGAATATTCTGGTTCCATTTATATTACACCTCTTTGTAAAAGTTGAAGTAGTAAAGAGCCTCATACTATTAAAATGTCTCGAACTATATCTTAAGCTCCTTACTGTATAAGATGTCCTAGGCACTGGTCTTTCACAACTCAAGGCTGTCTCTAATATCGAAAACATATTTTTGGCGCCGTTGTCGAGGAACGAAGTTGAGATAAATTAAAATCCCTGGGCCTCAACAAAACCTTATTCACTCTTCAATTAGGTGAGCATGGAGAGTTGAGAGTTGTATATCCCTCACCTTGGCGACTCCACAATCATTTTCCAAATACATCTATTTGTAGTCCTGGCTCCTAGGAAGCCACACCTGAGGTTAGATACGTCTCAGCCAAAGACATCCTCTGTGTCTGGCCCAGAGAGAATCCTACATAGAAGAAATTGGAGGGAAAGACAATTCATCCATACTGAGATCCCACAATTTTCTTTAGAAGACTTGCCGTCCTCCTCTTCTCAAGTAGCTCAAGTCCAAGGTTCTGACTCTGCTGTGGGAGAAACCGGTTATTACTCAGATAGTCTGCCTCTGGGAAACATCCAAATTAAGGATGAGGCTGAATCAATAGATATCACTTGTTATTCGTTCCATCCCACTCCAGAGGCTCAAGAAGTCAAAGAGGTCACTGAAATATCTGTTGTTAATACTCCGCCTTTTTCATCATCACCCCAAGCTGTTGTTCAATACATTCCCATTGTCATTCACACCACACTTCCACCCCCCCTCCTCTTACACAACAGACCCTTCTGTTACCTCCACCTCCTCCTCCAATGGAAAATGTTCCAGGCTTCTTGCTGAATAAATGTGCCCCCCTTGGCATTACCCCAAGTGCTGAATGATATGCCACAGGACTATCTAAAGATCCTTCCCCGTTTCAATGGGGAAAACGAGATCGAAGCTCCAAAACACCTTGAGGTCTTCTGCTCTTTCGCAGAAAATTTTAATGTGGAACATCTTGACGTAGTCCTAAGACTGTTTATGTAATCCCTTGATGGTGAAGCCAGAAAATGGTTCAAGACACTGGGAGACCATTCTGTCACCACTTGGGAAGGAATGGAGGACACTTTTCTCAGAAAATGGGGAGAGAAGAAAGATCATGGAAATTGTCTTACTGAGTTTAACACACTCAAGAAAATACATAATGAAGGGGTGGCTGAATTTATTAAGAGATTTAACAAGTTGTACCTGAGCCTTCCCGCAGATATGAAGCCTCATTAGACCGCTGCCAAGGTTGTTTTCGTGGCAGCGTTTGACTCAGAGTTCGGCTTCTCTCTGAGAGAAAGAAAGCTATCCACCCTGGATGATGCCCAGACAGATGCACTAGAGCTTGAGGCAAACTTTGCCTCCACTGGTAAATCCAAGGGAAGGCCTGATCAAGATACTAGAAGAAGGGGAAAAGAAGAAGTATCCACCTCAAGCCAAGATAGAGATTCAGCTAATGACAGGATTGAGGAGATGAACAAGATGATCAAGAATCTCTCAAGTAAGTTGGTTAAGCTTGAAATGGAGGCCAAGAATTCACCCTCCAATAATTTCCAAAATGCTCCAAACAGAGGTTATAATCCTCAATACCGGAAGCCACCCTTGCAGATACTGCAAAGGGAAAGGAAGGAGCAGCAGGACCAGGTACCACATCCTCTGTATTTGGAAGGAAAAGTAGATGGTCCTACTCAAGACACCACTTATGAGAAAGAGGAGGCATACCTTGATTTCTCAAACAGTGATGAAGTGGAATACCCCCTACATGAAAGTGACGAAGTGGAGGTGCATGCACACATAGAAGGGAAAGCTAATGAAGACGGCGAAGATCCTGAGATTGATGACTACTACAAGCAGTTCATCGATTTAATGCAAGCTCAGTTCAATAGAAGATATGACCTCAGATCTTCTAGGAAGAGAACCCGCACTCAGGATCAGGAAGAGGACACACCTCAAGAGGAAGCACCTGTACAGAAAGAGGCAACAGCTCAAGGGACCCTAGATAAATTTAAGAGGCCTCTTAACCAATATTTGCAGATTGCTAATCAAATTCTATCATCTTCACAAGGGGATACACCCCCTAGTCTCAAGCCAATATTAAAAGAAGTAAAACCTATCCCCCAGAACAAAGACTCCAAAGATAAAGAATCAAAGGAAGTGTCAGTAGATAGGTCCTCATCTACCTTCAGTTTACAAAAGGAACTTGAGAAAGTGAAAATCCCAGTTCCCTTAACCGAATTGTTAAAACAGCTTGCATATCAGTCCCAGGTCACATCCTTTATGCTCCCTCCAGAAGTAATACACGTTCCAGAGAGTCTGAAACTTCAAGAAGAAAGGCCTATGGTTGTATTTGGACCACATGTCGAAGAATTAAATGTTGCTACTCCCCCATTTTATGTGTCTTTAGTAATACATGACCTACTGCTGCATAACTGTATGTTAGATTTGGGAGCCTCTCATAACCTTTTACCCCTCTCGGTCATGGAAAAACTAGGACTATAGATCACCCACCCATATAAAGACCTTTACTCATTTGAATCCAAAAGAGTTAAGTGCATGGGCATGATAAAGGACTTAGTGGTCAATCTAGCTCAGATCCCAGCAAAAAATGTAGTGATAGATATAGTGGTGGCCAACATTACAGCTCGCTTTGGCATGATACAGTCAAGATCTTGGGGGACTAAAATTGGTGGATCAATCAAGCTGGACCTGACCTATCCCACTATCCCTGTATTTGGTGGTCAAGAGAGGAGGCTGTACCGGGAAACTAGATTTGTCAAGACAGTTACCAAGGCAGATGACTCAGTTAATTCTCCAGTTTATAGCAGGGAGGGATATTTATCATGTTTAATGCTGGAGGAAGATCAAGAGTACAATCATGAACCATAATTTTTCCAGATCAAGACAGAGCATTCCATAGAGAGTCCTGAATCAGAAATTTGGACACTTCATTTTGATAGGGAAAACTCCAGGGAAGGTAACCGGGCTGGGGTATTATTGATTTCTCCTGCAGGCCAATGGGTCCCTTTGTCATTCAAGTTGGAGTATGAAGCCACCAATAATGTGGCCAAGTATGAAGCACTTCTATTAGGGCTGCAGACAGGCAGGAGCATGAACATACAAATTCTAAAGGTTCTGGGAGATTCAGAACTGGTAGTCAGACAAGTGAAGAATTAGTGCCAAGCCAAACATCCTAGGCTAAGGGCTTATAGGAACGAAGTTTGGGATCTAGTGGAGAACTTCTTCTTGGAATTCAATATCCAGTTCATGCCCCGGGTGCAGAATAGGATGGCAGACTCCCTGACAGTGGCTGCCAGTACTTTCCATCCACCTCATAATCCTCTCTTGAGATATGAAATTGAGGTACGTTATCGGCCATCAATCCCAGAGAATATCAAACATTGGCAAGTGTTTGAAGATGAAGAACAAGTGAATATATTCTTGGAAATAGTTGGGGAATTCTCCAACATGGAGATTGATACTTTTGAAGAAGAGGAGGCTAAAAACACTTCAGGAGATAAATGGGAAGAAAAGGTGGCTGGCCACAAATTCCTGCAGTTGAAAGGAAATGTCATTCCCCGAGGACTAGTGCCCTTAGAAAGGTTGTTTAATAAGAATGATGTTCCACTGTAGCCGAACAAAGTTGTAGAGGAGAATCTGGTAGAAGATCTGAATCTTGGAACTGAGGCTGACCCTAAAATCGTGAAGTTGTCTAAGAAGGTCCCAGGGGAATATAAACAGCTCTACAAGAAATTATTCCAGTCGTACAAAGATGTGTTTTCATGGTCTTATCAAGACTTAAAAACCTTCGATATCAGTATCATGCAGCATAAAATTCCACTGAAGGGAGATGCAAAACCACATAAACAGAAGCTAAGACAGATAAATCCCCTGCTGCTACCCTCTATTGAGAAAGAAATTAAGAAACTGTTGAAAGCCAAAATCATTGTACCATTGAGATATTCTGAGTGGGTAGTAAAATTAGTTCCTATACGGAAGAAGAACAGAGAAATAAGGCTATGTGTTGATTTCAGGAATCTGGACAGAGCATCCTTGAAGGATAATTATCCACTGCCAATAATGAATCACATCCTGCAGAACGTGGTAGGAGCTTCTCGAATTTTGATGATGGATGGATTCTCTAGTTACAATCAGGTGGCTGTACTACCAGAAGATCAGAAGAAGACGGCCTTCACCACTCCATGGGGGACGTTTATGTATGCGAGGATGCCTTTTTGGTTGATTAATGCGGGGGCCACTTTTCAGAGGGCCATGGATATTTCTTTTGT
This sequence comes from Pinus albicaulis, assembly GCA_034641835.2. Lineage (NCBI taxonomy): Eukaryota > Viridiplantae > Streptophyta > Pinopsida > Pinales > Pinaceae > Pinus > Pinus albicaulis. Next base: position 618,138,458 of record CM076579.1, read on the forward strand.
CGGAGAGCAAGATAAGTTTGTGGTGGTATATTTGGACGACATTACTGTGTTTTCAAAAGATGATGTAGAGCACATTGAACACTTGCGCAGAACTTTTGATAAGTGCAGAAGGTATGGCCTCTCCCTCAACCCACAAAAGTCTTTGTTTGCACTGGAAGAAGGCAAGCTTTTGGGGCATATTGTAACCAAAGATGGAGTAAAGATAGACCCTGAGAGAGTAGAAGTCATAAATGGAATTTCCCTCCCTAGAAATAAAAAGGAAGTTCAGGTGTTCCTAGGCCGTATAAACGTTCTGAGGAGGTTCATCCCTAACTATGTTGAGATGGTTAGGCACATAACTGACATGCTGAAGAAGAATAATGAGGTAAAGTGGTCACAAGAATCACGAGAGGCCTTTACCAGGATTAAAAATGCATTTGCTGAAGCCCCTGTGCTAGTTGGGCCAGATTATGCCAAACCTTTTATGATCTTTTCCTTTGCATCACCTCATACAGTGGCCGGAGTTCTATTGCAGAAAAAATAAGAAGGGTATGAGCAACCTATTGCCTTCTTTAGTCAGGTGCTTCGTGATACCGAGCTTAAATATAACATATTGGAAAAGCAGACATATCCTTTGGTGAAATCCCTCAAATATTTTCTTATGTATGTCTTGCAGTCCCATGTCACCGCGTTTGTGCCCACAGTAGCTGTTAAGGATATCCTTATCCAGGGAGATAGTGAAGGAAAAAGAGGGAAATGGATCGCCAAAATACAGGAGTATGAGCTAGACATCCACCCTACCAAACTAATCAAGGGACAAGAGTTAGCCAAAATCTTGTCCGAATCAAATTGTCAGGCGTTGGGTATAAATCTCTCCATGATGGCGAACGAGGAGTTTGAGAGGAAAGAAGAACCACAAGGAGTAGAGATAGATTCCCATAAGAAACATACGAAGTACCTCATTAGCCCCTGGTACAAGGAGATAGTGGAATATCTCCTAACACTCAGTTGCCTGCCCAGCTGTAACAAAGCTAAATATAGGACATTGAGGTTGAGGTCACAGCAGTATGTGGTTGCAAACAGTCGGCTGTACCGGTAAGATCCCTCAGGCATCCTGCTCCTGTGTCTCACAGAAGAAGAGGTAGAGAGTATAATGGCTGAGTTTCATGAAGGCGTCTGTGGGGGCCATTACAGTTGGAGGGCTACTTCTCACAAAATCCTGAAGGCTGGATTCTTCTGGCCCAAACTCTTTGGAGATGTCTTTTCCCGGGTCAGATCTTGTGAGAAATGCCAAATATTTGCTGAAAGACAGAAGCTAGCACCTCTGCCCATGATCCCTGTTCATATAGATGAACCATTTCAGCAGTGGGGAATTGATTTTATTGGCGAAATACATCCTCCATCAAGTGGTCAGCATAATTGGATACTAACTGCCACGGATTATTTCACAAAGTGGGTGGAAGCTATACCCGCCAAGAATGCAACAGATACTGTGGTAATAAAATTCATGGAAGAAAACATCATATCCAGATTTGGCTGCCCTGCTAGGATTGTAACAGACAATGCGCATGCCTTTAAATATGCAAATTTTGTCAGCTTCTGTCAACATTATAATATTGCACTAGGTCACTCTACAGCCTATTACCCACAAGGAAATGACCTGGCAGAGTCTTCAAATAAAACGCTGGTGAGAGCACTTAAGAAGGCTATCAACGAAAACCAGAAAAATTGGGACTCCCAACTGAAATTCGCTTTGTGGGCCAACAGGATTACCAGCAAGAGAGCAACCGGGAAGTCCCCGTATGAATTAGTATATGGGAGGGCAGTAGTTTTCCCTGTACAGTTAGCATTACTGGTGGCTCGATTCATGCAGGAAAGCCAAGAAGAACCTGATTATGTGACCAGGAGAATCAACCAGCTGGTGGAGCTAGAAGAGACGTGGAATAAGGTAAGCTAGAGGTTGATTGAATATCTGGAGAAAATGAAGGATATTTTCGATCAACATGCCAGGGACAGGAAGTTACAGGTTGGGGACTTAATGCTCAAATGGGACATTCGAAGGGATGATAAAGGCAAACATAGCAAATTCGACCCCCTCTGGTTCGACCCTTTTAAAATTGCAGAGCAAGGGGGCAACAATACTTTCAGGTTGGAAAATTTACAGGGAGATTTGCTTGATGCCCTTGTAAACGGTCAGTTCCTCAAACCTTACTTCCAATTCTGATTCAGGCCGAGAAAGCCTGTTGTATCATATTGTATCTTATTTTCCGTTTTATCTTTGTTTGAATGATGCGTGTGTGCTGATGAATCATGAAGAGGAAAATTAAAAGGATGAAAAAGGTGAAGAGTGATGTCCATACAGAATACAAACAAGTGGTCTGCGAAGTTCTCGACATGCTCATGGATGAACGTGTCGTCCCCAGGTGGAGAAAATGTTGATCATTAGTTAACATCAGTCAATTTTTAAGGCAACCCTTGAGTAGTCATATATCAAATGCATGACGGGTGGTGAAACATTAAAAGAATGGTTGAAAGGAAATGATGATAAAACAAGTCTCGTGCCTAAAAACAAAGCATATGTTCGGAAAGGGTACAAATATAAAGAAAAAGTCAAAGGTTTAAAGTAAAAAGGTAAAGGACGCAAGACGATATTATTAAAAGGGCTTTCCACTTCCATAATATGCACGTGAGGGAACTCCCTGTAAGGGAAATTCCGAGGGGGTCCAGGAGTGGAAGGCGGATGAGACCTATACCCCCGCGGAGTTATGGTGATGTAGAACTGGGCGGACCCAAGGTAAACGTGATCTAGCAGAGCAAAGTACGGGTAAGCGTGATGTGGCAGAGTGAAGCGCGGGCCCTAGAGTTCTGTATGCTGCATATTTAACCAGTCTTACGAAGAATATTTTTCAAGAACCGGATGGCTTATGCAGCAGAAAGGTAAGGTAAGTTTCTAGGTGAACTGGTACCGAGGCCTGTACCAGTATTAAACTCGGCACGCGGTGTTCACCTGCTTCCATCTGACACCTAATCCCTATACGCCGCATGCTCCACTGTCAGCGTCCTCACGACACTTACCCCGCTTATTTCATCTCTCCGCCTTTTACCTCAGAACTTTTAGTCTTAGATAATGGTCCTCCCGTATTTTACTGCAGTAAAATTTACAGGTCTTCCAGCTACGATATAAACTAAGTGGGAGCTAGTGCCAGGCCTACCCGGTCACTGTCAGTACCCCCGCGTCGTTTTCCCGAGAAAATTCATACTACACAAGTACTCCGTCCCTCATATTCCCTCTGCTTTCCTTTTGTTTTTAAAAAGTTTTGTATGTCAGTCATGGGAAGGGTCACACCCAAGAAAACTGCACTAGAAACTCCTCATATCCGTGAAACTAGAAACCCTCCCAGGTTCAAGCCCTTCATTGACCTGCAAGCCAAAATCTGTGATCCCCAATACCCTTTTCCCATCAACAGTATAAAACCCGAGCTTTTTAGGCGACATGTCGAGAATAGGGATCGATATCGGGTGGTCATATCAGGTTTATATCATCAGATTACCCCCCTAGTCTACTCGGTGGTCAATTTTATTTGCTGGCTCAGGGATGCCTACAATGAACATTAAGGTATTTTTACCTCAGCTCAGGGGAATAAGATTTTCTCTCTTTCTCCCGACATCATCAGGCAAGCCCTCCGCTTTCCCACCAGCGCCATCTATACCAGTTTCAATGAAATAGCTTTAACCTCCCAGTTCACTAAATTGCCATGGGAGCAACAAGAAGACTTCATTTCCTCTATAACCAGCAACCAGGCTACGTCCCTTCCTTCTATAGAGCCTTTCCTATTGAGTCTATTCAAAGAATAATTGCAGCCCATCCTGGCCCTCATCACAGGTCTTCTAGGCGTAGGCGGTTTGGGGGAAGTTTCCATGGCGTGTGTTTATTTCTTGTGGTTAATGTCTCAAAAGGGGGTAGTTTTGGATATCCCTGGCTTCTTGGCTGCTAACATCCAGACCCAGTTCCAAGAGATTTCAGAAACTGGTCACTTTCTCTTTTGCTCGATAGTCTTCTACCTCTTCTTATATCAGCATGTTGATAAGTTCGAGGGTTTGGGTTTAGATACGATATACAAGGTAAACTCTCAACCCCGACCAGTCTTCGACTAGAACTTTGCAGTGCGCTAATTACCGAATGGGGTGGGTTATTCCAGGTTTCTAAATGAGTTCATGCCTATTGTATACACTATCATCCATGACTCTCCCTCACCCAGAGTTTTTCCTGAAATGAAGAGCTGGCTACAAGCTAGTAAAACCCAGAGCACTGGGGATTGGTATCTATTTGACAATTATACTGAAATTTGGGTCTATGGAGCCAAGGCCCCCCCTTACCAGCTACCTGTGTTCCCTGCTCGATGATTTTACACTTTGGAGTATATTCGGCAGACTCTCAAATCTGACCAACTCCACTTTGTCCCAGCTAAGAAGGGCTTCATCCTGAAACTCCCTATCACTATTGGCCCCTTTATTGTAAATTCAAGACATGCCCTTCCTGTTGTTGAGAAGCTATTGCAAGGCATGGACTTAAGACAAGGGAAGACTTGGGCCTATGATCCCCGGGGGATTATCTCTAACAGAAGAAGGAGGAACAAGTCTACTCCTTATACACATGAGTCGAGACCGTTTATAGAGTGGAGGGCTAATCTTGAAACTTGGCCTTTGATTTCGCAGATGGAGACAGATACATCTGCCACAGGTGAAGAAGGAGAAGCCAAAAGAGGCCAAGGAGAAGAAGTGGGACCCTCAGGAACAAGTTCCCCCCTCTGCAAAAAGCAGAAAACAGTCTCAAGTGAGGCTGAGGTTATAGGGGAAGAACAGTTGCTTGAGCCATTTGTACCATACGACCAACCGGACAGAAGCAAAGCAGGGCTCAAAGTGCTGAGAGATAGTATCACCTCCTCCGAATATTCTGAGGTCTCACAGGAAATTGGCGATAATGATTCACAAGTTGTAATTGAAAGGAGTCAGAAAAATAGAGCGATCAGAGACAAGTACAAGGCCGCACTGGAAGGTTATGTGGAAAAATATCATACCAGGGTTTCAGCTTCCATGAATGTGGACATAGAACATCTAGTATTTTCTATGGCTGAGGCCATCTTGGATCCTAATGCAGGTACCACTAGTTACAGGGTGCTTGAATATGCAATTGACATGGCCAAAGTACCAGCCCTTGAAAAATGCAACCTGTTCCAGGTGGTTGGTGACATGCTGAAGGATGAGGTAATGAGGCTCACCATCACACTGAAGAAGATGGAGACTAAGCATGAACAGGTGAGGCCGACCCTAAAAAATGAACAGGCAAATTCCCGTGCCCAGGCGAATCAAATACGCGGCCTCATGGAGTCGATCAAAGGAAAGGAAACTAGAGACTCCAACCCGCAGCGCTATGTGATAGATCAATTGCAGAAGGAGGTTGCGTCATTAAAATGCAAGGTTAGCATACCGGCATCCCGCCATGTTCAGATGGCTGAATTGGCACAGGCAGAGAAAGAAAAATCATACTTGGCCGATTCACTGGCGAAGGAGAAAGAGGACAAAGAAAAAATGGCAGAGACAATAACTATTCTTCAGGGCAAGTTGACGGAGCTGCAAACGACTTGGGACACGCACAGTTGTGTGCCAACTACCACTCCATCAGAGACCAGTTCATTTTCCGAGAAGCTAACTACAACAAAGGCCGCAATTGATGTACTAGAAAAGCAGGCTTCCACCGCGAGGCAGAGAATCACCGAGTTGGAAACCTCCTTGGCTGAGAATACCAGAAAAATAGAGACGTTGCAGAGGGAGATCGAGCAGGAAAAGAAGGCAAGAGCCGACCAGCAGAAAACCATCAATGACCTCAACAGCCGCCTGAAGGGTAATATCACCCTTAGTGATGCGAGAAGGATAATTTGGTCAGAGATAATCTCGGTGGTGACAGAACAGTGGGGTTTCCTGAAAATGATTGGGGAAACCAAATCTGCTGTACTCTATCTCAACAGGAAATTTTAGGAGGCAGACCTCAACTTGTCTAGAAGAGCCCAACACACTAGAAGCTATATTTATTTCTTGAAAGAGTTGGAATCTGATGAATTGGAGAAGCATGGCATACCAAGTCGGTTCATGGAGGCCTTTGAATGCCAGAAAATCATCGACAAGGAGGCGGCCCGAGTTATAACTTCGAGAGACCTGCAAGAGGTGGCAACAAACGTGGATCGGTTCGATGCAGTTTGGGCCAAGATTACAACAGCTGGACTTGCATCTTGCTGGGACCCAACCACTCCTTCCATGCTGCGGCTGTTAACATAATATAAAACACGTCTCCAGGAAGAAAGAGACCGGACGGACATCTTGTCAGATAAAACCACTCGGTTAAAAGCTGAGACAATTGTTTCATCCCTCCGCCAAGAATTCATCCTCCTTCATCTGATAAATCATAAGCTCCCCACCGAGGCAGGTTTCAACGTCCTCACAGAGGCCTATATCAAGGTGGAAGGATTCGCAGCGATGCCTGAACCTTTAGCGGACAACCAACAAAGATGCACTCAGTTTGCCAGCCAGATCGCCAGCTCGTCAACAAATGTTCCACCACCAGTGTCAGCGACTACCTCAACCCCTTCTCATCAGTGAAATGCTGTCAACTCATGATTCGACCCTAGTGCCATTTTTAATTTTTACTTTAGTTAATTACTTTTAAGTTTCAAGTGGAATTTATGTTCCGCTCCAGCATTTTACTTTTTACTAGACTGTTGTTTAATATTTTTCTTCAAAACGGCCTAGTGCCTAATTGCAAATGATGAGAGGCCTTTATTCCTCATCATAAGTTTTGTTTATTTTGATAAAGACCTCAAACTAATTTTTGGCACGCGAGGAAGATATTTCACCGAAAAATATCTTCCTGCTCATGTATTGAGGCCTCTATATAAGCAAGATCGGAAGAGAAAAAATGGTTCCATATTTTCAAAAGAGTTTTGCTGTGAAAAAATTGTTGTATGCCTTTTTTTGAAATCTTAATAGAAATGCGAAGAGCCCGTTGGGTCTCAGCAAGGAGTTTTACTTTAAGTGAGGATTTTGGTCTTAATGTTTTATAGTGTGTAGCCTTTCCTTATGTGATGTTGTTTTACTGTTCATTTCGCTGCTTCCACTTCTTTTATTACATGTTCTGAAATGCGAGTGGCTCACTAGTTTTAGTATAAATTTATCATACTGATACTTATATTAAGCTGGTCAAGCGCTTTAAATATGGCTCAGGCATGGTATGCTGTCTCACTTATCACTTCACTCATTATTCCTCTATATTAAATACTGTGAGATGTTATTCTTCCAAAGATATTGACATGTATGGATTCTTATCATTTTAAGCCCATCTCATGTTTAGATATGTTTATGGAATTCCCTCTCATTAGTAGTGAATATTCTTTCTGTACTTTCTACGCAGCAAGCTTCATTCAATTTTAAATCTCTGTAAAGAATTTTAGAACCCAGCCCTCCTTAAAGAAAGTTGTCTTTAAGCTATCTGATGCATATATATTAAGGACTTACTCCTTGCCTCCGCAACATCCTGTTAATTTGTTGACTCTGAGAATATTCTGGTTCCATTTATATTACACCTCTTTGTAAAAGTTGAAGTAGTAAAGAGCCTCATACTGTTAAAATGTCTCGAACTATATCTTAAGCTCCTTACTATATAAGATGTCCTAGGCACTGGTCTTTCACAACTCAAGGTTGTCTCTAGGATCGACAACAGGGAGTATGCCATCCATAGTCTTCTTGATTGATACACATCCACAACGATAATGTGTTTATGAATGGATGTTCATATTTTCTAGTTGGGATCAGATTTTCCCTAAGCAATGATTGCATTTTTTTTATTTTCATTGGTTTTTCTCGAAATCAAAGTGCACTCTAGAGCACGCATGCAACATTTACAAATATGACATATATCTACAATCCCTGTAGAATTTTGAAGAAAAATGCACTTAAAGTATGTGTTAGTTCACAGAGCACCATCGCTTAAAGATTTTCTAGAACCGCCATGTTGACGAAATCCATTTCCTAAGTGATGTCTCCCTCTCCTACAATAATTGAATTTAATCCTCATCATAAAAACCTTCACCAATTGCATCCACATATATAATATATTCCATGTTTGTAAAATAATATATGCTACATGCATTCATAAATTTACATATATCATATTTATTTGTAAAATATACTTTTAACCTTAGTATATTAAGCATTTGATCCTTCTCACACCATTTTTATTTAGTTTACAATAATCATAGCACTTGTTATTTTATAAATGCATTCTTACAAACATAATTTTCTATTCTCATAGTCTGTTGCAGTGTGAAGGTTTGGTGCTACACCTTTGATGTCATTAAGAATGAAATATGAGTTTTTTTTCTCAATGATGGAGTTAATAATGGAGTTAATAATTGTGGGCATAGTTAGATAAGTACATGTGACTCGCACCGATTCTTGTGCCCAGTGCTTTGCCAATCCAGTGGAGTTGGTTATTAAGATTTGTTTCCCCCAAAAGTCGATGCATGTCGTCTTTCTTTTGTCTTTCATGTTGATGTAATCCGAAATGGGTGGCCAGACATGAGAATAGTAAAAATTAAACTCTAATGTCACATGCACATATATATGGTGGGGGGGATTTCTAAAAACTCTAATTAAGGGAAAACCCAAAGGAAAATATTTGATTGCATGATGGAATTCTGGAAAGGTCAGAATGAGGTCCAATTGATCTCTAAGGCAAATAAAAAGCAAATAAAAAGTGTTCAGGGATAGAAGAAAAACAATGGAGATGAAAAATAAAATTAATGATGTACAAAATTATCGCATCAAGCGTTGTTTCTTTTGACTGGGACAAATTTGAAGTGGAATCACTTCTCAAAATTGGAACGCTAAAATGTGGTTGATTGGGCCCTTTCCATGGTCAACCATTGCCCTTACAAATGCTTTGCTTAAAATTTTTTACTTAGAAAAATTTAAACAGTTTTTTTGGGCCAAGAACTGTTCTTTGGTACCATGGTTTAAGATTGTTGTGTATTTAGAAACATTTAAAAAATTTATTTTTGTTCAGGAACTCTCTTTTGCTACAATAGTTTAAGATTATGGTGAATTTAATTTTTATTTATTGGTTGGCACTACTAGATCCTGTTACCAGAATTTAAATTTAAGTATAAGAATATAACGTTTTCATTATATTCAACAATTGTAGTTAAAATCCATTTTCCCTTCCAATAATATCTCGTTTTTAAACACATTTAAATAAGGTTCAAGTTCAATATTTATGGAAAAAAAATTCTTAGGGTTGAATGTTCATCCAATAATTTCAATTTAATTTATTTGATGGTTTACTAAAAAATCTCCACATGAGAATTTATATGAAAAATAAAATGACCCTAATAATAACAACATATTTGATACCGAGATTAACTAAAACTCACTAACAACCCCACAAAAACCCAAATAAATTTGCCAAAACAACTTCCCAAAAAGGCATATCTAGCATTTGTGGTTGCAATAGCTCCAGACCATGTCCAAGCCCTTTATGAAGGGAATGGGAACAAACAGTATCAACCCAATCCATCAAAACTCCATTGTAGAACTTGCTTTCTTCCATGTTATTTCAATCAACCTAGATAGAAAACAAGAAAAAATTGAACTCCTCTTTCTCTCATAGTTCAAAAGGTGTTATAAATAGGATAAAATAAAGGGTACAAGTACAAGTTTCTGCAAGGCAATCCAACTTAATGTTACACAAATTGGTAAGAAAATTTTGATTGAAGATTCATCCAAGATTGGATTGATCGTATTATATTGAAAAATAAAATACAAGAAATTAAATAGGAAAGTGACATTGATACTCATTTTGAGTAGCACAATCGTAATGACAATGGAAATATCAATGTGACATAGTAAAATGATAAGAATCCAATAAATTGTATGTTTATAGTAAGAGTGGTTTGCATTTATAATTTTTGTATTTTTCTTGATTTGATTCATAAATTTCTATAGATAGCTAATTATATAAAAAATAATGGCTACTACTCTAGTTTATTTTTTATTTAAAATTCTCTTGGTTTTTTATGTTGCTTGGTTATAAATCATATTTTTCCCGCTGAAGTTTTAAAATTAAAAACTCATTGATTATCCTCGGAAATATACTTAACTCATAGTATTAACGACTCAAACATTTTTATTTAACGATTGGGACATACTTACAAGGTAAGGGTGGATTCCTAAGGTTGAATGTCCATGAAACAACATTGATCAAGGATATCAAGTTCATCTAAAATGTGATTATAGTTAATCCCTCTATTTCAACATATTCTAAGAGTTGCAATGAATCACTACAACTTGATACAATAAAATTTCCAATCCAAATGTTACACTTTTTCAAATAAACCATAACAAAATGCATGAAACATAAGTGGAAAACCACCTTTAATACAAATTTTATACATTTACTTTACATTTTAATGAAATTTTTATGGGAATTATGACACAACCCTTCAGACTAATATCTACGTTTATCTCTCTTTTGATGCAACCTTTCTCACCTTGTCTAAAAAAATCCACAACATGACATAAACGATCTAGGATTTCTCATCCCCACTGGTCTGTAACTCTTTGAAATGGTGTTAAAAATCCATCCTTGATCTATATATAACCATTTTCATCTGGAAACAATAGTTTAGGTCTCTACTATTTTACTTTTTTAGTCAAAATTTGGTTGAGCCAGATGTCCTTGTATCTAAATGTAGGCACAATGCTCCCAATTCTGTGTTGTTGTAGGTTTTTCCATTCCATTTTTAACCCAAAATTCATTGAGATTATTTTGTATTGTGCGCAAAAATGCTTGGATATTGCGCTCACGCTAGGGATGCACTAAGGCTCACACCAGGATGGATAGAATTATGATCAACCTCAGGCGTAACTTCCAAATCTCTTTTAGAGGGTTGAGAATCTGTTATATGTGCCTCGCGATAGTATCCTATGTGTATCCCACTGGTCTGCGATCCTTAATTCTAAATTGGTGGCTCAGCTCATTGCAAATGTATAGTCATGTATCATGTTAGATTATCAAATTCTATGAGAATTGAGCCAGTGCTCGAGTTCTCACCTCCACATTCTACTACAAAAATGACAATACTTTCAATAATTTATTTTCATTTTATTTAAGTACTACCCATTGTGTGGCTATTTTTAGCCCCTTCCTCAACTGGGTTTACATATTTTTCCTCAGGGTTAAACACTCTCTACCGTGAATTAGTTTATGAAATTTTCTTGAATTTAATCAATTTTTTTTAAAAGGCTTAGAATTAATTTTAATTACATTATTCATTCCCTACGTGTTTTTCGATGTCTTTTATCCAGTAAAATGAGTTATATATATATATATATATATATATATATATATATATATATATATATATATATATATATATATAATAACATGTTTTTCTTATTATTACATGTTTTAGTGAAAAATGCAAAGAGCCTAGAACTTGCTTGTTCCTAGTCTCAAAAACCCAGATATATATTTCATTACATCTGTGGAAAGAGGTGTTGGTTGAATCTTATATATCATAAGTTGGAGGAATCATTTTGATTGGTGTGAGAACTTAAAAAGTTAAGAGTTGTATGTGGCTAAGGAATCAAGGCTAGTTAAATATTCATAGTGATTTCATACTCAACCTTATGGAAACATGGACACTGAGGGAGGAGGAAGCGTAGCATGAGGTCACTACATTAAGTGAAAGCTATGAACGAATTTGGCATGGACACATTTGTTGAATTTTCCTTACACCCTAGGTCTAGTATGTGGCAAGACTAGCATACAAACATAGTAGGGGTGTTCAACCAAAGTAACTTTTCACAGTGGAAATATAACAATAAAAAATAAAGTACATAGATTTATAGATGGCCCAGAACTTATTATTTTTCCTTCAGTAAAAAAAACATAGCGCTCCTATACCAAGGATCATGGCCCTTTATGAAATTTGATACAAGACTAATGTATAAGTAGGGATTGAGTTCAATTCCTTTAGACCTTCAATCTTGTCAAAAAAATGACAAAACAATCATACTTGTTGATGTATTCATTCAAAATCAGTCCTTTCAATTATTGTTTATCAACTATTACCTAGTTGACCTTTGGCTACAAATTCACAGGGAAATGGACCTTTAATTTCTCCGCATACCAAAATGATCACAATGGACAATTACTTCATAAAAATTGCACTTTTCATCTCCAAAAACTTATTTTCACACCTCCATTAGTGAACAAACTTCATAAATTTCACTCAACAACCACACTATTTCATGGGAAAACATCCCTAATCATGAGGCCCTTCAAACCTATCCCACAATATTATTTAGGCCTCACAACCCTCAAATCCTCTTCCTGCGACCCCCTTAATTAAACTGTTTCCCTCTTTTCCTCCTACACTTGGTCTTGAGGTCTATATGCCTACTTGTAATATAAAACTAGGGATTTTTCACTGTCTCAAGACATAGAATAGAACCTTGGCCTATATATCCCTCTCAATAATTCACAAATATGCTCCAAAAATTTCTTTTCTCACATGTACAACCTCCACTTAGTAGACAAAAAGGGACCTCTTCTTGTCCTCCTCCTTGAGAAAAAAAATCTTGAACTCATATTCTTCTTGGAGACCTGTGGCTCTCTTTAGGGCTTTATATTCTTCAGAAGAGTGAATTTCTATATTGTGATAACTTTCCATTAGTCTCTCAAATATATAAAATCTCTAAATTTTCCTTAGGGGCCACTTTTTTCCATCAAAGGTGTCCTCCACAACAAATATAATAAAAAAATAGTTTCTTTGGGTTACAAGGTAATGAATCTAGGTTCAAAACACATAATATTGGTAACTTTTCCCATAATGTGGATTTTCCCCATACAAGTTAAGCACCTAGGACTTGTGGGAGTACCTCCCAAGGTACAAAAGTTTCAACACTCCCTTTTAATGAGGGAAGTACTTCTATTCCTCAGAAGTAACCAGTCAAGAACATAATCCCAATCTCTAACATCAATCATTGTAGCATACCGTGTAGAATGAAAAACACTTTCCTTAGAAGTGTACCTTCAACCAAAATCCTCTCACTTATTCTTCTCTTGATATTACTTTGTGCCATTCCAAGCTTCCTTCTTTCCAGTTGTGTAAGTTTCCTTACTTTCCACTCACTATGCACTCTACTTGGGTTTTGGATTCTCCTCTACATGGGTCGTGGATTATCCCTCTAAACATGCATACTCTCTCTCGAACTCGACTCCCTCCGAGTCCCAAAAAAATTCTTATTCCCTTGATCTATAGGCTTTCCCTTAATCTTGTATAGACCACTCTCCCTAAATCCAATAACTGCTCCTGTGGAGTTAGAGCCTCTAGGATTCAACATCAAATTTGCCTCTTAGAACAATACTTAATACCAGTTAACGTTAATCACTGAGGTAGAAAACATACTACACTTGATATCAAATACCTATAGTACATCCTAGACTCATAGAAACCCTCCTAACTACATCCTTAATGGCACCATATTGGACCCTTTAATAGTCTTCTAACTCTTATTTCCAACTTCCATGTGCAATTTAGAGTCCCATTCAGTCATTGTCTCAAATAATTCTCTCAATCTCGTCATATGCTTTGATGCTCCACTATCAATGAACCATGCACCCTCATCAATGGTGCCCTCAAAGAAATGAGATACTAGATCAAAGTCCTGCTCGAACCTTCTTGTGAATACTTGCTTGGTTATAGATGCAACAACCATTTCAACCTATTTCCTCTTCTAATTATCCCTCTTCTTTTGACATGGAAACTTACCCACATAATTACCATTATTGCCACATGTGAAATACTTCACCTTGCTCAATTTATTCCTGACATGTTTCCCTTCATCTTACTAGCGAGAGCCATGTTCTCTCCGTCAAGATTCTTATGAATATCATCATCCCACAATTCCTCCTAGATGAAGTCATCCCATAACTTGTTCCAATCTGGAAACTTCTCTCGAGCAAATATTCCTTTAATAAATGGCTTCCATTCCTCAGTGAAGCCTTTCAAGAAACTCGTCACTATTTCTGACACTACAAGATTATCCCAAATGGAACTAAGTGCTGAAGATTGTAACTAGGTTTGGTCATCATAAATTGTATTTGCATCACTATATAATGCACTTATCAAAATAATAAAGAAAATAATTATTATTATTATAAAATGACTTATGAAATCATGGGTTTCATGCTTGGGTCATTATGTTATAGAACAAAGTCCCCATTGTGGACTTCTAGGATTTATTATGAGTTTATAGAGTCATTATATATTTAAAGAGACCTTGCTTGGGATTTTAAATCATGTAAAAAGGTCTAGTATTTAGTCAAATATGAATTATGGAACCTCCACACAAAGTCAGCCTTAAGGAGATCAAGTCAGCCTCAAGTCAAGCAATTTGAACTCACCTCAAGCCTATATATACAAGGAGATAAAATTCATTTTAGAATCATCTCTCTCACATAGAAATTCAATATCTACTATTTCATAGGAAAAAGTGTGAATTCAAGGAAGGATCCAAAAGGATTGCAAGTTTGGACAAGATGAAGGAGAAAATTTAAATTTAAATTTTGATGTCTCTCTATCTCTCACATGCTCTAGATTGAAAGATAAAAGTCCATCATTGTTTCACTACTTCCAGTTACTACATGTTTCTTCTTCCAAGAGAAGAATAGGTCGAAGTTTCTATAGCTAGATGTTGGTTCCTTGACAAGTTGTATTGGGTCAAAATCAAACTCCCTAATTCAAGATAGAAGTCTCTTCTCCAAGATCGAAGTCTCTGAAGCAAGGTTAAAGATTCTAGGTCAACGGAAGTGTTGCATAGTGTTGTTGATGTTTCCAGGGCGAAAGTAGGATTAATAAGATGGCTAATTTTGTGTGGAAGAAGTGTGAGTCAAGGTCTACAGTCTCAAGAAAACTATTGAAGGAAGAATGACTAAATAGGTTTTTCGCTACAGTGGGGTTTTGCCCTGGCTATCTTCCTATATCTGGTGTCCTTAATCTATGTGAAATTTCTTTGATATTTTCTTGATGAACTAAGAGAAAAGAATATAATAATAAACTAATAAGAATAAAGGAAAATCAAAAGTAAATTATCAAGAACAAGAAAAATGTTCTGCCTTTCTTATTTTCTAACATGGTATAGAAGCTTTAATGAAGAAAGAAGGAAAAGGAAGTTTCAAGGTACTGATCAAGGAATCATAAAAGGATCATAAGAGGAATATCTTTAAGAAAATAAGTTCACTATCTTAAAGAAATATGTCTAACTCAATCAAGGGATAGCACAAGCTTGAGGGAGCATCAAACTACAGATCTTGGAAGAAGAGGATTGACCTCATCCTTGAAAAGAACGAAGTATTAGATGTGGTGAAAGGAAAAATAAAGAATTCTACAGAAGACTCCATTGATTCAAATAAGGTGAAATACAGGGAATTGGAATTGGTGGCCATGAATCTAATGTTTGAAGGCATAAAGGACAACCTTGTCCCTTACATAGCTAACATTGGCCATACTCAAGAAATGTATGAAGCCTTTTCAAAACTATTTACCATCAAGAAAATTGGGAAATTATCAAGTTTGAAGAATGAACTAAGGACCAAAAATATGGCTATGGAAGATATTGTGGTTACTTTCTTTGTGAAGATAACAAGAATAAGAGATGATCTTGTTGCCATTGATGAAATTGTACCATACAAGGAACTTGTGATCACTCGCTTATTAGGGTTTCCAACTTCTTGGAGTGCTTTTGCTTAAGGACTCAACAGTTGGAAAGATTCTCCCACTTTTGAAGAACTATGGACTGGTTGTAGTAAATAAGAGTTAAGGATCTCATTAGAAGAAAAAAATGAAGAAGTTTCAATTCCCTACTGTTAGCACAGTTATATGCTAAGTCATGAGTCTATTTTATTTTTTTTGTTTTTAGGATGAAACTTTGTAAATTTCAAAAAAACATTCAACGCTACTAAAATTTCTAGTGGCGTCTGTTTTAGCCCTTTTTCGGATAGTCTGTTTTAATTATGTTTGTGCCTGTTTTTCTTTAACCCGATGCTACTGGAAATTCCGGTAACTTCCCCTGTTTAAAAAAAAAAAAAAGCGCATCTGCTTTGTGTCAAGCCATGTGCTCCTGTTGTAAAATATGTTTCAAATATTTTATCTTGAGTTAGGTCACGTGATAGGAAATGTTTATATTCAGTAAGGTTGAGTTGAGTCATGTTTATACGTGTAGCAGCTAGGTGTCAATCCATAGTTAAGCACAACCTACCGTTGTTCCGTCCTGTCTGTCAGCTGAGTCAATTCATCCTCATGTCAAAGTATGTAATTTTTGGTGGAATAGATCGTGGATTTGAAGTTTAATGCGATGACCATTTGTTTGATCATGCATAGACACTGCCAGAAATTTAGGCCTATAATAAAGATACATTGGAGGTGACTACCAGTTATAGCTCCACTCATCTCCAACCACCTATAGCATACCATTTGAAACTTCGCAGCCAACTGAATATCATAATGACTATCATAGGGTGCATGCTACGGTCTAAGATACTTACCATAATGAAAAATATATTGCATGGGAAGGTGAACCAATGTATCTATTTTAAATCACCAAAAAGGAAGGAAGATCATGAGTGTTGAGTTTAAGTGTTGGTGAAAGATATTTTCCAATGAGCAGCTTGAGAAGGGAGTCTTATATTTCAGACAAGATCTTGTAGAAGACACAACAACACCTGTTAGGTGAGCCCCTCTAGCCTTTCCACCTATCAGATTTCACCAAACAAACTTATTTATTACTGAACATGACCAAGAAAGGAGGAAATATAAAACAAATTGAACCCCAAGGAGCTGACCTATTTGATGCTAATCCGAATATGAGATGGTTTTTTGTTCAAGCAAGGTGGTATCCACTGTGTTAAAGACTAGGAACCTCTCATTTAGGAGTAGCTCAGGAGTTTTCATACTCTTTCAATGGATAGGAAGCAACCATCTATGGTCTCTCATTACAGGTATCAACAGATTCAATTGTTGAAGCTTTCAACCTTCCACAGGAAGGAGAAAAGTGGTTTAAAGGCCAAGTCATCACTAGAGGATACCTTAATAGTTTCCTTAAAGATGAACACAGAGAACCCAACTGGGCTAAATGAATTCCCAATAGTTACATCAAGAGTGAATGGGTTGAGGTTGTTAATGTCATCAAAATTTAGCTCACCTTTGAGAGGAGGTATACTGTATTTTTTCTTTATCATATGAGATTTTTGTTTCATGTTGCAGGTATGAAGACCCCCATTTGCCATTATTTTTGCTAAAGATATTGATAAAAATGTCATCTAGGATTCAACACACAACTACTTCAGAATACAACCTATATCATCAAGTTGTTATCAAAGTTTTGAGGTAAAAATCAGGAAAATAAATCAATCATGGGACCATTTTCGGTTTTAGAGGGTAGGCCAACCTGCACCTACACAAGATGTTCCAGCTCAACCATATTTAGCTTCACATTAACACTGTCAATCTTCTAAAAGAACAAAGAGAAAGGATAAGAAGGAGAATATCCATAAGAAGACTAAGGGAAGAAAAGAAACTACTCCTTCAGTCAAGGTTGAGAAGAAGCTGGAGAAAGGAGAAGGCTCATCAACCAACAAGCCTAAATCGATGAAGATGGTGCCTCCCATTTCTTCTTTTCCCGATGTTTATACCAGAGCATAAAGAGGAAGATATGCAATTGCAGAAAAATCCAAAACACAGGTGCTACCAGAAGTTTTGGAATCATAAAATAAAATAAAAATCCAAAAGGAATATCAACCTACTAAGTCTGATGAAGAGCTCCTAAAATATGCAGGGTGTGAAATCATCATAAAAATAAGGAAAGAGGATTTCAAACCTATTGCTGGTAGCAGAAAAATACACACTAGAGACAACAACAAATTTAGGTTCAAATCTAAGGCTCTGCATAATCAAATTTGCTGACAGAGGTCATAGATTTAGAAGGAAAATCTAAAGGGTTACAGACTAATGAGTCCAAGAAGAAAGAAAAAATAAAATCCCCTTCAGATCAAAAAACTGAATCCTCAAAAAGAAGAAAAAATCAAAAGGGTTCAAAGGAGAAAATACCACTATCAAAGAAGAAGCCACCCGGACCACAAGATCTAAATCAGTTGTTGACAACAATTCAGATTTGGACAAGCTTGCAGAAGCTGCAACCCATATGGAACAGAGGTAAAATATTTTTATGATAAAATATCTTTTTTCTTACTAATTATATTTTTGAAAAACAACTCAAGCTTCAAAGTGTATAAGTTTGCACAGGCTTTTGAAGTGTTTTCTATGCATTTTTGAAAAGGAGATAGAGCGCTACCAGAAATTCCGGTAGCATTACAGTTTTTGCATAGTTACAGGTTTTTACCAGAATTTCCACTAGCACCTATTTTAAATGATTTTTGACAACTGTCAGCAAATTTCCCAAGAAAGTTCAGGAAAGATAAGGACTCATAATGATATGGATATAACAAGTGATGGTTGATAAGCGGTTATGAGGTTGTTGAAGGTCATATTTAATGCAGACACATGGTTATTAAAGAACCAAATTCACGAGGAGACAAATCAGTAGAAAAAGGCGCAACATGTTAGCATACTCAGCAAGATAGTCCAAATTGTCTTCTCTTCTCTCATCTACACCTATTCTGCTAGTTATATTTTTATGGGATATAATTTTAATGTCCTATAATACCGATGTAATGTGAGGATGAGTGGTTCCTTATTTTTAGGAGAGTTGGAGTTGGTGCCTCTATCTCAATATATATCATTTGTAAATACCATTTCAAGGTTAGATGTTGGTCTACCTGAAGATTTAATATAATAAAGAAAAATACTTTTTCCACTTCATGCTAGAGGATTTTGTGACTCAAGGACTATCTAATGTATGATATGTTTCTCTCATTTCTTATTTCTTCTGATTTATGATTTGCAAAAACTAGTTAGGTGTGAGTAAGAAATTGTTAGAGTATCTAATAGTAAATTATATGTTGTTTATTTTCTTGCAAATCATATATATGTTGTGTATAGCATGTTAGTGAAGGTTTCATGAAAGATTTATGAAATTATTTATACATGTATACTACTTTCTAAATGTTGTTTACTTTACATATAATGGAGTTTATGTAAAGAGCCATTATTCTAGTTGTGTGACTGATTTAGGATATGCATATTTCTTAGAGTAAGTACCAGTTATCTATCTCCTTTCATTTGTTACAATATTCTCCCTATACTACCAATTTACCCATACAATTTATACTTTCCACAACTTGCCAAGTGCATGAAAGTCTAAAAGAGAAAAAATCATTTCAAATTCTTTAATAAGCCATCCCACCACTCAAAAACTTTAAATTTGAAATGAACTATGATGTGTAATACTTACTCCTTTTCCTGTCAAGGAGTGGCTCCTTGCGCTAACACCTACATTTCTCAACAGAAGGGAAGTTTCAAGAATAAGGGGCCAAGAAATAAGGTTGACATGTCCAATATAGAAAGTTATAATTGTCATAAAATGGGTCACTATAGAAGTGATTGCCTTGAAAATCCTAGAAATAAGAAAAGAGAAAGAGATCATGCAAGTATGGCTGAAGAAGAATCTCCCAATAAAGTGAAACCTGAAGTATCTGACATGAGGGACTTACACTACTAATCCCTTTTGATCTTAGCCTTAGACATTTCATTTTTATATTTTGATATTTATTTGTAGGTTTAACATACTTTTGGAAAAGAAATTTCTTGTTTTATAAGTTTTTAGGTATCCCTCAAAGCTTTGGAGGGAGTCCACAACAACCCCCAAATATAAGTATCTCATTCCATTTCAGATTTTGTTTCATATACTTGTTTAAAGTTTTTATTATGTTCAATACTAATCACCTTTCTACATCTATTTCCTTGTCTAGGAAATGAATTTCTAAATGATCGAGTGTCAAAGAAGGCATCACAAGGCAAATAATTGGAGTTAAAAAGGTTTGTTAAGAAATAAAGGTATGTCTTAGATCATAAATATTTATTATTCTTTGGAAAACACATTCTACATTACCAACAACTGTTGTGTCTAGCTCTCTTGAATCTCAAATATTCTCGTTTGGATGATTCATCATCTATTAAATCTACCCACCTTATATCTTTGATTGTTTGTATAAAAGAACCCTAGAAGGGTTATTTGGAAAACCTTAACCTAAGGGTATGCTAATAATGTGTGAAACCATAAACCTACTTAGGGTTATTGATGAAGAAATTTTTATGTCATGTTTTGGGTTTTGGTATGATCAGGAAAACTCTAACTTGTTAGGGTTGAAATGGTGTTGTACAAAATTTCGAACCTTTGAAATTTTGGTAAAGAAAGGTTTTCTATGGCATGAAATAAATTCCTAAATTCTTAGGGTTTGGTTGGGTCTATATGAAATACTCTTGTATTTATAGTAAGTTCCTAGGGATGAAACCCTAGGCATGTGTCCTTTCTGTCAAAATCCTAGCTTGGTATTGGTATATCTTTAATGTTTTAATATTTCCTAGTATAAGAAATGCTCATGTTTGATGAATGATTTTCTAGATTTGTGTGTTGAACTAATTACTAATGGTTATAAGTCTTAGGGTTTGGAAACAAGCGCTAGTCAAAGTTTGAAGTTCTATGATGATTTTTGAAAAATATAGGGTTTTGCAGCTAAAACCTAGTAGTAGTTAAATTCTCTAATATGTATAACAATCTTGAATCTATGAATCTACCTAGTGATTGCATAGAATTTGTAGATGGAAAATATAGGGTTTACATTGAACCCTCCTAGAAGCTATTCATGTTGATCAAGCTGTGATTTTTTTTGGTTGTTAAAACTCATGTATGAAATATATGGTTTACATGAAATCCTAGTAGGAAGTGTAACATATGAATTTTGAAAGTTATTAGATACTTTTATTTTCTTTCGACTTATTTCTAGGGATCGCTATATGACAAAACTTGTCTGACATCTTGATTGAGTTGCTGATGTGATTGAGGGTTTGCAACTAAAATGGGTTGAAAGTTGAAGTATTGAAGTATAGTCTCTTGGTGATTATGTCTAATGCTTCTTTTACTATAAGATTTTTTTATTAGTAACTTCATGCTTCTATAGATCTAGTTGTACTTGCTATCTAAATTGTGCAAGTACATCGTATATAAGTTGGTGAAAAAGTCTATAAGAGAAGTTGATATGATAAGCATGATAAGAAGGATAAAAGCCATGAAATATTCTCCAATACCAAAGGAAGAAGTTGATCTCCCTAGATTGAGGGGGAGCCTGGATGAAATAAATCTCCTTGGTTAAGAGGGAGTGCATAACATAGTTTTGATTGGATAATATGTTGCTACATGTGGAGTAGGAAAATAAAAGTATATGTTTAAGGAATATTGTATCAAATATTCTATTTATAGTCCAACTAAGATAAGTTGAAGAGCAACATCGAGAGCCCGCAGGTTTGTTTTTTTTATATATATTTGAAAGTGTATTACTGATTGGGGTTGTGTTTCTATAGGTAAATATCTCGAAGGTTTGATAATCATGATGGATGTCGATCAATTTAATCGAGAGAGATTTGTTTTTGGGGATTTTTGAGTGAATCATTTCGTGGATATCTGCCTATATCTAGTGTCCTTGATCAATGTGCTATTTATTTCATATTTTCTCGATGAACTAAGAGAAAAGAAGATAATAAGAAACTAATAAGAATTAAGGAACATCCCAAGTAAATTATCAAGAACACAAAAATATTTATGCCTTTATGATTTTATAACACTAAGCTCATCACAAACTTGAGAAACCATCGTCAAATGTGAAGCCACAGTCTTGCCATCCAAAATCTTGGCATTCTTAAGATTCTCTTTTAATACCATCAACATGTTCTCTTTCTTATTTTGTAACAAATCCTAAAGATCCTTCGACATATCATGCACAATGTTCTTTCCAATAAGTTGAGGTATCAATGTGATCCTTTACTCCATCTAGACTGATCATCTTGACCTTTGCATCTAACTCTTCAAACTCACCCAACTCTTTAAGATTTGTTGGATTAACAATCTCCTTTCCAGCAAAATCCCATATATTACTCACCAACAAGACAAACCTGATCCTTTCTTTCTAAGGACTATAGTTGGACAACCCATCCAACTTGTCCTCATATCCCGGGCTAAAAAATTTCTTCGATGTGTTGTTAATTATTCAACCACAATTCAACCAAATACATCCTAAGGTACTTCTTATGCACACTTCGATTCAACTATCCCTTCAAAGTACCTTTGATACTATGTCGAATTTTCCATACACCCTAGGTTTAGTCTATGGCTAGACTATCACGCAAACACACTATGAGTGTTCAACCAAAATAAATTTGCACAATGGATATATAACAATAGTGAAAAAATAATGTACAAATATTCATAGATGGTCCAAATCTTGTTATTGTTTATCCTTCAATAAAAAAAACATAGAGCTCTCATACCAAGGATCATGGCCCTTTATGAAACCTGATACAAGACTAATGTACAAGTAGGGCTTGAGGTAAATTCTTTTAGATATTCAACCTATCCAAAAAAAATATTACATACTTGTTGATGTATCCCTTCAACATAAATCCTTTTAGTTCTTATTTTGTTGTTGTTACCTAGTTTTCCTTTACCTACAAACTCACAAGTAAATGGCTCTTTTAATTTCTATGCATAACTAGCTGCTCACAATGGATAAATACTTTAAAACACTTGTATTTATAAACTCTAAACACTATTTTTCACACCTCCATTAGTGAAAAAACTTCATAAATATCACTTAGAAACTCCCTTATTTCATGGAAAACATCCCTAATCTAATGTGAAAAGCTAATGTTCTCTTATTTGTTGAGAAAATACAAGTATGCTCTAATGTTTATTGAGACTAGATATATAAAATAATTGGATTAAAGTGTTTATATGCTTTGTAGGTTTTTTTTAAAATGTGTGTTCCACATATTCATTGTTGTGGGGAAAGGGTTAAGTGACAGGCCTGTTCATGTACTATGAGAGGAGCCTTTATCTTGTGTTTTTCATTCTGTATGAATTTCTTTCTCAAATTTGGGGACAAATCCTTTGCATTTCTTTGTGCAAACATGTTTTCTTATCAATTGGGAAGCATAAGGCTAAGTCCCTAGAGTCCTTTTTAAAAATTTTAATCTTAATAATTCTTATTAGTCGGGTCATATTAGGGCAAGGCCCTGGGAATTGATTAATTTAATAGTTTAATAAATTTTGTATAGGCACGGGGCCCTTCAAGGTATATATTTTATTTATACAAAATAAATTAAGGATGAACCGAATGGTGGGGTCTACCTAGACTGGGGATTCGGGGGTTTGGACCCATTTTTCAATTGCAATCGTAGTGAATGGATAAATGGCCCAAAGGCTAGAATGGTTCGAATAACTAAATGGCCTCGGGAGAACTAGGATGCTATGTGGATGTTATAGGTGTTCCACATGGGTGTAATGTGGGCGTCACGTGGGTGTCATGTGGGTGCCACATGGCAAGTATTAAAAGATAAACTTTAAAAGCCCATAACTTTGGATATGAGCATCATAT